>OY856188.1:48397775-48742948 GCA_963693315.1 Diogma glabrata
TAATAAGATTTAAAAATATCTTAGTGGATAAGATAAGTTATCTCATAAATAAGTCCTTGATAGAAGGTATTTTCCCAGAAGAATTGAAAAAGGCTAAAGTAATTCCAGTATATAAAAGTGGATCTAAGGTATCAGTTAATAATTATAGACCAATTTCGATTCTAACTATATTTGCAAAGATTTACGAATCTGTTATTTATTGTAGGCTAGCAGAACATTGCAAATTAGCAGAAATCATTAATCAAAATCAATTTGGCTTTTCAGAAAACTCAAACACCTTAGCCGCAGCGTCACAAATTGTTGGTTTGATTAAAACGAAATTGGACAAAAATCTTTTGACTGCCGGTATTTTCATTGACCTTCAAAAAGCATTCGATACAGTATGTAAGATATTAAAGAGAACCATAATGCGGTTAAATATTAGCTCTAACATGAAAAAAATTTTAATTTCCTACCTCGAAGATAGAAAACAGTGGGTTACTATTGATAACAGTTCTAGTAATGAGCTTAAAATTAAATATGGGGTACCACAAGGGTCTCTCCTAGGTCCTCTGCTATTTAACTTATATGTGAACGATATCTTCAGTTTAAAGCTTCACGGTACAATTGTGATGTATGCAGATGATATGGCGGTTCTTTATAGCTCCATATGTCCAGATGAACTTTTTATGCATATGCAAGAAGATCTAGAAAAGATTAATAGTTGGACACTTAGAAACCATCTTAAAATAAATGAAATGAAAACCAAATATATGATCTTTGAGACTAAAAACAAAAATTTAGATGATTTAATTAATTTTGAACTTAAGCTGAATAATAACATTATTGAACGTATAAAGGTTTTTAAATATTTAGGACTTCAGATTGATAGCAAATTAACTTGGGAACATCACATTAGATATGTTAGGAACAAAATCAAAGTCATTTGCTATATTCTGAAAAAAACAGCAAATATATTTCCTCTAAAGGTAAAATATATGATTTTTAATGCTCATCTAATGAGTGTAGTTAGATACCTTCTACCTATTTGGGGCTCAGCTGGAATCACGCGTGTAACTAGCGTCAGACGATTGATTTCGAAAGCCTTACGAATAATAAATAATTTTCCTTTTGACTATCCTACCGAACAGTTATACATCAAGAAATTATCCATTGAGCATCTCATTAAATATGAATGCATTTTATTTATTTATAAAGTAAAACACAAACTTATAAAAAATAACATAGTTCTTAGGGAAATAAATAACATTCACTCTTATCCTACACGTCAAAATAATAATTTCTATGTAGATTTTTTCCGAACTAGTAGTGGTCAAGCAAATCTATTATACAAAGGACTTATTTTATTTAATAGTTTACCAGAAGCTCTAAAAATCATTCACAAAATTTCCATATTTAAAAACAAATTACAAACTTATCTTTTACAATCATAAAGCCAAATCAAAATTCCTTTTTTAGTAAATAAATATCAGTATCACTTTTTTAGTAAATAAATAAATATCAAATTTCAATCAAGGGTTTAAGTAAAACACAAAGATGAATAGCACTAACTAATATTAAGGCCAGTTAATTGTTAAATAATAAATTAGCTTACTTAATAACTTAATTTTATTTTATTATTTATTTTTATATAACTTGTAATGGTATTGTTTGTATGAAACTTATAAGTTGCTAAACTGTTATAATAATTATCTTCTATAATAATTATCTAAATTATTTTAAGGCTAGGGTAAAAAGAAACAAAACACAAATTTGTATTAAAAAACAAAAATTAAAAAAACGAATCTTGCTCACAGACATATTTTGTCTTTGCAAGAATAATCATTAATTTTAAGAACTATGTATAAATTCTTAACTTAATGCTTATTTATTCAATAAAGCAAAAAAAAACTACCGAATTTTTTTTCAAAATTTGTACCAAAACAATAAAAATATTATATATTTGAATGAAATATCAACTAGAATTAACCTTTGAAACTTTTACAACGGAGTTTCGTTAAAGAATCTGATTCCTTTATATAACTTCAAGTTAGATCATAAAATTCGTTGTTGCATCTTCCTTTGTTCGGACCAATTTTGGAATTGATGATTTAAGCATGGCATCGGTATTGGTTGTCTGTTAAGCTTATTTTTATTATACTAGCATTATTTTATCATTATAATGTTATTGTGAACGATAGTAGATTCGCTACAATTTTAAGTTATTCATATTTGTAATACTCTAATAAACACAAACTTCTATTATCATAACCAGTGTGACAACGGATAAAATCCACCTGTTAAATTTAAAAACTATTTCAGTCAACTTGTTATTTATTTAGGTCAAACTATTATCTTCAATTTGTCAAGCAAAACAAATAAATGAAATTTCTATCGTCTATCACTTATCAAAATGTATATCAATAAAACTAAATAAACGTATAACATTTAATTCAATCAATCACTTAACTCCTAAATTGGCTCTTAAATTTTATTCTTTTCAAAAAATTTTCTTTTCTGTTGTTTTTGTGGTTTTTCTTATTTTCTGACAAAGAAGGTCTTCACTTTTCAAGAAATCAATTAATTTATTTCATTTCATTTCATTATATTGATTATGGAATTTGTTGTTCTGCTTTGGTTGTAGTATATAATTTCGAGAGTCGAATTCTTTTGTGTTTATTGATGAACACCAAAAGGTGTGATTTTAACTAATCGAACGACAATACATAAATTACTGTTAAGATTTGTAAGATTAAAGACTATGTTCTGGATAATTGAATAATTGATATAACCCTTTTGATTGATTTGTTTTTTGGATTTGAGAAGTGGTAGTTGCTGTGTGTTTGGTAATATTATTGACAAATCTGTGTGTAAAGGTTAATTTTCTACTAAATTTTTAATGCTGGGAATCAAAGTCTTGGGGTTTTTCTATTCAATGCACAGTCCGCCAAAAATATTTCACTGTTTGGACATCGCTCCAGGAAGGTCTTCCCTGGCGTTGCTAGTAGCCCAAATTTCAAGAATTACGTTTAAGAACTAGAACCCCATTCAAATTTAATTATTTTGAATTTTTTTTTTTAATGAAACTAAAGCCGCAATTAGACTATTGCAGAACTCTGCAATATTTCTGCAATAGTCGTGCAATGGTAGTGTGTAAAATATTTATTGCAGAAAAGATTGGCAATAAACTCATTGCAAAACATTGCAATGAGTCATTGCAATGTTTTGCAATGAGTTTATTGCCAAACTTTTATGCAATGAATATTTTACACACTACCATTGCATTTGCATTTATCACTTTAATATTTTATTTTATTTTTCCAATTATATTTTCGATCTCTAGGAGATCTTCTTCAGGGAAGAAGTTTCTATAAAATCTCCTAGATCTCCTAGAGATCGAAAATATATTTGGAAAAATAAAATAAAATATTAAAGTGATAAAGTCTTAGTTGCATTAAAAATTCAAAATAATTAAATTTAAATTACACTTTAACTAGCTAAAAAGTAAAAAATTATAACCCTATTCAATGTTGAGATGAGCACAGATCCAACATCTAACGCTAAAGAAAAGTATTCTTTAGAGGAATGGAACAAAAAACATTGTCGGCTACATTTAAAAAAATTTGAAAGTTTTTTTTAAGCCAAACGTTCGCCACAAAACTCCGTTTCTTGTGTCAACAATGATTGGATGATATGAAAGTAAGAAAGAGAAAAGATATCAGTGTGACGGAGCACTAAAAAGCGAGTGAGAATTTTAGTTGCTCTACCGGCTCGTAAATTTGTGAATGCATTGTGGCATAAATGTATTTGAGGAATAGGATTAAATCTAACCCTTTATTTGATACATTAGCTTATATGTCATTTTGCCTCATTTCTGTAGAGGTAGAATAGGATTTGTCCAAAGGAGCAAAACGGACATTATTTGTAAGAGATGACGTTTTATCTGTGCGACTGAAATTAATACTCGTAGTTGGTGAGTTTCTTGAAGCAAGGTTTCGATCTGTCGAAAGAAACTCGAATGTGTCGGCCTTTATGGTCAATGATGAGCTTTTTACCATCGCGGCTAATGACTGAACCTTTGTTTAGTGGTTGTAGTGATTAACGTACTAAGTCAGAATGTGAGAAGACATGGGTACAAGACAATTAAAATTTTGGCTAAAGAGTTCTTCAGCAAGACGTTAGTGCTGTGGACTAGCCCTGATGAAGAAGATTGGCAATCTTTACGAAAAATGTTTCGTAAGCCGAGAAGTATTGACGGTAAAATACGGATCTACTCCGTTGTTTTGAGGGTTCGGTGTCAATATTCGATGAGTCCCTTACATTCAGGATTGTAACTTGTAGTTCGATTATGTTCAAAACTGATAAGATAAGACAATTTACTGAAAAGGTTGGATTAAAATTGGAAGCCTTGATCAGTGACGGTTACTGAAGGTACTCTGAAACGAGCTATCCTATTGGAAGAAAAGAGCTGAAGCAACCGTTTCAGCGGTGATATCAAAAATTGGGTCACAGTAGCGCTTGTCCTCAGAAGTAGAAAGCGGACCAATAGTGTCCATATGTATCTCGGTAAATCATTGAGAGGGTAATAGTTACCAAAGGAAATCAAATATGTCGAGAATTTTAATTTAATTTATTACATTTTAATATAATTTTTTGCATTTTTGCAAGTCAGTAAGCTCTGTGCTATTTGTAGTACATCATTTTAAATGGATGGCGAAATGACCTTATCTGACTGTTTGAAAGAACTATGGATTCCTGGATGAGATGAATTGTAGAGACAGAAAACAGATTCGCGTAATTGCTTTGGAATAAAAAGGCGATCTTACAAACATAAAACCATCACATAAAATCATATTTGTTTTTGTTTTGATTTTTTCAAAAAGAAATCTTTTTGTAATGCGATTTCCTTTAATATTTTATTTCTTCTTATAAAACCAACCCTACTTCGAGTTGCAACATATACAGACATTACTGTACTATGATCAACCTTTAATCCCTAGTGTAGATCGATACACATACACTTGAACACTATTGAGGTTTATTATGGATGACCTCTCGAAATTACAATTCGAGTGTTTTTGCTATTGATTTATTGTTTTGTTTTGTCTTTCAGGGATTTTGTTAAATTCTTATATTTCGTGTTTGCAGATTTATTTCTATTTGTTTGGATTGGTTAGAATTAGTTTTGATTCTTCCATTTTTTTACAAAATTATTATTTTATATTTCTGCTGGGAATTAAAGGTAGTTATATCATGTTGTGTTGATAAGTAAGGTTACCTTAAATTTTATAAAAACTGTTTGCAAGCCGCTAAAAAATCTTAATTCGTAGTTCGGCCTGTCAGTGTTGATGTGATATTGAAGAATATAGTTCTTAAAAAGAAGTAGTCTTTGGGTGACTTACATTGCAAAAAAGAACTCTGACAAGATTTTATACTAAATCTAATTCTGATTTTCTAAACTTTATTTAGAATAGTAACCGTTGATAATGACAATGAAATATATTCCCACAACTTGATCGATATATTTTTCATTCTAGTTATGCCTCTGTGAACTTCTAATATTTTATATAAACGAACTAGATGGTCCTTTTTTGTTTTAAGTCCATTATACATATTTATTCAAACCTATTTACCTTCATTTATCTAAATTATATTTGTTTTATAATAATCATCATTATCATTGATAAAAAATATCTAACAAGTAAATGGTAAAACATCAAAACACCGTTAAGTAAAAAAATTAAAAAACTGAATGTAACGCAAAAAACCAAAATAATACTGTAAATCATCGTCATTTATTAAAGTGTATCAAAAATATATAAGAGCTTGTCAAATTAGCTATGAAAAAAAAACATTTTTATATACCGATTCCAGTCTACAAATTTTACCACAGAAGATACCATTAAATTTAAAAGAAAAGAAAATAATATTTTTTTTATGATAAACAGTCGTTTTTCTTGTATTACATGCTCACTGTCGATTAAATTTTCCGCAACATTTTTTATGGTTTTGTTCCTCTTCTAGAAGTTTTCGTTTGAGTAAAGCAATTTAAAAGTTTTATTTCTTACAAGTGGAGATTTTTGTAAAACTCAAACGATTGTTTCAACAACAAACTTTTTATTTACAAAATACACGAAATTTAATGTTATAACTATTTTAATTGTTAGACCTCTGCTTTAGTGAAACAAAAGTTTTCGATTAGTTCAAGGTTCAATAAATTTTAATATATGTAAAATGCACAACAACAATAATATTATAATAATTATTGATAAATTTAAAACTCTACTTTCAAGCCAATGGCTCCAGGATAGCAATAACAGAGATAATTGGGAAAGATATATTGTGATCTTTCCTATCCGAGAAATGACAAGCCTATCATAAAAAAATATTAAAAGATTAGACCAAACTAAAATTTAATGAATAATTTCGATTAAATAGCTGCTACATTGAAGGGATGAAGAAGGGAACGTAACAGGCGAAGTGTAGGCATACGGCAGTAGATGCAACATCAGATGGTGGGTTAAAATGCGGGGAAAAATGAATAACAAAATATCGTCATGTTTTGTGAAGGGAAAATAAGCAGACGAAAAAGAGCATGTGTAGTTCAGGAGCAGCAGTAGGAAACATCTGCGTAGGATATGTGGAACACTTTGTGGCTTCGTCTCCAATTTAACGGAAGCCCGTTAAAGATCGAAGTGAAACCAAAAAGTGAGGGGGATGTTGCCTACATTCCCATTTCAATAATGGCCGTAATTGGTCAAAGTTTGGATATCGAAGGACAAATTGAATGTAAAAATTGCTTCATGATCAAAGAACAAAGTGATGCCCAAAGTATTAAAAAGAGACAGCAAGTAATGCTAAATAACATGAGATATAGTTAAACGAACAAAAGCACAATTTGGTTCAACAATTGGAGAAGAGATTTAGAACCTGTTTGGTACGCTCAGGTTTAGGTGGAGGGTAATGTTACAAACAAAACATAACAAAAAATATAAAAAAACAAAATTTTTATTCAACCTCAATTCACCATACACAATATTTCTATTACAAAAGTAATAGTAGATTCTTGTATGAGCTTAGAATGAAGACAATTCTTCACGAGGAAGAATCATCCGAGTGAAGAATTTCCATCATCCTAAGCGAATACAAGATGCTATTTTATCCACGACTGTAAAATATTTCGTTTAATTTCCAGTTTTCCTGCAAAAATTTGTATTGCCATATTGAAATAAATGCATCAAAGATAGCGAAAAACAAAACAAGTTTGTTGTTTATTTTATATTTTATATATGTATTGTTCTTGTTTTAACCTGTTTATATTACTATACCAACAAATGAAGTTTTTAATTTGTTAGGGGAATATTTAAGAAACTATAGAGCTGTTAAAGAATTTTAATCAAATTCACTAGTTGTGAAATGAATACAATTACAATGGAAGGCATACATATGGAAAGCATATTTTCTTTAGTAGTCGTGGATAATAGTAGATTGTTGTATAAGCTTAGAATGAAGGCAATTCTTCACGAGGATGAATCATCCGAGTGAAGAATTGCCTTCATACTAAGCGAATACAAGATGCTATTTTATCCACGACTTCAAAATACTTCAAATAATCTCCAGTTTTCCTGTAAAAGTCTATATCGCCGTATTGAAATAAATGCATGAAATGATAAATAAAACAAAGCATGTTTGTTGTTTATTTTAGATATATAAAATCTATTGTTCTTGTTTTAACTTGTTTATATTACTATACCAACAAATCAAGTTTTTAATCTATTAGGGGAATATTTAATAAATAAAGAGAATGAAATAAATAAAGTAGAATTTAATAAATAAAATATGGAGGGGCTGAAATCTCACAGCTCTGAGATATCAAGACTTCGGTCTGGGTAAAGGATTTTGATATAGTTTTCGGCAAAAAACTTTCACGAGGACAAGGTTTTTAGTTTTGGGCAGCGATGTATATCAAACATAACTCTTTGTTAAAGTACAAGTATATTTTATATCTGTTTAAAAACTTATTACAAAACTAAAACGAAATATCAATACGTTGCCGGAAAATTATAATCAAAATTCCAAAAATATTGTTAAATTAAATAAAATCAAACTTTTTCAAAATTCCAAAAATATTCCAAAAACTAGAATGAAATCAAATATTTAAACTTTTTCTAAATTCCGAAAATATTCCAAAAATTCTTAAAACTCTAAACAATTGGGTAAAAAATAATTGAAATTATTTTTTGACACACTTGACAACATTTTTTTGACAAACTTATAATGCCATAATTCTCAATAATAATATAAAATTTCATTTCAAACAAGCAATTTTATTTTTTCCAAAAAATTGGGTAAAAATAAAAAAATCTCTCTTTTGACACACTTGACAACAGTTTTTTGACAAACTTATAATGCCATAATTCTCAATAATAATAATAAAATCTCATTTCAAAGAAACAATTTTATTTTTTTCCAAAAAATTGGGTAAAAAACTAAATAAAAATCGTTTGACACACTTGACAACATTTTTTTGACAAACTTATAATGCCATAATTCTCAATAATAATAATAAAATTTCATTTCAAACAAACAATTTTATTTTTTCCAAAAAATTGGGTAAAAAACTAAATAAAAATTTTCTTTTGACACACTTGACAACATTTTTTTGACAAACTTATAATGCCATGCCCATAAGTCTCAATAGTAAAAATAAAATCTCATTTCAAACAAACAATTAATTTTATTTTTTTTCCAAAAAATTAGGTAAAAAAATAAATAAAAATCTTTCTTTTGACACACATGACAACATTTTTTTGACAAACTTATAATGCAATAATCTAGTTTTTGATCTCACATGCCAATTAAGCCAAAAATATGAAAATTTGCTATTTTTGACACACATAATGATTTTTTGACACACTTCCTGTACAGTTATCGAACACAGCGTCCTTTCGGACCTGTCCCTTAAGTATACCTATTTTTAGAAAAAAAAATTTTTGCAATTCCTCCAGCGGTTTTCCCTGCAGCGTAGGTAATGACGGTGGCCGGCCGGACGGCCGCGTGCCGGCCGTCAGACAGACATACATTTCTTTTTTGCTTTTTTAGAATCAGGAGGTCTTAAAACGTCGAGAAATGTCAAAAAAAGTGGGGGTAAGAATTTCACTTTGAGCTCACGAATGTACTTAGGTCTTTCAGACCGAAGTAATTCAGACCGAAGTAATAGAATATTTAAACTTTTTCTAAATTCCAATAATATTCCAAAAATTCTTACAAATTCCAACCCTTTCCAAAATTCTAAAAATATTGCAAAAATTATAACAATATCAAAAATTGAAACTTTTTTCAAAATTCCAAAAATTATAATAAAATCTAAAATTTAAAATTTTTCAAAATTCTAAAAATATTCCAAAAATTCTTACAAAATCGAAAATTGAAACTTTTTTCAAAAATTCTAAAATTATATACAAAAGAATTAATTTTTTTTTTCAAAATTCTAAAAACATTGCAAAAATTTTAACAAAAACAATTTTCCGAAATTTTAAAAATATTGCAAAAATTATTACAAAATCAAAAATACAAACTTTTTTCAAAATTGCAAAAATAAAACTAACAAATTCAAAAATTTCTGTGTCCAATTTCATTTCAATTTAATTTACGTCATAAAAACAGCTAAATTTTTTTTTCCAAAAAATTAGCTAAAAAAATAAATGAAACCATTTTTTGACACGCTTGACATTATTTTTTTGACAAACTTATAATGCTATAATTTTCAATAATAATAATAAAATTCAAACAAATAATTAATTTTATTTTTTTCCAAGAAATTGGGTAAAAAATCTTTCTTTTGACACACTTGACAACATTTTTTTGTCAAACTTATAATGCCATAAATCTCAATAATAATAATAAAATAAAATTTCATTTCAAACACAAACATTTTATTTTTTTCCAAAAATTGGGTAAAAAAATAAATAAAAATCTTTCTTTTGACACACTTGACAACATTTTTTTGACAAACTTATAAAGCAATAATCTAGATTTTGGTCTCACATACCAATCCCGACCATCAAGATTTCTCCAAATTCAATATTCCTACTCGTAATCACTTAAAATGAACGTTTTTTAAGCCAAAAATATGCAAATTTCCTTGTTTTGACACACTTAATGATTTTTTTTACACACTTCCGGTACAGTTATCGAACACAGCGTCCTCTCGGACCTGTCCCTTGAGTATATTAGAAAAAAAATTTTTGAAATCCCTCTAGTGGTTTTCCCTGCAGCGTAGGTAATGAGGGCCGGCCGACAGACAGACATACATTTTTTTTGTTTTTGCCTTTTTAGAATCAGTAGGTCCTAAAACGTCGAGAAATGCCAAAAAAGTGGGGGTAAGAATTTCTCTTTTGGCTCATGAATGTAATACTTAGGTCTTTCAGACCGAAGTAATTGGAATGAATTCAATTATGCTGGGGTCACACCTGCGTTATCGTCTATCATATATTATCGCTATAATTAAAGCATTAAGTTGCGCCGTAATTAGCGCGCTACTAAAATATCGCGCTAACATTATCGCTTAACAATTTATCGCCATAAAATTCTGGCGCTAACAAATTATTGCGCTAAAACACTAGCGCGCTAATAAATTAATTTAGTTGTGGCTACACCTGTGTTGAAAATCGTGTGTTTTATAAAAGTTATTTTGAGATGGAAGTTGAAGCTGCTACTATGGTGCATTATATGGCTGTCAATAATTATTTAATAAATTTATTATGATATAATTTGAATAAACAAAAACCCAAGCTAAAAAAAAGATGGTGGACGATAAATATGCATAGAAAACGAACATGGTAAATTTTATTTCAGTATTAATTAAATGTTTGCATTCGGTTAACCATGAAATGAAGCCATGATCAAATTTTGAAACTAATTAACCATAACTGTAATTCACAGGAAAATAATAGAGGAATAGTAGATTCTTTTATGAGCTTAGAATGAAGGCAATTCACGAGGATGAAGTTTCCCGGAACGAGCGTAGCGAGCGGAGGGAATCATTAGAGGAAGAATTGCCATCATCCTAAGCGAATTCAAGATGCTATTTTATCCACGACTGCAAAATTTCGTTAACTTCCAGTTTTCCATTCCTGCAATAGTTTGTATCGCCATATTGAAGTAAATGCATCAAAGATAGCAAGAAAAACAAAACAAATCAAGTTTGTTGATCATTTTATATTTTAAACATGTATTGTTCTTGTTTTAACCTGTTTATATTACTATACCAACAAATGAAGTTTTTAATTTGTTAGGGAAATATTTAATTAACTATAGAACTGTTAAAGAATTTAATCAAATTCACTAGTTGTGGAATGAATACAATTACAATGGAAGACATACGCATGGAAAGCATATATTCTTTAGTAGTCGTGGATAAAGAAATATATTTTAATATTATATTATGGGTTTTAAAAACGAATGTGAGGTTTATTTAAAACAAATTTCATATAAAAAAAATCAGATTGCTTTGCATCACCGTTACCAAAGCATTGATTTATTAATAGTATATTATGCTACGATCATGTAATGACGGTTATTAATACACGAGCATTAACCGGGATACGAAACGATCCGTAGGAGAGTTTCGTATGGTATATGCGAGTGTATTAATAACCATTACATGAAAATGGCATACGCTATTGTTTCTACACCCGGTAAATAACGAAGAACCAAAATTACAACGAAAATTTCAATTTTCAAATTTCAAAGTTCAATTTTTTTTCCCATACGAAAATTTCAACAAACGTCAAATGCATAGCATGTTTGATTGAAAAACTATGGTTTTTTTTCTATTAATTAAAAATCTGTATCGTAATAAAATCTGTATCGAAATGAGTATCATTATAAAACGGATTTTGGTCATATAAGTGTATTTTTATAGTACGGGTGTAGAAAAATATTTTTATTTAAAATCCTCAATAATCAAAAAATTTAAAACTTAAGAAATAAAAAATTTGTATAAATCAAGCAACCTTATATGTTTTATCTAAATTTTGTTTGTTTTGTCATAGTTAACAAATTTTTAAATCTTTAAAACTTTTTTGGAGTACTTTCACAAAACCTACTTAATTACGGAATACGGAAAGTTCTTCTTACTTTTTGAAGGATTTTATGTATTTATAAAAAGGTTTCAACGATAAGTTGCGCTTTCTGGAATTTGTTAGCGTTTTAGATTAAAAATAATTTAATTAATTGACTTGTAAATTTAATTTTACTTACTTTCTTCCATAAATCAAAATGTTTGATTAAACAATTTACAGTAATAAATTAAAATTTGACATAAAAATTGTAAACAAACAATTTAATTTACGTTTACTGATGTAAAGTTGGTGATTATAGCACATAGTTAGCATTGGTGGCCGTTTAGTTAATAACCATCATAACTACACCACTTTTAAACAAAATTTGAAGGTGTTACATTAATGTTGCCAAGGATCTCTAATCGAATCACTTAATGAATTTGAAATTTACACGGGATTTAAAACCTACAAAATATAATTTTAAATACTAAACTTTCATTTAATTCAAATATTATGTAAATATATAAAACTGAAAACAAACAGTATGAGTATGTATCTACCTACAAAAATTTGCAAAACTGCAGTAATTGCATAACTGCCATTTTATTCCACAGTATCTATTTTTATGTCCATTGAAAAACGATCTATTCAAATTCATTCCTTGAGTTTCAAGATAAAGGAAAAAAAAAATTTTTTGAGATCATTTGTTAATCTTGGACTTTTTTTTCACAAAAACTATAGCTAAACACAATTCATCTCCACGACGACCTTGCGTTTAGAAATCTCTTATGTTCTATAAACCTAACCTAACATTTACACTTAGAAAAATTCGTGATAAAAAAACTGAAAAATCAAAGAAAGTGAATTCCACTAGATTTCGATATAATATATATATGTATATGAAAAAAACTATATACAATTTATTTATAACTCACTCTATGCCTAGATCTTCCGTCTGTGATGACTTCTCCTCCCAATTGAATCCCTTTCTTTCTGCGATCACTAATCAACAAAAATGCTCCTTGACCCAAACAGTTTCATTAATAATAATCTCCCGACAATTCTCCAATACTTTTTGTACTATATTTTCACACAATCAATAGTTGTCCTTGATATTTCCAACCAACCAAAAATGCTCCTTGGCCTAAACAAAAGCGTAATCTTTCGCCAATTCAAAATGAAAATAGAAGAAAAGTAAACGATCTAAACTAAAGCCATTTTATAATTTCTTCACAACCTTTTTTTTATTACAATTTTTTTTCACTGTTTAGATTTTTACAAAACAAATAATTAATATGTATTTTATCATCAAGCATATCCTTTTAGTTTTAGTAGACAAAATTAAACAAATGTTTTCTGTGCTGTTTGACAGTCAAAATTTTAAAGTTTTTAGTTTATCAAAGACTAAACATGGAATGACCATGTGATAATCTTTTGACAACCATCATGAAAAAAATGTAAAAAGAGGAGTTACCAGAGTTGAAGTTATTTTAATTGTCCTTTCGTTGTGTTTCGTTGTGTTTATGAGTTATTTTGGGAAATTTATCGTTGTTGAGTTTACTTGGAGATTCGATTTTAATTACACCTTTGGGCGACATAACACATTTACAAACACGGTGATTTGATTGTTTATTAGTTTCCTTAGGTGTTTGCAATTAATGTGTTTGAAATGTAAAACATATATTAGGTAGTAAAGTTAAGCAAAAATTAACTTTTAAATTAATTAATTAATTAAATAATTAATTAATTAACTTTTAAAAAATTTTAAAAGTAGAATAGATTCTTTTTGAACCAACCCATTTATAGAACACATTTATCAGTATCACAGTTTATAATTTAAAATTATATGGATAACCTGGGTGGTTATTTTGTAGCGTTATCTCACTAGGTGAGATAAATAGTGAGATAAAAAAATTATGTTTAAATGATTTCTTTTATCTAATATAATCGATCAAAGACAAATATTTTATCTCACTTTTTATCTCACCTAGTGGGATAACGCTACAAAATAACAACCCTGGTTAAAATTGTTTCTAAGTGATTTATCGTTAAAAACATTGCGATGGTTTGTTTAAGTTTTTGCGGACCGCCCCCACCCCCCTAGCTACGCTTCTGTATAAATATTCTACAAACATATTAGTGCAGTAACTAAGCGTTTTTGGGTCTGAATTCTTTGAACCTTGACCGATTAACTTGAAATTTGCTGAATAATTAATGGATGACGCAAAAGTTAAAGGTGACATAGCGATGATTTGCGCTTTTACCCTGGGGGAAAATGCCACCCCTTTCCGGGCGTGGAATTTTTTTCACTTAAAATAACCCCGAAAATAGATAAAGAGACATATTTTAAGTGCAAATATTCTAAAACAATTTTTTTTATAGATCGATATTTTTCGAGTTATTCGCAATTGAAAACTTGCATTTTTCGTTCAAATAAGCATGTTTTTTGACGGTTTTTCACACATAACTGAAAAACTAACCAACCAACCGAACAAGGCACTGAAACGAAAGTTTCGAATTCATCCAAAACACCTAAAATAAGAAGTGGAGTTTTTATCTGAGAAACTTCCAACCGTACCTTTGAATTGAAAAATTACAATGCCTACCTTTTTGCACTATCTTCAATTTAGGAGCATAGGAAGTCTACTAAACTGGACCTCCTTACTATGTTGGGAACAAACGTCTTTAGTTTTCACGATGTATTGCCATGTTTCGCTTCAGCTAGCAGAGTTTTATTCCACGTCATTGGCGGTCATCCAACTTTTCTTTAACCTTCTGGATTCCACATAGAGAGTACCATATGTCCAGACATATGAGAAAGCATACGACCGCTAGAAACTAAACGATATTAAATCGTTTTTTATTTTGTTTTCACGTCTCCGCTTAGCATATATATTAGTCGATTGACACCAGAATTTTTCAGAAATTCAGAGATGACGCACATTGCAATAGGTAGATTTTTATATGAAATCTACCTAAAATCAAGGTGTTGTTACATTCTAATCACTGGTCAGTGGTCGAATCTTTAACATGCACCGAATTTGGAACAAGGTTAACTCGACGGGTGAACAAAATGCAAAATACTGTTAAAAGCAAAAAAATTTAGTTTTGTTTATTATTGTTTTTCCTATTCTTATAATTTTCATTACATAAATGTTATTTAATGCCTTTAAACTAAACTCAAAATTATAAACAAAATACATAAACTATTTTCTTTATGCTGGGGCCACACCTGCGTGTTATCGCAATAATTAACGCGATAATTGAAAATAAACGCAAGTGTAGCCACAATTTATCGCACTTATATGTTAGCGCGATAATTTTATGGCCATAATTTTAGCGCTATAATTTTATTGTGTTAATTTTAGCGGCATAATTTTAATCCGATAATTTTAGCGTAATATGTGGTTAACGCGCTAATTTAGACGATAGCTCGAATGTCGATAATAAAAGTTAACGTGATAATTATGGAGAATGTTTTTAAAGAAAATAATTTATGTTTTTTGTTTATAATTTTGAGTTTAGTTTAAAGGCATTAAATAACATTTATGTAATGAAAATTATAAGAATAGGAAAGACAATAATAATGAAAACTAAATTTTATTGCTTTTAACAGTATTTTGCATTTTGTTCACCCGTCGAGTTAACCTTATTCCAAATTCCGTATATATTAAAGATTCAACCACTGACCAGTGATTAAAATGTAACAACACCTTGATTTTAGGTAGATTTCATATAAAAATCTACCTATTGCAATGTGCGTCATCTCGGAATTTCTGAAAAATTTTGGTGTCAAACGACTATTTATGCTAAGCGGAGACGGGAAAACAAAATAAGGTAGGTAGGCATTGGTAGGCAAAAGTAGGCAAAAAAGGTAGGCATTGTAATTTTTCAATTCAAAGGTACGGTTGGAAGTTTCTCAGATAAAAACTCCACTTCTTATTTTACGTGTTTTGGATGAATTCGAAACTTTCGTTTCAGTGCCTTGTTCGAATCGTTTTAAATTTTTCAAAGCTGAACTAAAAGGTATTGCTAAGCATCATAAAAATATTTTAGAAGATTTCTCCGAAAAATGCAACGCTTTCCATTTCTTAACGTTGAATACTTCGAACCAAGTTATTAAAAAAATATAATTCTCTTCAATGAGCTATAACTGGCTTCGTTTAGTACTTACAAAACTCCTACAAAACTAATCTCTTTTTCGTTTTAAGCTTGATTTTTGTTAATTTCAACTTTTTTGATAGAATGGTTAGTTTTTCAGTTATGTGTGAAAAACCGTCAAAAAACATGCTTATTTGAACGAAAAATGCACGTTTTCAATTGCGAATAACTCGAAAAATATCGATCTATAAAAAAAATTGTTTTAGAATATTTGCACTTAAAATATGTCTCTTTATCTATTTTCGGGGTTATTTTTAGTGAAAAAAATTCCACCCCCGGGAAGGGGTGGCATTTTCCCCCAGGGTAAAAGCGCAAATCATCGCTATGTCACCTTTAATTTTTGAGTCATCTCTTAATTATTCAGCAAATTTCAAGTTAATCGGTCAAGGTTCAAAGAATTCAGACCCAAAAACGCACTATAATATGTTTGTAGAATATTTATACAGAAGCGTAGATAGGGGGGCGGGGGCGGTCCGCAAAAACTTAAACAAACCATCACAATGTTTTCAACGATAAATCACTTAGAAACCATTTTAACCAGGTTATCCATATAATTTTAAATTATAAATTGTGATACTGATAACTTATAAATGTGTTCTATAAATGCGTTATTGGTTCAAAAAGAATCTATTCTACTTTTTAAAATTTTTAAAAGTTAATTAATTAATTAATTAATTAATTTAAAAGTTAATTTTTGCTTAACCTTAATACCTTAATATATGTTTTACATTTCAAACACATTAATTGCAAACACCTAAGGAAACTGATAAGCAATCGAATCACCGTGTTTGTAAATGTGTTATGTCGCCCATAGCTGTAATTAAAATCGAATCTCCAAGTAAACTCAACAACGATAAATTTCCCAAAATAACTCATAAACACAACGAAACACAACGAAAGGACAATTAAAATAACTTCAACTCTGGTAACTCTTCTTTTTACATTTTTTTCATGATGGTTGTCAAAAGATTATCACATGGTCATTCCATGTTTAGTCTTTGAAAAACTAAAAACTCTAAAATTTTGACTGTCAAACAGCACAGAACACATTTGTTTAATTTTGTCTACTAAAACTAAAAGGATATGCTTGATGATAAAATACATATTAATTATTTGTTTTGTAAAAATCTAAACAGTGAAAAAAAATTGTAATAAAAAAAGGTTGTGAAGAAATCATATGATGGCTTTAGATCGTTTACTTTTCTTCTATTTTCATTTTGGATTGGCGAAAGATTACGCTTTTGTTTAGGCCAAGGAGCATTTTTGGTTGGTTGGAAATATCAAGGACAACTATTGATTGTGTGAAAATATAGTACAAAAAGTATTGGAGAATTATCGGGAGATTATTATTAATGAAACTGTTTGGGTCAAGGAGCATTGTTTTGATTAGTGATCGCAGAAAGAAAGGGATTCAATTGGGAGGAGAAGTCATCACAGACGGAAGATCCAGGCATAGAGTGAGTTATAAATAAATTGTATATGGTTTTTTTCATATGTATATATTATATCGAAATCTAGTGGTATTCACTTTCTTTGATTATTCAGTTTTTTATCACGACTTTTTCTAAGTGTAAATGTTAGGTTAGGTTTATAGAACATAAGAGATTTCTAAACGCAAGGTCGTCGTGGAGATGAATTCTGTTTAGCTATAGTTTTTGTGAAAAAAAAAGTCCAAGATTAACAAATGATCTCAAAAAAATTTTTTTTCCTTTATCTTGAAACTGAAGGAATAAATTTGAATAGATCGCTTTTCAATGGACACAAAAATAGATACTGTGGAATAAAATGGCAGTTATGCAATTACTGCAGTTTCGCAAATTTTTATAGGTAGATACATACTCATACTGTTTGTTTTCAGTTTTATATATTTACATAATATTTGAATTAAATGAAAGTTTAGTATTTAAAATTATATTTTGTAGGTTTTAAATCCCTTGTAAATTTCAAATTCATTAAATTCATTAAAATTCAAATTCATTAAGTGAAAATTTTGATTAAAAGTGGTGTAGTTATGATTGTTATTAACTAAACGGCCACCAATGCTAACTACGCCACTGCATTTATATTAAAATTATGTACTATAATCACCAACTTTACATCGGTAAACGTAAATTAAATTGTTTATTTACAATTTTTATGTCAAATTTTAATTACTGTAAATTGTTTAATCAAACATTTTGATTTATGGAAGAAAGTAAGTAAAATTAAATTTACAAGTCAATTAATTAAATTATTTTTAATCCTAAACGCTAAAAAATTCCAGAGAGCGCAACTTATCGTTGAAACCTTTTTATAAATACATAAAATCCTTCAAAAAGTAAGAAGAACTTTCCGTATTCCGTAATTAAGTAGGTTTTGTGAAAGTACTCCAAAAAAGTTTTAAAGATTTAAAAATTTGTTAACTATGGCAAAACAAACAAAATTTAGATAAAATATATAAGGTTGCTTGATTTATAAAAATATTTTTATTTCTTAAGTTTTAAATTTTTTGATTATTGAGGATTTTAAATAAAATTATTTTTCTACACCCGTACTATAAAAATACTCTTATATGACCAAAATCCGTTTTATAACGATACTCATTTCGATACAGATTTTATTACGATACAGATTTTTAATTAATAGAAAGAATTCCATAGTTTTTCAATCAAACATGCTATGCATTTGACGTTTGTTGAAATTTTCGTATGGGAAAAAAATTGAACTTTGAAATTTGAAAATTGAAATTTTCGTTGTAATTTTGGTTCTTCGTTATTTACCGGGTGTAGAAAAAATAGCGTATGCCACTTTCATGTAATGGTTATTAATACACTCGCATATACCATACGAAACTCGCCTACGGCTCGTTTCGTATCCCGGTTAATGCTCATGTATTAATAACCGTCATTACATGATCGTAGCATAATGGGCAGAGTGAATAAAAACTAGAATAAACTAAAAGTATAAACTAGTAAGCATTAGCACATTCCTTATTTCGAGTGAATAAGAATATTCTAATCTTTTTTAGTATTTGCTAGAATATTGTAGAATATGCTGAAAATTATAAATGTCAAAGTCGAAAATAACATCAAAATGTGTGAAAAAAGATACGATTTCTGCAGGTTTGAATTTAAATTTGAAGATATTTGTTAATGTTTTAAAAACAGTTTTTTTTCTATAATTATGTGTCTAAATTACCGGTAGCTTGGAATTCAAAAAATGCGGTAATTGTAGTGTAAAGAAGAACCATTCTCTTTAAAATTTTCGCCTGTTTCCTCAATTTAAAAAAAACCCAAACAATCTTCTATAAAGTATAAATCATAAATTAAATACTATATTTAAGTTTATTTATTTATTTACAAAAATATGCTACCGCACAAAAATCTTAAATTTCTTTCAACTATTTGTGGTTTTTTTTATGGTTTTATTTAAGCGAGCATATAATTTCAGATCAAAATATTTGTTGAACTTCGCTTAATAAACCTTTCAGTTAATAACAGAAAAATTCTTTGAGTTTGAATTGAAATCAATAGCCGACAAAAATTCATTTGCAAAATATTACTAAAACTTAATTTATATAACTTTAATAATCTTTAAAATTAATTACTTTCATAAATAAGTTGCACAAATAGCAACTTGAAATTATCAAGTACAGTAACGTCAAAAATTAGAATATTCTTGGTTTTATTCACTCGATTTCAAGAATATTTTGGAAAATTTTCATTGGATTATAGTATATTCTATAACCCGTCTTTTATTCACTGATTTATCAAAAAATACTTAAAAATTTAAGTATTTAGAATATTCTACTTTTTATTCACTTCACCCAATATACTATTAATAAATCAACGCTTTGGTAGCGGTGATGCAAAGCAACCTGATTTTTTTATATGAAATTTGTTTTAAATAAACCTCACATGCGTTTTTAAAACCCATAATATAATATTAATATATATTTCTTTATCCACGACTACTAAAGAATATATGCTTTCCATGCGTATGTCTTCCATTGTAATTGTATTCATTCCACAACTAGTGAATTTGATTAAATTCTTTAACAGTTCTATAGTTTATTAAATATTCCCCTAACAAATTAAACAACAAACTTGTTTTTCGCTATCTTTGATGTATTTATTTCAATATGGCGATACAAATTTTTGCATGAAAACTGGAAATTAAACGAACTATTTTACAGTCGTGGATAAAATAGCATCTTGTATTCGCTTAGGATGATGGCAATTCTACACTCGGATGATTCCCTCCACTCGCTACGCTCGTTTCGGGAAACTTCATCCTCGTGAAGAATTGCCTTCATTCTAAGCTCATAAAAGAGTATACTATTTCTCTATTACTTTCCTGTGAATTAAAGTTATGGCTAATTAGTTTCAAAATTTAATTATGGCTTCATTTCATGGTTAACAGAATGTAAACATTTAATTAATACTGAAATAAAATTTACCGTGTTCGTTTTCTATGCATTTTTATCATCCACCATCTTCTTTTGAGCTTGGGTTTTTGTTTATTCAAATTATAAAATAATAAATTTATTAAATAATTATTGACAGCCATATAATGCACCATAGTAGCAGCTTCAACTTCCATCTCAAAATAACTTTTATAAAACACACGATTTTCAACACAGGTGTAGCCACAACTAAATTAATTTATTAGCGCGCTAGTGTTTTAGCGCAATAATTTGTTAGCGCCAAGAATTTTATGGCGATAAATTGCTATGCGATAATGTTAGCGCGATATTTTATTAGCGCGCTAATTATGGCGCAACTTAATGCTTTAATTATAGCGATAATATATCATAGACGATAACGCAGGTGTGGCCCCAGCATTAAAAACATCATCCATAATTATCACGCTAACTTTTATTATCGGCATTCGAGCTATCGTCTGAATTAGCGCGTTAATCACTTATATTACGCTAAAATTATCGGGTTATAATTATGCCGCTAAAATTAACACAATAAAATTATAGCTCTAAAATTATGGCCATAAAATTATCGCGCTAACAATATAAATGCGATAAATTGTGGCTACACTTGCGTTTATTTTCAATTATCGCGTTAATTATTGCGATAACACGCAGGTGTGGCCCCAGCATTACAATGAAAGATATACGCATGGAAAGTATATATTCTTTAGTAGTCGTGGATAAAAAAATTTACATCACTATCATCAACATTTAATGTTGATTCCAAAGAAAAAATTCGAAAAAACAATAACAAGATGAAAAATAATATACAAAAATGACGTCGATTATTCTCAGAATTTTTCGATTTTTTTTGTAAAGAAGCTTTGGATTTTGGACAATCTGGAACAATCTGGATAGAAATTTAAAATGTGTTTTATGAATTCTTTGGCAGAACAAATAAAATAGTTCAAACTAGACTGTTTACACTATCTTTTTTTTTTAAATAAAAAGTGTTGTTATAGTGCTTATAGTGTCACAACAACACATAAATACCTTTTAAGACCTAGGTCCAGACCTAGGTCCCACAACAACTTGCGTTCTAAGATGTTGATGAACGCTTTTTTAAACCTCTGCGGATTGAAGCCACCTGAGACTATCGATTCCGGCAAACTATTCCACTTGTTTGCAGTTCGGACAAAGAAGTTTTTCTGTGATCTGTAAGTATGACAGCGCGGGATCTCGACCGTTTGACTGGTTGCTGTGGCCGATTGCCAAGTGGAACGGTGGTAAGCATAAGTTTAAGGCATGATGCTGCTGATTTCATCTGACCGACAGTGCGACGGAAACAGCGCGACGATGTTGTAGGGAATCAACTTTTGATGTCAAAGCTCAATCACCCACAATTCGTATAACCCGCATTTGAACAGAGTCCAAGAGGGCCAAGATGGAAACGGAAGCTGCACCCTAAACTTGAAAACAGTACTCCATACAGGGATGAAAATAGGACTTATAAACATGAAGCAATTGGTATGGAGTGAAAAATTGCTTGCATCTATTTAGGAGGCCGTGTTTTTTAGACAGGCTTTTTGCCATCGCCATTACATGATCGTTCTAGAGTAGGTCATTTGAATTGAATAACAGTACACTGAATAACATACTAAAAACAGTTTAAGTTGAAATGCGATTATGCTAAGTGATTTATTTTAAAAGAAATGCTCAACAGATTGTCTATAGTTTACTGCCACCATATTTTTCAATTTTTTTTTTTTGACAAAAAATCGATGACAACTTACAACAAAGGAATTCTAACGACGAACTATTTCAAATTTTACTCTAAAAATAAGAATATTCATATATGAAGAAATTCGCTAATAATATACTAATTTGTTTCGGTTCCGGCCTTTAAATTAACAAACAATTAATTAACAAACATAAAAACATAATTATGTATGGAACAGGTCCGTCAATAATATTTTAACATTTTCTCTGTTAATTGTTTTGATGCGTCACAATGTCAATTAATAATACAAATTTTTGTCTACATAAATTATATTAAATTTGTCTACATAAAATTTACAAGAGATGTAATGCAGTTGTTCAAATATATGTAGTTCTAGAGAAGTGTTTGGTGAGATGATATGTTGAAGTCGTTGATTTGTATGTATTGTACTGAGAGTATGGGGAAATTATAAATAAAGAGCATAATTAAAGAGAAACAAAAAATGGAGAATATTGCTTTATATACTCGACCAAACGTGATCGAGCAGATTATGTAAATTTAAATCAAAGTGGAAAGTTTGTGTTTTTTTAGTACCATAAGTTTTTGCAACTAATAAAGATTAGATAACATTAAAGAAATTGTTGTATTTTTTTTTTGGTTACAAAAAAGCATATTAACAAATAAATATAAACACATAAAAATATTATTTTGTTGATATATGTATGTAATGTAATTTTTATCACCTCAAAAGTGGCAGGAATATTATTTAAAAATATGTTTATAATTCGCAAGGTAAAAAGTTTGATTACGTTAGTCGATTTCATTGTGAATTCGAGTACTTTAAAATGAATTTGAAACCGGTTTTTAATTCGTGGTTATATCCAATGGAATTGAGTAACAAATGTCGGTTGATATTAGCTACCTCACATCAGGTTAAGGAAAATAACATGCTATTGTATGGATGTGTGAATTGTATCAAGGTGAAAATAAAACGAATATTGATGAATTTAATTCGCAAGAAATCGAAGGATCAAGAAATGATGGTTTTGATTTGTAAAGTTTGGGATATTGGTGAACTAATAATTTACATGGATCGTCTATCAAATAATTATACTGTAAGCTTGATTTGATTTATATAACTTATTTAAATAATTTTTGTTTGTGATTTTTTTTTGTGTTAATTTATTTATTTTATTAGTCAACCATGATTTTTAGTTGGTGTTTTCCTTTGTGAAATAAGAGATTTCCCATATGAGGAATCTCGTTTGTTTTTATAAATAGTTTGAAGTCCCTAACCGGGGATAACCTATGTATTTTGAAATCCAGAAAAAGGGATTTTTACAAATCTTAGCTAAAGACATAAAAACTGAAAGAGGAGAACAAAACTAGCAACGTGATGAGAACCGTTTAATGAACATAAAATTGTGTAAATAGAAGTTAAGTGATTTTTAATTGTAAAGAAAAGTTATAAGTGTTATTGAATAGAAATATTTTGTGTTTAATTTTGGACGCTGTGTTTATAGGTACTTTCTTACTAATTACTAATAAATTGATGAAATTACAACGATAAGAAAATTTGTAAACCAAAGAAGTTTGGCATAATTGATAAACTAAGAGCCCGCAACGGCCAGACCTTCGTTGTTTTATGAAAGCTGAAGGTTTCTCTGTGCATACCCCCTACTCAGGTACGAACGATAAGAGACATATGAAGTTTGGATCACAGTGGCTTTAGCAGGGAGCAGGTAACAAAGGCGCCTCCAAAGTTTCGTGAAAGTATAAAAGCTAATTTTTTTATATATTCTTTGGGATAGAATAAGAAGTCACGTCACCCACTGCCAGACACTTACTATCGTGGAAACCCCCTGCTAGACACCCTTAAACTTAAAAGTTTCAGCTTTTATAAAATAACGAAGGTCGTCGCGGGCTCTTGTTCTATGACTTAATAGTCTACCTGCCAGTTCATGAAAGTAAGACATGACCTGTTTTAAAAAAAAAACCTTAAAATATTTATCAAATCCATTTCGATTTAATATGATAATCTTCTAAATTCATAACAGATTGAAAAATTATCTAGCAATTATAACACAAATATTTCAACTTCAAAGACACCATGGTATTATATTCAAAAAGTTTACTGGCAAGTGAAATAAGATTTCTTTAGATAAAATAAAAAAAAAAATTTACAGTTGTTTTTCAAATCAAAATTTCTTTTTCCCGCCTATTCGTTTGTTTTCCTTTTTCTTATAATCATTCGGTTTCCATTTACGATTTTCATAGTAAGAAAAACATTATTTTTTCTAAGATTTAATTATAAAAAGTTAATTTAGTGTGAATACCTTTTTTTATGATTAATTTTATTTCAAAAAAAATTATCTTTGGATTAGGATAATAAAATCTTAAGTAGAAAAGGATTGGTGTGATTTGAATTACTTAAAAGTTTTATTTTTTTTTTTGTTTTTATATTTTTCTTAAAGAAAATGTTGCAAGAAATTTGACATTTAAATTTAGAACGAATTAAATTAAGTAATTAAAAGGGTTTTTTTCATTCATTTCAGTAAGCTTAATTATATTATTGGGAATTATATAGGATTTAAAATTACCTTAAGTGCTTTTTTATAATTTTATTTCGTACTCGTTAAGTATTATGCCAGAAATGATTATGGAGATTGAGGTGTAAGAGATTATTTAGTAGAACGATTATCAAAATTTAAGATTTCTTTTTGGGATTTAAAGTTGTTTTTTTTTGAAACGCAGCCACAATTTCAAGATGTAAATAATTGTTGGATTTTTTTTGATATTTTTAGTTCTTAAGGGTGAGGAGAATTTAAGTTTCCTTGTGTAACAAGGGTAGTATTTTAACTTTTTGGGTAGAACGGTGATGAACAGACGGTGATACTTAAGTTGTAGTGTGGTGCTGTTAAACTCCAATATTTGGGTTGAAAAAAGAAACTGCAAAAAAATGGGGTATAGGGTTCGCATCGCCAAGTTTTAGATGGAAAATCTGACAAATAAAAATAAAAATTTGTACCTGACCATTTCAGATTTTCTTGAAACTTCAGTTAATATAATAAGAAAAAACTATCATGCGTTTTTATTTTTTACTAGTTTTGATACAGGATGACTCGAAATTTGTTAAGGAAGATGTAGAGACAAGGAAAGTTTATAGTCAAATTTTGCGCGAACGGGTTAACTGATTTTAATAATTTTTTTGTTTGCAAGGTACTAAGTAACGACTTATAAAAATATTACACTGAAAAAAAAATTTGTATTCTTAGACGATTTTTTTTAATTTTAATTTTCCAAACAAGGCGATTTTAAAAAGAACATTTTTTGTTATCGAGAAAAGGCATTTAAATAGATTAATTAAAATTATTTTTTGTGCCATTTACTAAAAGCAATTTTACTATTGAACCTGTTATTGTTCAAAAGGTATTAGATAAGGCTTTTTAAAAAAAATTACATTTAAAAATTTTTTGCCTATTTTACATGAAATTTTTCAGTTTTAATTTTTCAAATATTTAAATTTCAAAGATGGTGAACCCCAAAGGAGAAACACAAAGCCATACTTAGTGCCTTTTAAATAAAATAAAGTTTAGTAAAATAAATAATACGTAAAACTTTTGAAATCGAAAAATATACTTTTTTTTAGCAAAGTGTAATATTTTTAAAAGGAGCGGTGCCCCGCTCCCTCGTCGGTTTTCCTGACAACGGCGGCAGTTAAGAAGATAGGTGTCATCTTTTCCACAACCGTAACAGAAAACTCGTCGTATTGCAGTGCAGTTTTGGTGAATGTGACCTTCTCGTTTACAGTTCCAGCAGTTAGGTGGTTTTGCAAGTTTTGCAAGGGGAGGGAACGACGAAATATTGCGCCCGTGTGGATGGAGTATGGGGGACGCTTGTTGGTTAGTAATCGGTTTATAATGTTGGTTAAACTGATGATCAAATGGTTGTATATTAGTTCGATTAAGTGGCTGCCCAGAAGGTTGATGCGATTGTTGATTCGCCGGTGGAATAAACTGGGAGCTAGCCTGGTCAGCTGTCACCAATGATGACTGGCTATTTGATGGATGGAGGGATGGTGGTGCTGGACCACGTGACATTGATAATCGAGCTACTTCTTGAGTCAACACACGTAAAATATTGGCTTCACTAGCCCTTATAAATGCTTCCATTGTCTGTTGGGTGATGGAAGAATCTGGTCTGCGTACAGTTCCAGACACAGGAGGAAAGGTAGGATACCTATAATCTGTATTTTAATCAGCTGTGGTAACTGGTGGTGGGGATGAACGCGGTGGATTCGATGACTTTAGTTTGGCGGGGTTTTCTTCTAAACGTTTTCGATATCCTCCCAACCTACTCGAGAGGTAAGTAATGGAGGAGGAACAGCTTGTGACTCAGTTGCTTTCGAAAAGAGGTTTGGAACTAACGCCTGTGTTGGTTTCAGTGCTCCACGGGGAACAATTAAAGTGGGGTGATACGCCAACGGCCATTCAGATGGAACCTTACCTTTATGATCTACTTTGAGTCGTGGATCTCTGCGATAAATACAACCATGGCCATCGCTGTCTGAAAGGGAAGCGGCTGCTGCCTCGTCTCTAAAATGTTGAGCAGTTGCAAATGTTGGGCGATCTTGTACGAGTAGATCCTCTCCTCACAGCCCCTTTGGTCTGTGGAGTGGAAGCCACGGGTGCTTCAAGCAGGATACCAGATGGAAGTGCGTCTTGACATGTTTTGCATACATTTAACAGCGAGGATGCTTTCAAGAAACACACTTGATGGAAAGAATGACCATAGGGCAGAATCAGTGCCTCACTCAGGTCTTCCATCTTCTGACTGCAGAGATTGCAAACCGCACTGCTATTGGCCAAGGTGATTTGGGGAGTGGAAATCATAGTGACTTAAAGGAAATCGAATGGAAAGAAATTACAAAAAACTAAAAAAATAAAGGGATTTCACAAAAAAATTGTTCGCGGAAAATGACGACGACAGGACTAGAAAAATCCAAATATTAAAATATCAAAAAGTAATAGAAAAAAATTCAAAAAATATGCTAAAAATAATTAAAACCAATTCCAAAAAAAATGAATTATATAAAATTTTATTTAATAAACCAAATTTAAAAACAAAAAAGTCAGACAAGTGCGAATATGATTCGCTCGCTGAGGGTTCAGTGTATATAATATTTGAGAAAACAAGTTTTTGTTTGCATAGTTTCACGTTGGGTTGCATTTTATCCAAAGATGTTTATGGTGGCTAAAGAAAGCTTCTATAACGCCAGCTTATAAGATATTTATATTGGAAAATATATTTTCAATTGTTGTAGCTTCAACTGTTGTTGGTTCATGAATTTGTGTCTATAAATTTTTTGGTAGAAAATAGTTTGAGAGCCAGTTTTCAGGATTTTTATTGAAACCGACGGAGAAAACGGAGAAAAAAGTGTCGTCAAATTATTGCCAACGAGTGCATTGTTAACACAGTCGAGTGATTTGTCTACTGAACATTGGGGAGTAAGGTATACCAACAGGATTTGAACTTCAGCTAGTTGTACATTCACAATGACTGCCAGCACAGCTAAAATCGAAGTGATGGTGGCTACTATTTTTCTGCACTGGTGGTACTGTCTCAGACTTAACGAAAAGAACAGATCCCCAACCTCGATTTCCTTGACTGTAACAATTTTCTAGTTCAACAGTAGTTCAATAACTCAAAAATTTCAAAAATGTTTGTAATTAGTAATCAACTTCACAGCGAACATTTGCAATGCAACCATATTAAATGATAATCTATCGAAAAGCAAAAAGGTATCAGGTATGTTATCCCATAATTTTTCAACCTAACGACTTTCGCCTGAAGTTGAGTTCATCTGACTTGTTAAACTGTTTTGATCTAATCTGATCTTGTTTGTTCATTTCCATACTTCGTTTCACTCAATATTTTACTATAATGTGCATTTCCTACAACGTAGTAAAATTTATCCTCTTCTACGATTATTTTAGAACACAATTTTAGAATTTAAATCAAATGAATCTAAAACGGTGTTTTCGAAAACTACAAAAAAATTGTTTTGGACTAGGAAAAAATCGCCTTTCATATGACACCCCACTCGACATAGTCAAAAACAATTTTTTGTCAAAATTTCCACTTTCAACCCCCTCGAAATAGCATTTGAAATGATGAGCCGACCGCTACAGTTTTCATTCAACCTTTACAACATTGCCCATAACCGTTAATGTTTTTAAATTTTTTCTTTTATAATGTTCGAAGTTAAGGGGGGGGACAGGAAATTTTTTTCACATTTTTTGACATAACTCAAAAACTAAGCTTTTGAAAATTACAAAAAAAATTGTTTTGGACAATAAAAAAATCTCCTTTGATATTACTCAACAAGGACAAAAATAATTTTTTTTTCAAAATTTCTACCCTCAACCCCTTCAAAACAACATTTGAAATTATGCATGTTAGAAGTTAAGGGGGGGTGGGGACTTTTTTGGGAAGGAATTTTTTTCACATTTTTTAACATAACTCAAAAACTGCGCTTTTTTAAATTACAAAAAAATTGTTTTGGACTAGAAAAAAATTGTACTTTCATATGACACCCCACTCGATAGTCAAAAATAATTTTTTTCAAAATTTCCACCCAAAACCCCCTCAAAATAAAACTTGAAATGATGAGACAACCACTACAGTTTTCATTCAATCTTTACAACATTGCTCGTAACCAAGAATTTTTCCAAATTTTTTCTTTTGTAATGTTCGAAGTTAAGGTGGGGGAACAGGAAATTTTTTTCACATTTTTTAACATAACTCAAAATCTGCGCTTTTGAAAATTACATAAAAAATTGTTTTAGACTATAAAAAATCAACCCTTTATATGACACCCCACTCAAAAAGGCCATAAATAATTTTTTTTTTCAAAATTTCCACCCTCAACACCCTCAAAATAACATTTGAAATTATGGAAAAACAACACTCGTTTTGGCAATATCAAAAAAACTAAGCAGTCGAAAAATTATTGAACTTTTTTTTATAATATTTTGAACTTTTTCGATTTGTCTACACCAAACTCGATTCCTTACAAAAAACTTTTGTTTTACTCTCCTTATCTATGTTCATAAAATATAGATAAAAACAAATATTTCAATTTTTTTTGTTATCAGTAGGCGTGGAAAACACGTTTAAGAACTGTAAAAAATTTCAAGTTGAACCGCTTATAGTTTGTGAGTAAATGATGTAGAAATAATTATGTAGAAATTCGGACGGACACCGAAGTCTCACCAATAGGGTACCGTTTTTACCTTTTTAAAGTACGGAACTCTAAAAACGACTAAAAAATTTTGTTAATTCGAGATTTAAGCTTTCAAATAAAAAATAATAATTCCATAAATAAAATTCAAAAAAACAAACTTGAGTTGGATGTTGGTAGTCGTCGAGCTGGATCGGCCGTTGAATTTAGCAAACGAAACTATTCTAAATTCAAAAATTTTAATTTCAAAATTTCAAAAATACTAAAAAAAATTCATAAAAATATACAGAAATTTACTAATATAACAAAACTTTTATTGTTTATTAAATAAACAATATTGTCAATATTGTTTATTTCAAAAATTAATTAGTTGCAAAATGTATTAATAAATTACCAAATTGACTCAATTGACAAGTTTATCAAAAAAAAAATTAACAACAATTCGTTTCTTTAAATAACCTAAAAATTTCAAAACTTCTAATCCCTAACTGCCAATCGCCAACTTAATCAACTTCCATCAAAAAAACTTTTGTTAAAATAAACCTCAAACCTTTAAAATAAATGATGGTTGAAGTTAGTTGAGTTGGTTAAGTTGGTTGGTTAAAAACCCAATGAAAAAATTAAAATCTAAAATTCAAAAACAAAATTATAATTTCAAAATGTCAATCGGACAAAACAAAATTTTTCAAACAAAAATTCATTAAAAATTATACAAATATTTTCAAACAAAAACTAAAAGAAAGACTTAAAATTATACTAAACTTAAGATTACCAAAATTTTAAAAAAAAAACTATCAACACGAAATTTCCAAAAAAATTATTAAAATAACATTTTTAAAGAAACAAACTTTTAAAATTATTCAAAATATCATAAAAATTAAGAGTTACAAAATAATTAAACGTTATTAAAACCCACAAAATAATTTTTTTTATATATACAAGATTAAAATTATTTTAAGAAAAATTCGAACCAAATTAACAAAGATTAATACAGTATTACAAAATATTGAAACCAACAAAACTTTTCAAAATGTTACAATTAAATGAACCAAAAAAATTTTCTAAATTTAATTTAACAGTACGCTCTTAATAACTTAATAATGCCTTAATACAAATCTCTATAAACTCTATGTTTCCAAAACAATAAAATCTCAACACAATTTTCAAAAAAATTATACAAACAAATTATGAAAACTGGTTAACAATTAAAAAATTTACACCAAAATTTAAAAAGTCAAACAAAAAAATACACAAATTTCGAACAAAAGTTAAATATTTAAAACTTTCAAAACATACAAATTAGCAACTATCTAAAACTTTACAATTACTCAAATTTCCCCCAAAAAACTTAAACAATTACATAAACTATAAAAAATTCAAAAAAAATAACTAAAATCAAAAATTAACTAAAACTCTAAGTTAATACAAATTAACATTTATAATTAAAAAAAACAAAATTCCAAAATTATCTAAAGTTATCTAAAATAACACGCATAAAAAATTATTTCAAAATTCTAAAATATAAACAAAAATTATAGACTAAGAGCCCGCGACGGCCGGACCTTTGTTATTTTATAAAAGCTGAAAGTTTCTCTGCGCATACCCCCTACTCAGGTAGGAACGATTAGCGACATATGAAGTTTGGATCATAGTGGCTTTGGCAGGAAGCAGGAAACTTTAGAGGCCCCCTTGGAACCTGCTCCCTGCCAAAGCCACTATGATCCAAACTTCATATGTCGCTAATCGTTCCTACCTGAGTAGGGGGTATGCGCAGAGAAACTTTCAGCTTTTATAAAATAACGAAAGTCTGGCCGTCGCGGGCTCTCGGTCTATTAGATATAATTATAAAAAAATTCTCATATACTAAACTATACAAGATTTAAATATAATCAAAAATTCTAAAAATTCAAAAAAATAAGAAACTTACAACTAATACAAAAAATATTAAAAATATACAAAAAATTTTAGCAATGTTTCCAAAAATTCACAAAAAGTTCACAAAAATTAAAAGAAATACCAAAAATTTATAAACCAGAAAAAGTTTTACATGTAACTACGATACGATTTCTTTAAAAGACAAGTACAAATAAAAACAAAAATAGCAAAAAAAGAATACAATTCTATCAAATTTCAAAACAGCATAACTAACCCAAAAAAAATGTGGAGTCATTTAAAGGAAGTAGTTTTTAATAAAAGTGAAGAAGATAATCCACATGTTTTTCTTGAAAAAGACAACATAATTCTAGACAACCCTAAAGTAATTGTGGAGGAATTCAATAGCTATTTCATAAACGTTTGTGACAAGATTACAAACTCTTTACCAACACCTTCTCCTGATCAATTCGCCAATTTAAGGTATACTATAAATCGTCGCCTTAATAATGAAATAACGTATGCCATGTATACGTTGTTATTATATAATGGGTGCGCTGCATTCCCCATAAGGATGTCTATAAAGTGGCATTTTAACATTTTCCAATTATTTTATAACTGGGGGTGAAAATTAATATATTGATAATGAACGTACATGCAAATTTGAATTTGGTTAAATATTGAAACAGCGTAAATGCATGTACGACATTTCAATTCCTACAGAATAATAACTTGGGTAAAATCATTGTCGTATATGTTACATACATTACGATCGCCACACGAAATGGTAAATCTAAAATATTGTATAAGCATCATTCATCACTACACGATAGACCGGTTCATATAAATAAAAAATTGTAAGAATATCATGCTTTAGTTCAATTATAATTTATTTTAGGCTTAATCGTACTTCCATGCGAAATGAAATAACGTATATGAAATATGAAATAACGTATAAGGTACATGAATGACTTTTCACCTCTTTTTAGGTAGAAAAGCCAGCAGGTACCAATGTGAAATTTTAATATGTTGTGGGGAAATTAGTCAAGATTAATTGGTAGAAATTTTTTTTCCAATATCTTTATTCATTCAATAGTGCTGCCGAGTTTACGAAAATCAGAAAATCGAAAAATCTTTAAACTCAATTTTCTCGAAACTACACTTTTGCGAATACGTTGTTTCATTATTAAAGCGACGAAATAAACCACTTGAACTTGAGCACACTAATGAAACAGAGATTAAAAATATTGTACATGATTTAAAAAGTAATGCGGCTACAGGGACTGATTTAATTTCAACCAAATTTTTGAAACATTTTAGTGAAAACATTTGTCGTATTCTTTCAAAACTAATAAATAAATGCATTGATGCTGGAAACTTTCCCGATTCTTTAAAAATAGCTAAAGTAATTCCTATTTTAAAAAATGGCAATTCAATGCACTTAAACAATTATAGACCCATATCAATACTAAATGCTATTTCAAAAGTCTTTGAGAAAGTAATATATAACAGACTGATTAATTTTCTATCTGATAATAATATAATTTCAACAAATCAATTTGGCTTCTGTAAGGGCTCAAATACTTCTTCTGCCTGTCTATCATTAACTGATACTCTCAGTATAAACATTGATAAAAAAAGTTGGTTTCGTGCCTTTTTTAGACATAAAAAAAGCATTCGACTCTGTTGATCACAAAATACTGTTAATAAAACTAAAAAAATTAGGATTTACCGATAAACAATTAAATTTGTTTGAAAGCAATCTAAGTAACAGATCCCAATGTGTTTCTATTGGAACCCACCATAGTAGCTATAAAATTCTTAAAAAAGGGGTACCACAAGGGTCAATATTGGGTCCAATTCTGTTTCTGATATTTATCAATGATATGTGTCAGTTGTCATTACAAGGTATACTATATCTCTATGCAGACGATGCAGTTCTAGTATATATTGGTAATAGTTTAGAAATGTTATTTGAAGCAATGCAGCATGATCTGAATCTGCTAAAAATTTGGTTCGATAAAAATTTATTGGTTCTGAACAGCGAAAAAACAAAATACATGTTGTTTGAAAATAAGCAAAATATAAATTCATTGACAAATCAACTCTTTGTCAAATACGATAGCAACATAATTGAGAAAGTAACAAGCTTTAAATACCTTGGTCTGCAAATTGACTCGAAATTCAAATGGAATACGCATATTGATTGTATTAAAAATAAAATTATACCATATATTTTCGTTATCAGGAAATTAAAAAATCTAGTATCAAAAAAATGCCTTACGTTAATCTATAATGCCTATATTTTATCTCAAATTGTGTACGTAAATCCTGTGTGGAGTGGATCTGCTAGTTATAAACTAAATGAGTTGTCGATATTGCAAAAACGCGCTATTAAATATATTTTAAATTTACCAGTACTATATCCATCTGCTTTATTGTTTAAAGATTTTGTTTCTTTAAATAAAATAATTGAAAGGGAGCTATTGTATACAACATTTAAAGTAATCAAAGGTAAAGTGAAACACAATCTCCAGCTAACACGGTCAGGTGATATTCATGACTATAGCACAAGGCGGAGATCACACTTTCAACCAAATTTCTTTTCTACCAATGCGTCGAATAATAATATATTGCATAGAGGATTATTAAAATACAACCAACTTCCATCTAACATAAAAATGAAAATAGTTTCGCCACATTCAAACGTAAAGTTAACGCATATATAACATAAACATTTCTTTTTGGTTTATCGAATAGTTTCTGTGTTGTGTATTTTATGGTTTCTTACTTTACTACTTATACTAAGTTTATACCACTGAAAATGGGATGGATTTCAATAATTTACTAATTAGTATGATAACTTTGAATTCAAACCGTTAAATTGTATATTAAATTGTGTATGAACACCGCGTTATAACTCTCTGTAGTTCGAGTGGTTAATGTATGTTGCTAAAGTTAGCAATTTATTAATAAAGAAAAAAAAAAAAAAAAAAAAACTACGTTTAACCAAACTTCAAAATTTACAAAACTATTATAAAAATTCTCAAAATTTAAAAATCTACAAAATCTTCATACATATGTATATACAAATTTACAAAACTACTTCAAAATCTAGCAAAAATTCGGAAAATACAATACAACTCAATAACTCGTTAAGTACAATAAGATTCAAACATCTAAAACTTTAATAGACAATTTATTTCATAATAGTACATTATGATGCTAGGACGTAAAGCTAAAGATATTGTGGAGTTTGCAAATCGAGACGCTAGCCGAGATTTGCACCCACATTAAGTCCAAAATAGCTTACGTCCGTGCATCATACACTATTTTTTATTCGCCGCAAGCAAAATATTTAAGAAAAAAATGTTTATTCTAAATTAAAATTATAAATTTGCATAAATTTTGAAATAAAAATATGTGGAACAAGTTACCTTTGACAAAATATTTGTTATTTTCTCCAAATTATTGTATAAATACTATGACGACAAATGATAAAAACTAATATATACTAAGTTTATACCACTGATAGTTTAATAGAATAATAGTTTTTTGCTATTAAACTATCGATACATTGGGTGTTTATACCACAAAATAGTATTTTACTATCATGTGGTATAAACGCTCAGAATAATATTGACAGATAGAATACGGATACCGTATTTAAAATTTGAATATAAAATCTTATCAATCGAAAAGTATTTCAACAAAAAATTATAATACTCAAATTAATTTAAAATTAAAACTAAATTTTGAGTGATTTGGATGTTGCAAATTTCTTACAATCACATGAAATTGTGAACAATCACATTTTACGTTTTGACGGTTACAATTTTTTTGCATATACTATTATACTATCGATCAAAAGCAAAATATCAAATAAGTATCTGTCAAAGTAAAAAAGTATTATTCTAACCGTTTACACTGTAATAGTTTACTAGCTATTTGCTATTATTCTATTATACTACCATGGTGTAAACTTAGTATTAATTGGATTATGAAATTTTGAATTTAAGGGTTGCTTTGATAAAAATTTCTATTTTTTATAGAATTTAAACAAATCCAAATGTTTTATACTTTTTTGGACGTAGCTATGACAACAAAATAAATAGTTGAAAAGTGACCCTTTAAGGCCGCAAATCACAGTAATAGAGTAACACTTTAATATATAGGCGAATAAAAAAATTAATTAGGGAAGAGTTGTGACTGACAAGAAACCGATCCGAAAAAACTAGGTGGTTACAAAAAAACTAATGAAAAGGCTTTGAAAATAGTTTGTTTCAGCGGTGGCAACAGTCTGACAAGCCAACACATATTGTCTAGCTATGGCTCAGAGAGCCAACTGCTAGCATTTTCCAATAATGCGTATGCCCGTCAGCCCAATGCTAACACCCAAACAACCTGAATGGAGAAAAAAGTTTGTTTGTCCGGTGTTCCCTGGATGCAACATCCATGACACGAAAGACAGACGAATACATCTCTGTTATCATCCACGATTATTAACCCAACGATACCCTAACTCTAACAGGCTATGCTCTAACAAAAAAAAATGGAAGACAATGGTACAACAGTTTAACTTAGCATAACATTATAAAATCTTAAATTCTGCCGAGGACCCAGATACTAACGAAAAAGTCCCAGGGTGGGATGGTGTTGGCGGAAACCACCAATAACCAACAAGGTCCATCATCCGCTTGTTCCGTCATCCCTGACCGCCTCGATGAAATAAAAACTGCAAATTAACTGGAGTTCGCGGGACCGTAAACCCCGTTGAAATTTAGCCTTAAGGGCTAATGCTCACTCCTGCGGTATTCATTATAACACAAAGACTAATATAATTTTAAAAAAATATTAAAACCCTAATCAGAAAACAATCGTTGTCTCCAGAACAACCCTGTTTGGATCCAAATACCCAAACATTGTCGCTCTGGAGGCCCCGTTGGATGCCATCTTGTAGTAAGAGGTTTAGTCTGGTAGACCGCGAAGGTCTACCAGTTGGTCACGCACGTCAATAACCCTGCCGCAAGCTCATTGAGCGAAGGTTCTAAACCACCCTCACTAACAAGAAATTTTAAAATAAACAAAAAAAATTCGCGTGCCTAGAACGCCTAGAGTACGCCTAGAATCTCCAGAAGGGAGATCTGACATATCACAACTGTCTCTAGAGCTAAATTACGTTAGCACCTCATTTTTTTATGTATACATAAACACTACCAAACAAAACCAAAGTTTTGCAGCCACTCGAACCCGAATTACACTCTAATATAAAATGCTAAGGCACTCACCCTTCTATAATAACTCTACGTCGATCACTCACCGCATCATCGCTCCTAATTGTATTGGTCCTCCGGTTAATGTTTTTAATGCCTTTTTTCCTATCCACAAATTTCCATCAATCCGTACATATAGTATTTGCTCACATTTACTTCCTCCAATAAAACGCTTTCGGATTACTTTTCTAACTAATTTATTTTATTATTAACACATATCATGATTAATTAACCACCAGTTCCCAAACAATTATCGCTATTACACAGGTTCTTATTAAACTTAAATTAACACAAATTTTATCACTATACAGTTCTATTATATTATTTTGTAGACACATCAAAGGTATTTAGTTATGCTAATATTATCTACACTATTTTATCTTATCCAAATTTTGGTTAATACGGTTGATCAACTTGATCCAACCATTTTATTTTATCTCATGTCAACTAACTTAACAACCAAACTCCATATTTCCAAAAAAACTCCTTCAAAAAACTAATTAACTAATCCACCCATACAATCCCATATTCTAAAACTGAATAACAGTTTTATACATTTTTAGCACGAGCTAAAACGAAAAATACCCGATAAGCATAAATTTTATTTTAACGGACATTGGGTTTAATTACTAATTGCGTTTGCACTTGCACTTGCAATTGCGTTTAATTTACTAATTCTATACAATTTTTCATAATTCGGTAAAAAAAATATTGAAACTTAATAAAAAACTAAGTTAATAGTGTAATAAGTTACAGAAACGGGTTGAAAAGTGAGTGGAAAATTAAGATCTATAGTATATTATTATAGGATAGAAAATGTAAGTACACCCAACATTTGAAATCTTGCCCATTACACCGGATCACGCAGAATGAATAGCAAACCGCCCCATGGCGACCCAGTCAAACCAGGCATAAATTGAGCCATATGTATATCAGACAATCAAGCATGTAGTTTGCCTTACCTACGCATCGCGTAGCCTTTAACCACCTTTAACGAAAAACCACCAAAAATAAAAACCAAAATACCACCTTTAATTAAGCTACAAAAATTTCAAGATCTTGTGCTTAGATCTATGCAAAAGCCAGAGATCTTTGAAATACTGAAATATATGTGAAGGACAGCGTCTGTTTTACAACCTATATATTCGGAAAATATAGCACCAAAGTTTTAAGTTTGGAAGTAAATAAAATATTAAAGGAAGTAAATAAAACGACAAAAACGATCTAATATAGAATCCTCCAATGTAGCAAATTAAAGATAAAATCTCTGAGTTGCAAATTGTTTGTCCTTCAATCTTATGTTTTTTTTTGTCAATTTAGCTTACTTCGAAAACATCGAATAAAATTTAATGTTACTCAAACAATTTCTTGTTCACTGAACAATCTAAAAATCACAATTTTTATGAATATATTTACGTAATAAAAAAAATCAACCACCAAGTTAAGTCAACTGATCTCTTGATTCTGAATTTTAAGACAACTTTCAGTGGCCAAATAAATTTAGGGTGAATTTATTAATAGAAACATAACAAACGATACAATCAAATTCGGCGTCTTTTTCAGAATTTTTTTTTTTATTGAAAATCAATGAAATGAAAAAATTGAATGAAAAAGGAAATTTCATCAACGGAAGGAAAAATCGTATCAGGATCAGCACAAAAAAAAAAAAAACAAAAGACAAAACAAAAAATAATATACTTTATGATTCACAAAATAAATAATAAAAAAATTTAAACAAACAAACCAAGCATCAATGGTTTAGGTCTTGGTAGACAATAAATTTTTTTTAAGAGAAAAACAATATTCAAACCAAACAAAAAACTACCGCAGTCATTAAATATTTTCATCTCGATTGTTTTATTTTTGAAAAGAAAAGTAAAACACCTTAAAGAAAGTTATGGAAGATGTGGATGCAAGTGGTGAAGTGCGTTAGCAAATAGAATGCTTAAAAAATTACAACCAAATTGGTATTCTGACGCGGGGTACGTTTTTGTTTAATTTAATCTCAATCTGAGTCTGAGTGGAAGAACTGGAACATGGCACAAGAATATACATACAACTACATTTATTTTAGTATTTTGTTTTATAAACTCTTTCCATAACAATTCCCAAACCCTACATTATTAAAAAAAATATGAAGCCATTCGATAACGAACATTAAAATAATTATACTGATTGTCCCTGGAGAAAATATTTTGAATTTTTTTTGGCTCACGGCATTGATATTGCAAAATCAGCATTAATACGATTGTAGTAGTTTCTTAGAAATGATTGTAAATAAAAGGCATGGTAAAACTCTAAAATTCTTAACTTTTAGAATCTTTGTGATAATAGTAGAGAGTTTTTAAATTATCGTTCCAAAGCCATATATCTATAAATGTCAAATTCTAATAAACTGGATGCAAATTGCTCTTAGCCAAAATAAAACAATCAAATCTTTAGTTCACATCATTACCATAAAAGTAAATCATCGTTTGATCGACAGTAATAGTTTTTAGACTCCCATCCAACCAACGAACAAAATTGATTGATGAAAATTGTTTGAACTTCTCAACTTTTTTCAACCCTCATATTGACTGGTCGCATAAGTTTAAAACAAGAAACAAAATATTTACATAAATAGGAAAAAATATCAAACACAAAAAGTTCTTATTTATATTTTTTGTATCGTTGAGTTTGTGAGGAAAAAACAAAAAGAAAAACAAATAAATTTCCAATTTACTTATTTTCTTTATTGATCATTTTCAATTTTTGTACAGGCGTTATTTCTCCCCCATATGAACTTGCAACAAAAAGTAAAAATTAAAATCAATATATATACGATAGGTGTCATAAAATTTTATTTTTATTGCTACTTTATTGATTATATCATTTTGTGGTTCATATAATCCTGAACAAAAAGAAACTATACAGTCAAAAAAAATACAGTCTTAAATTTTTTAAGATGACCATAAACTAGACTAGATATTATTTTCAATTATGGAAATTTTTTGGAAATTTATGAAACAGACAAGTGATAAAAGTGTCCATTATTTTTTTTCCGTTTCGATATGATAATTTGGGAAAAATTGAAATGTTATCAAAACAAGAAAAATCGATGTTTACAAGCTTTTCCAAATTGGGTAAGGAGAAGAATATTGCGATGATGTTTTCAAAGTCAGATAAAAATGTCCAAGTTAAAGAATTTCTTTTTTGTTTTTATTATTTTGTTATTTTTGTATTGTTATATAAAATTATGGTAAAAACTTTATGACTGAGATATTATCATATTATCCTAGTTTGATTTACATTGCTTTTATTAAGAAAGAAGAAAGAGAAGTAATAAAAGTTCATAGGAAACGAATGAATTTTTTTTTAGTTTTAGTTTTAGCTTTCGTAGGAATCTAACTTCACATATCATTAAGAATAATTTAAAAAAATATTTTTTCGTTTTTATCGTGAAGCATTCCGCTACATCACTCCCCACCGAGATGAAACCCCCGAATTGCCTAGTATTTAAGTAAATCCTGGATAAAATCAATTGATTTTAACTTTGATAACAACAACTTTTTTATTTAGATATAAAGCAAATTTTTTGATTTTTAAGCGGCAAGGCATATAAAGTGTCATTCAGACCGAGCAGATAGATCGATTTCTTCAACAGAAATGAACCAATATTATTGCATATTAGTGTGATAGCTTTGATTGGATTTCCTTAAATTATCCACTCAATTTTAGAGTTTGTCAATTTTTAAATATGAAATATTACCTTCGTTTATTAAGTGAGAACCAAAGTTGGGCAAAGCAAGAGCTTTAAAAATAACATTTAAACAAGCAGTGGAGCTCACATTTCAATCATTTAAAAGGAACTGGAATCTTTAAAAAGCGATCTTTAAAAATTTTTTAGAATATTGTTTAAATACGTATTTGATGACTAAGCTACTTCCATATTGCTGACTTTGTCAGTCACGGCTTGAAATATAAATAACAAACAAATAGAATGGTTAGATCGACCCAATTCTTACTACAAAATAAAAAAAAATTTACCTTGTACCACTGAAACAGTATTTCAAACTGCACAAAGGTATGAAATATATATATTTTCTTGATATTTGCAAATTTGTATGGTAATCACGTAGTTTTATCATAATACTAAAAATTTCAAGAGACAGGACGAAGGATGACTATATATAATAATAATAATAAAAAAGTTTGTTATACTTCTGAAGGATTCTTTGCTTAGTTAGCAAAACGAATTTGTTTCTTTTGAAAGGTGTTATAACACATAACTAATTATGATGATTCTTAGCACGAGGCATCCATTCTTAAAATTATTATTCAATATCTTATTTCTCGGAGGACCATTGTTTTAATAAAGCAACTATGTTCACGTATCGGTAACAAAAACATAACGAAACCATATAAACTTGTAAAAGTCTAATATTTTTTGTAAAGGAAACCAATAATGTTTAATATTTTTTTTTTAATATTTTGATATTCATTCTTTGAGGAAGATTTTGTTAGAAATAAAACCTATATTAATGAGAAACATCTCGGAATTTGATAACTGTTTTAATGTAGTATCAATATGTTCAAATTTGAACAGTTGGCGAAGCAAGTTTTCATAGATGTTATTGTATCTATTTGTCATATGAAAACAGTTCTAGTATCAGACGCATACTGGTTGGACACATCGTGTGACCGATGCACGAACTACAAGCGTTCACAGTTATGCGTCTAACATTAGCGTTTGACTACGTTCGGGGTATGGTCGCTATTTTTACATGCGTGATTCGTGAATGAGGTTTTCTGTTACAAATGGATTTTGTTATTAAATTTGTAACAATGCTACACGTTTTTGTAAATAAATTTGTAGTTTTGGTTACATTGCAGAAGAATATGTTCTATAATAATTTTATATAGTATTTATTTAACTGGTTTAGTTGTGTGAATTAACTGTGAAAATAGCAACAATTAATACAGATGAATAACATTTTTAATGTATGGCTGTATGAGTTGATCACGTCACCTCAAATCGCAATAAAATATATGATACTTCATAAAATACTATAAAAAATATAAGTGTAGATATGTTGGAACTTTTTGAAAAAAAACGCTTGTCTACATGCAGGATTTTGTCCAAAAAAACTAAAACATTCTTACACAACCGGCCTTACAACCAAAGGTGTTTTTGTTCCCTCCTTTTTTGCACTTGATACCATCAAATGATATACAGTAGGGATATAGTACAAAATCTATCTCTATATTTGAAAGTTAAGTTCCATCATACAATTAGGATATTCAATATCGCACCAAAATAAGTGGTGTGACAATCAGTTAATCTTCGTATAACGGTATGAAAACGGGTGTTGGGTATTCTTTGTAAATGGAAAAAAATTCAAAAAATGATTTTATTTTTATGTTGGAAGCCAATCTTATTTAAAGTTGAACCAAAAAATACGTTAACCATCGGGCTTTTTTCATTTTCAATGCATTTGTAATACTACTTCAATGATTTTGAATAAATTGGTTTCTGCTTGTAGAGTTTGTAGTTGGAAGTTTGGTAGCCCATGCAGGTCTACCAGTTGGTCGTGCACATGAAATACACCCTGCCGCTAGCTTTAGTTGCACGGGGGTTCTATTGACCAAACTCACTCAAAAGAAAATTTAGAGAAACACATACGGAAAGCGTGCCGCTAAACACTACACATGTTCAATGAAAGGGAGAACTGCCTTGCCATACTCTCCCTATTCTAACTAATTACAGCATCATTGTAATACTGATACTAATTCAGGAACTTGAATTTGGTTGCCTTTTCTTTAATTCGTCCCCAGTTTGAAAAAGGCATCAAAAGTATGAGAAATTTCATTAATATCTCGTCTTAGTTTTCACACTGATACTAACAGTAATTATATACATACTGTTCCAACCGATTTTACAATAAGATAAAAAAACATTTTCTTCATTAGAACATAAACTGTGTTAAAACAAATTGAATTCCAGTTCAAATTGAATTCCTCTCATATTTTTATTGCCAAGGCCATTATTTGGTCCATAGGTAATTTTTAATATTCAATTTTTTTATGATACCATTAAAATGGACACCGTGAATACATTAATTTTGTCCTTGACTAAACAACTTTTCTTGCACTCTTGCAGTGTTGGCGATTAACCGATTTTATTCAAAAGAACATTTTATAATCAACGTCTGTGAAAATTAATATACATAATCAATATGCACGGTAATTTAATTTTATTTCTATCATTAACAATACAATTTTTTACTGATTTATCACAGCTTGGTAGCCAAAACGTAAAATTAAAAATTTAATAAAAAAAATCGAAAAGCCAAAAAACATTTTATACTGCTTGAGAGCTAAAAAATGTCTTATCTTTTCCAGAAATAAAGTGTGGTTTTTTTACCCGATCGGTAAAAAATGTTCATCAATCTCATCGTATCAGTTGTCTCTTTCATTAACACAAAAAAAAACAAAGCACAAGGTTACTCAACATTCGCATTAAACTTTACCAAAACAAACAAATTCAATTACAATTGAATCACCCTGCGAAGCTATATTGATCTATCGATTATCTTACGTTTCTTCATTTAATTTAAATATATTTCGTTTCTTCTGTGTATATTTAAAACAAAACTAATAAAAAAATATAAATCCAATGTTATACATAAGTATGACAATGTAATGATTGAAACATTTAAGTTATACAGTGTTACACATAATCACGAAACGAATTTTGTTTTATGTTACAACAAACTTAAGACATAAGAGTTAATGTTGTTGTAATGATAGAAACTAGGGAATATTATTTTTGAATACAAAATCAAACGTAGTTACTTTGTGGCGAACATCAAAACTAAAATCATTTCTCAAAAAAATTTAAAGTTTAGCAGGCGATGATTTCGTTAACATTTATTAAAAAATATATCATTATTATTCAGATTTTGTTTTTTCCAAATAGTTTTTATTTTTCGTGTTAAATTAAAAATTTAATTCTTTATATAAATAATATTGCATCGTTTCGCCATCAATTTGATAAATACAATAAGACAAACTTCATGTAATTTGTATAAGCTATTTCGTATAAATACAATATAGCTCTGAAATGTTATTGTGCATTGAGGGAATCTAATTTATATTCGTGCTACTTAATTATGGTTCAAGATCATTAGTGAATGTGGAAGCCACTGTACCTGAAGATTTTGGGAAATAAATTTAATTCATTATATGGTTGATACAACAACATTTTATCTGCTGCTTTTTGTGTTTACTTTACGTGAACAGTAAAACTGTTAAATCATAACCGAAAATTCAGCTTATTCAACACATTCAAAGTAACTCAATATATTGGATGCAACATCTCCAACAACATCTCGTATTATCATATTCATCTCATGGAGAATTCAATGCCACTAGCAGTCAGTCTCTATATTAAAATCTACCTCCACTCGACGCAGTATCATCTAAAACTTAAAGTAATCATAGAATTTGGCCATTACATTAATATCGTACAACTTGTACCGCCAATTTTGATGCTACTTCGTGGTCAACAACAAAACTGATTTTCTTTGATTCCTTACTTTGCTTTTGTTTTAAATCAATTTTATTAAATTCGATCACACACAAATATTTAACAATCCATAAACATTCAATTCAAATTGATTTCTTTCATCATTGGCATAATATTCGATAGACAGAGCTCAAACTTTATAAAAATGCACATATTTTATTCTTAATTCTTTTTGTTTAATTTTTATTTGTTTTATGAAGTTGGATATTCACTTTCACCATTAACATAACACAAATATTTATAAAAAGTTCCAAAAACAAATTAATTTGTTGGATTTTTCCACACTAATAAATTTGTTAACAAATTAATTTGACTTACATTATCAACACTTAACATTCATCAAAGCCCACTATCCAACTCTATTACAAGCCAACTACCTCAATTTTTACAACAAACTTCATGAATTCAAAAATAATATAAAAAAAAAATTAAATTCTTTTTATTTTCCATAATTTTCCAAAAATGAATGTAAAATAAAAAGAATATGAGACGGCCCGGAAGTGTCAGATGTACTTTGAAATGTTTTAAATAAAGGATTTGTTTTTACAAACAAGTGGGTTGAGAAGTTCTTGAAAATGCATACATACATTTTTGAATAACGCTATAGTATACTACTAAAGGAAAGAGAACGGAACTGGTAGTACGCCAGACACAAAATATCTTGCCCATTACAAGTTTTCAAATATGATGATGACAACGTTCTCGGAGCTGCCTACTATTTCGATTGATATCTTTAAGTGGATCAGGATACTTTCAGGTTTCCTGGTTTAAGGGAAGAAAATGTGAAAAGTAAGAAAACTGTTAGGCATTATATTGCTTTAAAAATGTTTCAAATTTTATGATATATTTAAAGTAATTGAAGTATGTTGTCCAAACCAACACAGGTTTTTTTGGTTAAAAGAGAATTTGTGCTTTAAAAACTTGCCACGCGGATGCTTAACTAACAAAAACATTTTATAAAATTCTTCAACCGCAAAAAAACCACGTTTGCCTTAGACATGATTTCCAGAATATGGTTTATATTGAAGGATAATAAAAGGAAATGCATAATCACCAACAAAAAAAATAAAACAGTAGGATGAAATTTTAAGTAATGCACCGTATTGTCCAAACAGTATACAATAACTTAACAATTATTTTTAATACTCTACACAGCAAAACTAAGTAAAATTATCTTTGGATTTTAATCGTTCTATGGTGCTGCTAGGTCCGGTATATATAGGTTCGGTATATGCATCCCCTTCCGTCCAAAAATTGAACCAACCTATGAAATACCACTTAAGCTCAGTTTGTAGCTTTACATTTGTAATTTCCTTTGTGGAAAATTCCAAACGGCGGATCAGTATGGCAGCTGGAAGTCAACCACCTCAACGTGAAAAAATAGTTTTTGGACGAGTTGTATATAAAGTCCAATTCCGCTTACTCATTTGCGGGAGCAGATTGATCCTTTACTCCCTAAGGAATAAACAAATAATAAAATAAAACATAACAACAATGATAGTTTTCTTGGAAACAGAAACATTTACAATAAATCCAAACAAATATGTATATATAAAAACCGTCTAATGTGATAAAACTAAAAATTATCGTTTTCTTGAAATGATTAGATTTTAGTTTATAAGATCATAATTATAATATGGTGGTCCAAAAAGTACTTACACCTAGGGAGACAGTATATCATCTCCCTCAGTGATATGTAGCCCTTAGACTTCGCCCTCAGGCTCCAAACACACCTCAGGAGAAAAACATGCACTTCTCTCCCTTGGTATATAATCTACTATTTTTTGATGCTGCACTTGTAAAATTCATCAGATTATTTGATACGAACACCAATTTAACCTTACTTTTGAGTCAATTAGAAAAAAAAAAATTACAAATATCACGATGACTTGGGTGATCGGAGAACTCAAAACACAATTTTTAATAGTGGGGTCAAGAGCAAAACGTTGAATTTTTAGTACAAGGTATGACTAGATTTGAGCTCAGCAAAATCAAACTACATCAAAATTAGTTTTTTACACTTCTAAGACAAGTGGGGTGTCCGTTATAAAAAAGGATTGCATTTTGGGAGTTTTTGTATAGGCTAGGGATTACATGCGAAACTTTTAGTTTACGGACAGGTTACACACGTGTTACCAAAACAAAAATACATCGCAGTTTGATTTTTTACATTTTTACTATAAGTTGTGTAATGTTTTTACCCACATTTTTTTGAAGGTTTGTTTAGGCTTGCGACAAAAAGGAGGCTTCTAACTCCAAACGAAGATCATACTCGTGTTCAGTAGGCAAACATACATCGTAAAGAAAATGATGTATGATGAAAAATAACAATGATATATACGATGCGGCTGCAACGGCTGTGAGGAATGATATAATGCATTGCCTACAGTGAAAGAAAAAATCGAACATTCGATTGGTAACTATGCGATCACGATGATATCTTTTTCGGTTGTTGTGTCTTCAAATTTGATTTTTGAAGATAAGACAACCAAATTTGAGGTTAATGTGACAGATACCACTTGGTTGACACAAAAGAGGTTGCAGTGGCCGAATTTTTCCTTTCAGTGCACAGACGCATCATATTTATTATTTTTTATCAATTTTATGCCTTGTTAGACACTGAATTATATTGCTGTTCATCGGTATTACAAATGCATCATATATATTATTTTTCATCAATTTTATGCCTTGTTAAGCAATGAATTAAATTGTTCCTCACTATTGTGGTCCTTCGAGCCGGATCAGCACATCCGGCTCGAAGGACCAAAGTTTTGCAGCCTCCAATTTGGCAGTAGACTGTATTAGAAATTTCTTCACATAATAAAAACTGGAAGTGCAACAAGTCCTTAAATCTAACATTAAAGAGTGAAATTTTCAGCCCGATTGGTATTAATGGTGATAACTAATAAGTAATAATGATATACTTGATGTTTCTGCAAAGGCAATGAGCGACAATATAATTCATTGCCTAACAAGACATAAAAATTATACACACTAATCGGCATTTACGACAGATAACCACCGTTTATTAGTTAAAAATTTAAACAAATATGTTGTTCCACAATGAACACCCACTAACAAAGAGACATTTTTTTCACCAATCTTACTCAAATAAATACTAACTGCAACGTTCTACAATTATAACTTTCACTTTCTGATTTTGTGCTGAATAAATTACCGATTGAATGAAAAATGTTAAAAATCCATAACATTCACAATTCAGAATGAATTTTAGACTAAAGTCTTGTACTGCTTATAACTTTTTAATTACTGTATATAATTAAATTTTATAAATAAAGTATCAACAAAATTGTTTATTTGGTTTCCACTTCACTAATGCAGTGAAAGGGACCAGGTGATGCTAAATGGTAATTCTGAAGATAAAAAGTCCGATACACAGTATGTATCAGTGGACTTTCCGCCCTTGCGGTTGGATGATTGATAATTTACAAAATAACATGTGATAGAGTTCCAGACTGAATCAAGCATATGGTTCTCAAGCACGAAAACAATCTTTTGATGTATGCATTGATTGATTCCAACCAGGCATGATAAATACTGACTATATTTGATACCAATTGCAAAAAAATGTCAACCTTTAGTACTGCCTTTTCATATAAGGACCTGGCATATGTCCGACAACGAAGAATATAAGGATTAAACATATGTTCACTTGAAGAAGATTTAAAAGCTTAATCCCAAAATGTGCATTACAACCGAAGAGATAATTCATTAAACTGACTGAGAAGCATTTCGAAACATCATTAGGAGGTGACAGTTTGCCAACTATAGTACAGCTGCTAGACGCCGATAACTAACAGTCGACCGAGGTTGTAAACTCTTGATCAACAACTGCACTGCAATTTATCTTTCGACTTTAATTTTCCTTATACCAGTTTTTTAGTGATTTCTAGTTCACAACTCTTGTATATTGTGAAGGATCGAACCAACCCTATCGATGGTCATCGTAAACTTGTTACGAAGATGTTCTCCCCATGAAAGTTAATTTGTTAAACCAATGTTTTATTCAAGAACCAATGCGTTTAATACGTTTTAGCTCATTCTTAAAATACATTGATTTCAAGACGATTCCAAACAATTTTTACGAGAAACACGACTTATCGTCTTTTTTATTCTTGAATTTTGTTTTCTCTTAATGCGGTCCTAAATGATATATTTTTATAAACAATTGGTTTAGATAAATCTGCGTAGATTTTTTTACCGAAAAAAAAACTATACACCTGATCAGTTGATCAGTTGAATTGTACCTCGAAAATTTTAAATAATCGTTATTTCTTGCAAATCGAGGTCGTTTTGTGTTATCTTTAAGTTGTTTTGATATAGTTGTGTTATTATTATTTTTGTTGTAAATTATAATACATAATTACTTATTTCTAATTATCATGGCTGTATGTAATTTGTCAAATACATACAGCAATATAACAATTTGAAGTTTGAGGGAAAAGTTCTATATTTTTGCTTGTACATTTGGTACAGGAGGCAGTTCTGTAAAGTTGCTCAAACGCTTGAGATTGATTTTTTTTGTATATTTAAAATAAAAATTCATAGTTGATAGCGTGATTTTTCTTTGTATAAAAAACGGTATTTAGTTCCGGTAACTAAATTCTTATTGGTAATACATTCGTTGCAACAATTCTGAATAACTGGTATTATTTTTATAAAAGCAGAGTTATTACACTGAGAAAAGTAAAACGCGTCGTCGTCATCATCATTTGAAGGTATAACGGTTCATCAGCTATTATATTTCTACCAAATTAAACAAGTGGCCGACATTAATAACATTAGTTTTGAAAAAACCAAAGTATTGAATTCATGAGCAAGGAGTGAAATTCTTAACCGTATTTTTTGGGCTTTTCTCGACGTTTTAGGACCTACTGATTCTTAAAAAGCAAAAAAAAAATGTATGTCAGTCTGCCGGCCGGCCGTCCGTCCATCATTACCTACGAAATCTAGAAAACCGCTGGAGGGATTTCAAATTTTTTTTTTTCTATAAATAGGTACACCCAATGAGCAGGTCCGAAAAGACGATGTGTTTGATAACTGTAACGGAAGTGAGTCAAAAAAATTATTAAGTGTGTCAAAAATAGCAAATTTTCATATTTTTGACTTAAAAAACGTTTATTTTCAGTGAAATGAGTAGTATATTTGAATCTGGAGAAATCTGGATGATTGACATCCGCTTGTTAGACCAGGACCATGATAATTGTTAATAACATAAAGTGTATCAAAGAATGATTTTCATTTATTTTTCAAAAGGAAAAAAAAATTAGTTGTTTGTTTGAAATGAAATGTAATGACCGTGAAATTATTATTATTGAGAATTTTATTGCATTATAAGTTTGTCAAAAAAATATTGTCAAATGTGTCAAAAAATGATTTCATTTATGATTTCTTTTTTGGAAAAAAATTTAACTGTTTGTAAGACGTAAATGTAATTGAACATGATATTGGACATGGAAATATTTGAATTTGTTATACTTTTTAAAATATTTTTGGAATTTTGAAAATAGTTTGTATTTTTGATTTTGTAATAATTTTTGCCATATTTTTAGAATTTTGGAAAAAGTTTTAATTTTTGAGTTTGTTATTCTTTTTGCAATTCTTTTAGAATTTTGAAAAGAAATAGAATTTTTGAATTTGTGAATTTTATATATATATTTTTAGAATTTTGAAAAAAGTTTCAATTTTTAGAATTTTGGAAAGTTTAAAATATTTGATTTTATTATAATTTTTGGAATTTTCAAAAAGGTTTCAATTTTTGATATTGTTATAATTTTTGCAATTTTATTTAGAATTTTAGGAAAAGTTTGAATTTTTAAGAATTTTTGGAACATTATTGGAATTTAGAAAAAGTTTAAATTTTTGATTTTGAAAGAATTTTTTGAATTTTGAAAATAGTTTCAATTTTTAATTTTCTATAATTTTTGGAATATTTTTAGAATTTTGAAAAAGCTAGAATTTATTTAATTTTTACAATATTTTTGGAATTTTGAAAGAAATATGAATTTGTGATTTTGTAATATTTCCTCGAAACGCTAAATGGAGAGGTTTTTGAGTAGTTTGCTGAGTGTATCAACTTTTCACTAAATTATGCTAATATACAGGATGTCCCACGAAAGTTGTCCACCGGTTAACTGGGGATACCTTGGAATAGCGCTAACAACTTTTGTTCAAGCATTTCGCAGAAAAGCATTTCATGCATTTTTTTTTGCAAGTTTTTAATTTTTAATTTATAATTTTTTTTTCATTTTTGTTTTTGTTTCGCATGTTTCGCATTTTCGCTTGAACAAAGGTTGTTAGCGCTATTCCAAGGTATCCCCAGTTAACCGGTGGGACAACTTTTGTGGGACACCCTGTATATGATCTGTTATAATTTTCCGGCAACAAATTGATGTTGTGTTGTTTTGTAATAAATTTCTAAACAGAGATAAAATACTTCTACTTATACAAAGAGTTTTATGTTTGATATACATCGCTGCCGATAACTAAAAACAATGTCCTCATAAAAGTTTTATGCCGAAAACTATATCAAAATCCTTAACCAAAACCGAAGTCTTGATATCTCAGAGCTGTGAGACTTCAGCCCCTTCATATTTTTGTTATATCGTTGAATATATTAATTTTAATTACCAACAGCTTCAACGATTGGCTACATTCATTTTGTTACATCATTTAGTATATTTCCTACAAATTCTATAATTGCGGACATCAATTTTGATACAGCGTGTGATATAGTTTTAACAAATTCGACGATCGCCGACAACCGTTATTATATTCATTATATTCAAAAGTAGCCTGGTTTGTTTACACATCATTGAAGAAGTATTGCTTAGGATGATTGGTAAAGAAACAGGATTGACATAGAGTTGGCTCAGGACAAATCATGGGGTGAATGAAATAATTTTAATTTACTAAATGTAGTAATAATTGTGGTGGTATTGGTGAAGATGTGATAATCTTGGCATCTTCAGCCTGCAACCTCACTTTGCACGCAGTCTCCCCGTTTGCTTTCTGCTAGTGACTTACTATCAGGTTCAGTGCTCATTACAAACTCTTCACGAATCTTCACCTTATGCATGTATAAACATATTACAATTCTCACTAGTTTTTGGTGGCAGCAATTGATAGACCTATAAAAGAAAACCAATGGACACCATGTTTACCACATTTCACAAAATAATGCATCAAAACTCTTGTCGTTTATCAAACACGTTTGCACTATTGAAACAAATCTCTTATGATTTTATATTAAACAAGTCATCTTGATAAAAAAAAATTCCTTTAACCTAAGCACATTATCATATTTACCAAAAACAACATTCTTACAACAATTTACTTCTACATAAATCCTAGACAATTTTCCGTTGTTCATTGTCATATTTTGTCGAATTTAAATGTTCTTTTGTATTTTATCCTAAATTTTCAAGTTTTATCAGATTATAAATTACAGTAGATCCTATTCTTTGTAGATAACAAAAAAAAAGTTGGATGTAGGTCGACGTTTTTTTTTATGAATTTCCAATTTTCCTTTTACTTTGTGATACCAAACAAAAACAAACAGATTAAAAAGGCGTTTTGGTGGAAGAGATAATGATAAAAAAATATGGGCTTCATACAAAAAAATTATAATAAATTTTAGAGATAGGGATTTATGTTGTCAACAACAACTTGCTTTGAACAAACGTTTTTTTGATTTTATCTCTTCCTAAAAGTCGATCAATTATTATACGAAAACACAGGATTATTTGAGGCCATATATATTCCAACTCACCCATATAAAAGGTCGAATAAATTAAACCTAAAAAATCATAGAGGGTTTAAATTAAATTTTAGCTTATAAACTTCTTTACGAAGTTATTCACATTCAACTCTTTGCAATAGTTGGGGTTGAATCTACTGAAAAAAAATATTTTTGAATATTTTAATTTTAAACGAATTTTATGATTTGTCATCTGTCCGATTTATTTAAGACATCTCTGTATCTATATTGTTGAGGGCAACCATTAAAATGAGATTGGATCATACATTGTAACAAGCAAAAACAAAATTGTATGTCCCAAAACAAGAGGAGATATATATTCGCTTCAAATTCCTGAAGACGTTTTTATTTTTTAACAGCCCTTATCTTTCTGATTAAATAATGGACAGTCAATGTACCATCAATCTTCAGGTTAAGAATTAGAGGAAGTGTTCCGTCAACTAGTTCAATGTATTTGCTCTATTCCAGGGCAGTGCAGTTGCAGATAATATGTTACATCATAAATTGTATGGTGACTCTCAAATTAATTTTGAAATCATATTACTACATTATTGTGATGTTTTTTATCCAAAACTTTAATAGTTTATCTACTAATCTTATTTATTTTATTCTTAACAAAACTTCCATAAAATTTTTAATAAATAATGAATTTTCCTTTTTTTCTTTCTTATTATATTTCTCAGCACATTGTGAAAAATATAAACAGAGAAAATTGTTTTTTATTCACCACGAAGAGATTTAGTACAGCTTTTTTAGTACAAATAAAACGTGTGAGAGAGAGAACTTGAAAATTGGTTTTTTTACATAGATATTTTAATCGTTGCTGTTGGAATTTGGAAACAGTTTTTAGTCTTCTTGGAGTATTTCAAGAATGATGAATGGTTGTATATCGTCAATGTAGGTCGGGAGGCAGCGTTGCAAATGAAAATGTCATTTGATGCCGGTTGATTTTTATTTATTAGAATTAATTAACTCCAGCTAATGATAAATCTGGCGGTCAGCTGCTAAAGTAGTGAAGGGGTGTGGTTGTGGGGGAATTTTAAACTGGTAAAAAAACGAATTCCAAAAGTCATTTGTTGCCGCTTCAAAATGCATGTTTACACCATAACAATTGAAAAAAAGTGATTAGCTGATTGGCGGATGGGGGATTATAGGTCAGATACTCGTATACATCTGTATAAAAATGCAATATAGTCAAGTCATTTGATGCCAGATAACATTCATAAAGATAACTTATAATACTATTAAAAATATAAAAGCAAGAATCAGCTGTAGGTATATCGAGGGTACTACTTTCAGCTGAGGTAATAAACATACAAAGTTTATTTGACTTATTATTACTTCGGTTTGAAAAACCAAAGAAAGTATTACATTCTCGATCTAAAAGTGAAATTCTTACCCCCACTTTGATGGCATTTCTCGATGTTTTAGGAACTACTGATTCTAAAATAGCAAAAAAAATGTATGTCTGTCTGCCGGCCGTCACAACCGTTGTCACAGAAAAAACCACGGCATCAATTTCAAAATTTTTTGTTTCTAAAAATTGGCTAGCTTAATTTTAAGAGCCGGAAGGACGACGTGTTCGATAACTGTACCGGAAGTGTGTCAAAAAATCATTAAATGTGTCAAAACAAGAAAATTTGCATATTTTTTCTTATAAAATGAAATAACGAACGAGTAATAACCTTGAATATGGAGAAATATTGATGGTCGGCATTGGTATGTGAGACCAGGACCTTGATTACTGTATTATAAGTGTGTCAAAAAATACCGTTAAGTGTGACAAACGAATGGTTTGCATTTATTTTTTTACACAATTTTTTTGAACAAAATGTAATGAATTATTTGTATGACATGAAATCTAATTGAACATGAAATTGGACATGGAATGTGGTTTAAACCTGATTAAACTCCTCCCAGTTTATAGGAACAGGTTTTTAATAAAGGTTTTACAAAGAATTTATTGTTTAATATACATTGCTGCCCAAAACTAAAAACAAATATATAAAAATCCTTAACACTCCTTGATATCTTAGAGCCTTGGTTCTCAAACTTTTTGAAGTCGGGGAACACTAAACTCTGATATTTTTTTAGGCGGAACATATATACAATACAGCATAAACTTTAAAACAGGGGGCGCGGTTTGCTAACCTCTTTGAAACCAAAGGAGCAATAAAAACAGAATAATGTTTGCAAAAACACTCCATTATTATATAGCAAAAAGGAAACGGAATGGTGTCGCAGCGTGTTATTGGAAATCCTCAGCTTACAAATGCTAATTTTAGAAAATAATATGTGGGTAGTTCTACAAACATGGGAATTTTGGATGGCTCGGCTTATTTCGTATATTAATATAAAAAAAATGTTTTTTCAAATGAAATTTGTAAACCTTAACTATGTCTAGCAGGTCACCCAAAATAAACCCGTTTCGAAATATATTTCTTACAAAAAATATGATGCAAAACGTAAAATTCAATAATAATTTAAGAACTGAGGATGACGTATGTCGAAATCGATACTCTATAAAATAAAAAATAAAATCCAAACTGTTACTATAAGGAAGTTTATATTATTATTAATAAAATAAAATTAAAAATAAACAGTAAAAAGTATATTTTTAAATATTGCATTTTAATTCAAAAGTGACAAAAGCACACAAACAGTGAATAATATGGAAAACCCTAATAACACAAATAAAATTATCAGTCCCCTGGCGTGTCCATCTTTGAAAGTCAAAACTGGTCAATTAAATAATCAATGATTCTAAGTGTGTAGAGACAAATTTACACTGCAGTTATAATTTTGAATAATAATGCGTTAACAATGTGTAAATAATCATAAAATTACTCTATATTTCATATAAGATATATCCTATTAAAGTTTGTCCCCCGAATTTTTATCATTCTCCAGCCCAATCAAAACACATTGAAAATAAAGGAAATTCATATTTCTATCAAGTTATCGCTCCTCACAGGAGTTAATTAAAGTTCAATAAATATAATGTTGCAATTGTTTTTCTTAGTCCGAGGTTTTATCAATCAAAACAGTCATTATTGGTAGCAAGATCGTGTTTTGTTCAGTCAAATTATCAGTCCCCCGGCAAGTATTTTTGTAAAAAGTATTTTAATTACAGGTAATTTAACAGTCATATACGTCGTGAATATGTAGTCCCTTGGTATAGAACTCGTTTATTTTTTTTATAAGACGTAGTTTTGTCATTTTTAAGAGAAATACTGATAAATTATCAGTCCCTTGGTCTCAGTCTCCTGGAAGTTTTAAAAGCGAAATTTGACTTAGATAAATATTTATTTCGTATTTTGAGATAATATTGACATAATTTTGAGTTAATTTAGGAGTAAGAAGGATATGTTTTTTAATTTTGACTCTATCATGAAAATACATGATATTTTTTTTTTACTGGCCACATTCAGAAAAGTTGAAAGAACGTCATCAACTTTAACTAAACTACTTATACTAAAACTACTTATACAGAACTTATACGCAAAAAACATGTCGTGCCGTAATTAGCTCCATTTTCTTCCTTTGTGTGTAGAACTACCCATGTATATAAATAAAATATGCACCGATATTGATTGATGCAAATATATTTATTGAAAGTACAATTAAAATTACAATACTTTTAAAAAAATCTCAAACTTAATGCGATCCATGAGCCTGAAGATCTTTACAGATCTCAGCTATATTGGGACGAATAAATGATAACGCCACACGCGTTTTGTCTTCTAAATTCCATAGTCTCTCGCGTTTGCTTGTCTTTATATTGACCATAGTTGAAAATCCTGCTTCGCAAAGTTATGACGTGGAAAATAACAATAATATGTTCAGGGATTTTTTTCTTATACTCGGGTATTCGTCTTTAACAGAGATCCAAAAATTTTCAGGAGTGTTTTCATGGAACTGTAATTTAATCCACGATCTGAAGAAGACGACGTCAATTCTCCTTCTTCATTTAAAGTAAAACTAGAAAATTCGGAAGACATAAACGGCTTTCTTATTCAATCATATTGTTCATATTGTGTGAATCAAAAACTTCATACATATTTTATTTATTTATGTGTAAGAGGAGAATTTTAATAACTGCAATAATATTTTATCTTTCCGAGACGTAATTTTAACCCGAAAGATATTTTTATTCATACAAAGCCGAGAAACGTGTAAATTTTACGTACGTGTATATTTTACATTGAATTGATTTTTATTTTCAAACAATTTTTAATTGAATTGATTATTTAATTTTTTCGCGGAACACTTGAAAGTGCATCGCGGAACACCAGTGTTCCGCGGAACACGCTTTGAGAACCACTGTCTTAGAGGCTTGAGATTTCAGCTTCTTCATATTTTTTATTTACATTCACACCAAAAAACGAAAATGCAAATAATTTATTTAAATGTGGTTACATGTGGTTACATACGTGGTTATATTTACAGACATCTCTGATATACACAATTGTGATATTGATTATTATTTGTATTATTTTTAAACTATAAAGAAACGACGAAGACTGTCAAAGGTAAACACGTTTGTCTTTCGAATGTATGGATTTAAAAGCATTAACGACGCAAATGTGGCACGAGTTGCTGCTTTTACAAAAACATTTAAGATTCAAATTTATAATCTCACATTTCAATTGATAATTAATTATAGTTTTATAAAGCTTTAGAAAGTTACTTTACTGCCACCATCAAAATATGAGTTACTTTACTTTACTTGACAGCAGCTTTGATAATATGTCAAAAGAGTAAAATTCTAACCTTCGGCAGTAAAGTTAAATTTTACAGCTGTTTGCCAAAAAAAATATATCGCTCAAAACTTTTACTGTCCAGCTGACGGTTTTACCCCCGATATACTTGCAGCTGTTTCTTGCTTTTAAAAGTATAAAAAGTATTAATTAGTATTATAATTTATCTGTTTGAATTTCATCTGGAAACAAATAACTTGACCATATCGCATTTTGATACAGATATATACAAGTGGCTGACTTATAATCCCTCATCCGCAATTAGCTGATCACTTTTTTAAAAATTGTTATGGTGTAACCATTCATCATATAAATTTTGAAGCGGCATCAAATGACTTTTGGAATTTTTTTTTTCAGTTTAAACTCCTCCACAGCCACACTCCCCGCAAGTCTGATGGTTGACTCTTATTTTCTACATCACAAATAATTATCTATCTATAAAACTTAAATTCAATCGGCATCAAAACACTAACAAAAATGCAACGCTGGCTCCCGGTCTATAATTTTATTAAATATTACTTCGGTTTGAAAAACCCAAGTATTACAAACACGAGGAAAAAGTGAAATGTTTACCCCCACCCTTTTGGAATTTCTCGACGTTTTATGTGCTAACGATTCTAAAAAAAAAAAAATATCTGTCTGTCGGCAGGCCGGCTGTCACAACTGACGAAAACGAGAAAACCACTGGAACGATTTCAAAACTGTTTGTTTCTAAAAATAAATTTACTCAATGGTAAGAGCCAAAATAACGATGTGTTCGATAACTGTAACGGAAGTGATGATAGTCGGTATCAGTACATATTATAAGTGGGTCAAAAAATATCGTCAAGTTTGTCAAAATAATGTTTTCATTTATTTTTTTTGACAAAATTTGTTTGAGAAACATAAAATGGGAAACATTTTCGATTAGAAACATTTGACAAAAAAATTAATTATTTGTATGACATGAAATGTAAACGAACATGAAGTTGAACATGGAATATGATTCCATCCAGCTTTAGCTACTCCCAACTGATAGAAACATATGGAAAATGTCAATTTGTTGCAGATTATATGCCGTTTTTTGACAAAAATTGTAGTTATTAGGCAGATGTTTCTTGAGTAATTTTTTGTGTGATTTCACGACTTTTGAATAACAGGAGCAAATGGAAAATAAGTTTGATTTTTTTGATATATAATATTTTTGGAATTTTAAAAAAAGATTCAATATTTGATTTTGTTATATTTTTTGGAATATTTTTAGAATTTTGGAAAAAGTTTCGAATTTTTGATTTTGTTATAATTTGGGCAAATTTTTGAAGTGAAAACTTATTTAGGCGCACCACACAGATTTTTCCGTAGGTAGTAAGTTAGGCTGATCCGTGACGCTCTGAGGTGAAAGAATAAAAATAATAATAAATATTAATCTATTTATCATTTCTTAACGTTTCAGATTGAGTTGTGGATATCGTGCTCGACTGATGTGCTGTAGGTAGTGAGTTCAATCCCTGGTGCGGTACATATTTTTTTTATTTTTTTTCTATTTTATTAAATACCATTAACATTTTTTTTTTTTTATTTATGAATTCATAAAAATAATAAAAACTTCTTTATACGAATTTTAAAAAATTGATTAATAACGCAGTTTTTTATTAAAGTTATATTACTACTGTCTTTTGCAATTTGCATTCGAGTCATCAGGCTAAATAAATATTGGACATATATAAAATTGAAAGTATGTCTGTTTGTCCTTTATGCATTAATACATTAATCATCATGAAAATTTGGTAAGTTGTTGTGTACATTTAATTCGCTTTTTATTTAACTATCGTTATAAACGGTAGTTTGCTTTGATCAATGTTTGAACATAATTTTTATTAAATTAAAAATAACGTAAGAAAGATAGTATAACCTGAAACAATTACATTTGTATATCAAAATTATATGTATTGGAATTTTATCATCTTCACTAAATATGTTGTCGGTTTGGAATTGTATGTAATACATGTTTCTAAAATTAAGTGAAGAGTTAATACTTGTAACTTGATATACTTGATAAAATCGATTATATCGATTTAAAGTTCACAATTACGAGATGGAAATCGCATAAATTCTATACAAAGAAGCATAGCTTATGTATGAGTAAACATGAATGGCAACCATGATAAATAAAATAATTAAAAATGGTGGCACTTAGCCGATAGTGATTTTCAAACGGCAACAATGTGCATTAATACCAATGAATTCGCTTAGCTTTCCTCAGGAAGATTTGTAAAATTTAAACTTGTTGATCTATGGGTGTGACAACCACGCGTACTTTAGTCCCTGCTATTGGCATATGAGTGCTATTTTGACAATTTTTTGGTTTACATTGCGAGGTTAGTGTGTGTAGTTATAGCGGTTTATCGTTCTGACTTGTTTCTCATTTATTCTACTAATACGATCCAAATACAACTAATACGATATCAATTGATTACGATTGCCAATGAAGTTTTCACATCTACCGTGCGGTCTTAAGCACACTCTCTGTTTTTTGAGACATCTCAAAAAGTTTCAATTTTTGATTTAGTTATAATTTTTGGAATATTTAAAGAAATTTGAAAAAGTTTAAATTTTTGATTATGTTATAATTTTTGCCACAGTTTTTGAATTTTGAAAAAATTTCCAATTTTGTTTATCTTTTTTGGATCATTTTAAGAATTTTGAAAAAAGTTTTTATTTTTAATTTTGTTATAACTTTTGCAATATTTTTAGAATTTTGAAAAAGTTTGAATTTTTGATTTTGTAACAATTTTTTCATATTTTTAAAAATGTTTCAATATTTGATTTTGTAAAATAATATTTGATTTTGTAAACGTGTAAATTACCCCAACATTAGATATAGAAGTTGATGGAGGAGTTGGACCAGAAACAATTAATGAGTGTGCTTAAGCTGGAGCAAATATGATTGTTTCTGGTACAACAATTATACGGGCTCCTAATCAAAAAGACGTAATATCACTTTTAAAAACTCTACAGTAGTTTACACTAGTATCATAAATATGTCATTGTTCCTAATTTTAAGATGATTTTTGTTAACTTGGGCTGGATATAGATGTAAATATGGATATGGAAGTGGATATGAATATGGATGTGGATATGTATATGGATCTTGAGATAGATATGGATGTTGATATGGATTAAGAAAAAGATATGGATATGGATGCCGATATGGATTGGACTTCGTATGGATATGACATGGACATGAATTGGATATGGATTAGATATGTATTAAATAAAGATTAGATATTGATTGATATGGGTTGAATATGGGTTTGTATATGAATTGGATATGGATTCGATATGGATTGAATATGGATTAGATATGGATTGGATATGGATTGGATATGGATAATTTGTGGTAGGAAAGAATTAATTATATACATATGTGTAATGATAATGCTTTATATAAGTAAACTGGAGAAATTTTAGTATATAGATTTTGGTGTATAAATAGGAGAAAATTACAATGAATAAATTAGAACTGATTTTGAACTTAAAGCTGTTGTTTTAATTCTGAATTATTTCTCGTGACGTTCCGAATTGCTTCCAAAGCCAAAGGAACTAGCAATAGAGCAATTCCACGTCATCACAATAGCATTTGTTCTAACATGTGACCTGACCCCCTCTGATTTCGATAAAATTTCATATACAGATAGCCAATGACAAAATAAAATTACCATTTCTTTCAAAAAATTAAATTTCGCTCTAGAGATGACACAGGGTGGCGGCAAAGTTTTAGGGGTTTGCGAAACACGAGTATCTTTGAATATCGATTGCTAACGATTGACGAAATCGATCTAAGTCATTTATTGTTCATTGGAAAGGTAATTGATGGGACTTATAAAAAAATGAATTTAGTAATGATTATATACTCTTAAAATATCTCTAAAGACAATTATTTTCATTACTGCGCTCTCATTTTATGATAGGTATTATCATTAACAGGTAACAAAGTACGGTACTTAATTTGTCCATGCCCTTAAAATTAATTTCGGACAGGTATAAATGGATGAAAAGATTTATTATGTAAAAAGCATTCCCACCCTCAAATACTTAATTTGTATCCTTAAAATAATTAAATGGTCGTTAAATTATTATAAAACAAGAATTCCGGTGGATTGAGTTAAATAGATGATTCACTGCATTGCTTAAAAAAAAATTGAAAAAAAAACGGAAATGAAAAGTTTTTTAAGTTTAACACACTTTTGAAAAATTATTAAAAAATTTAAGTAACTTGTTTTATAAGTCCTATCAATTACCTTTCCAATGAGCTATAAATGACTTAAATCGGTTTCGTCAATCGTTAGCAATCGATATTCAAAGATACTCATGTTTCGCAAACCCCTAAAACTTTGCCACCACCCTGTGTCATCCCTAGAGCAAAATTTAATTTTTTGAAAGAAATGGTATTTTTATTTTGTCATTGGCTATCTGTATATGAAATTTTATCGAAATCAGAGGGGGTCAGGAACATCGATGTTGCGGTGACGTGGAATTGCTCATGAATATTCCTACTTTTAGAGAAATATTCGAAATAGTCAATCGTTACAAAAGATAACTCAACCCAATTCTTGCCAACGTTGCGTAAACGCATCACAAAAATACAATTTCTAACGATTTTTTTATGATCGAAGTAATGAACAACTAGAACTTTGTTGCAGTAATCATATTAGTTCTATGTAACTTACGAAAAAAAAACCATAAATAGCACTTTTCAAAAATAATTCAAAAGCTGTGCACTTCAATATTGTAAAAATGGCAATGTTTCTCAAATAAGGTGCTTTTTTTTAAAGGATATACTCCACTGGTTTGGGTCTAAAAAAGTTTTTTTTTCACCCTGCTCCGATCTCATCCTTTCAAAACACAGAAATATAATTATTTGACGCTTTGCTATATGTGTCGTTAAAAATGTATCAAACTTCCTGTCGAACATAAACAAGAAAGGGGTAGTTAATTCAATGAACCTCTAGACACATTGAGTTAAAACAAATACTAAAAATCGAATCATTAAACTAAATTCTAAAATATCAATAAATCACTTCAAAGTGAAATTGAGAACTGAAATTAACATCTGTGGCGTATCGTCAAACTAAAAATTTAAATTACTTTAAAATTACTAAAAAATAGTAGCTTTTGCAATAATTAAAATAAAAAAGCAATAAGTTTTTTCCATAAAATGTTATTCAAACTGGTTAAAAATTGAATGTATTAATTGACCAAAATAAATGGTGATTTAGATCAGTAGAATTTTTATTATTGGTATAAATATATTTATGATACATCTAATACAAATGTTCATGTTTTGATAAATTCACAAAATCTGTTTGATGTTTGGTTTCATTGGAAAGAAGTTTTAAGATGTTGAACATGAATTGAATATTAACATGAATATTAACATATTATTAAAACTGATTGACATTATTATAAAGGTCAAGTTCAACTAGAAATTATTATTGAAATAAGGTCTTTAAATTATATAATCTATATTAATGTGGCTATGTTTACATACAAAGAAGATTATAATTTGGATCATCTTGTTACAAGATATTTAATTAACAATTGATATAGCGCGAATGACTAGCTATAATTGGTGACCCCGATTAAAAAAACACGAAAATATTGGATGATTAAGAAAAATAAATTTAGCGAGGAATATACTACTAGCTTTATTTTAAAAAGGAAATCAACTATTGGATTAACATAATTATTCAAGTAACAAATATCTAACAAATATAAACGCGAACTATTTTGATTATTATTATTATTATTTATTATTTTAATTGTTATTTCTATTGTTCTATTATTATTATTATTATTATTGTCTGTTTTTAATATTCTAACATAGCAGACTTTAAATTTTGAAAGAAAATTAGAGCGTTATTAATTTTAAAGGAAATTAAAAGTTTAAAAACTCAAGGAATTTTAATAATACACTTTAATAATATCAACTCAACACTATCCTTAATTTTCGCAACGGGTTTTATAGCCACCAGCTACCTATCACGAAAATTAAGAAAAGTAAATATTTTTTTAAATGGTTGACACGGTTCCTCCAGTACCTGAAGAGACCTCGAAAATTTGAATGACGCGATTGCACGAGCTGTGCTATATCTAAGCCTAAAAGCGACATCGACATTAATGCCGTAGGTTTTAATCCTGCACCCTTTTGGCATACCCAACCCAATTTGTGGTTTCTTAAACTTGAGGCTCAGTTTAGTAATGATCGAGTTACGAGCCAATAATATAAATTTAGAACATTTTGTCGCGTTCTTACCCCTGAGTTAGCCCAACTTGTTAGCGATATCATCGCACATCCCGATCCTGATCATCCTTACGATTCAATTAAACAAGCAATTCTCCCTCGGTTAGAAAAATCTAATACTGACCGCATTCGTACCGTGCTCCATGGGATGGATCTTGGCGATAAACGCCCATCCGAATTGTTGCGAGCAATGCGAAGTGAAGCATAATAAAATTTTTCTGATGACACACGGAGGGTTCTATGGAGCGAAAAACCTCCTCCTCTCGTGAAAACCGCCATTGCTCCTAGTAATGACGTTCTTGACGCTGTAACCGTCACTTCAGATGCTGTATTCAGTGCTTTGATGACTCCATCAATTTTCCAAGTTGCACAACCTTCGCAACACATTGAATCTATTAATGATGATTCTGCTAAATCATATTTAGAAATCTCTTTATTGCAACAGCAATTTAAAAATTTAGAACTACAGAATAAAAAGCTGGAAATTCAATTATCGGCAATCAGTCAAAAATTATATAATTCATCTAGATCAAGATCTAGAACTCCTTCTAGCGGTAATGATCGCAGATCGCGATCTAACTCAAGACCTCCACAATTTGTTCAGGGTATTTGTTTCTATCACCATCGATTCGGTGACCTTACTTTAAAATGCCATCCTGAATGTTCCCGATATTCTTCATTCTCTTCTAACGCAAAAAACTAAATGGCTCACCGCATTTAGCGGAATGCGGTGACTGCCACAATATTTACCGTTTGATGGTTTATGATACCATTGTAAATCTCAAATTTCTTATCGATACTGGTGCCGAGGTATCGGTAATTCCAGCTACTTCCGCTCAGAAGCTCAGTGTGAAATCAGAATTCACTCTTATTCCTGCGAATTCTAATACCGTGTCTACTTATGGAACGAAAACTTTAACTTTGAGTTTAGGTCTTCGACGTTCATTCGTTCACTCTTGCATCATCGCCAGTGTCTCTGTTCCGATAATTGGAGCTGACTGTTTGAACAAATACGGTATTCTGGTTGGTATTAAACAGAAACGAATAATCCCCCCCACTGCCTGATATTTTCACATCAGCAACCACAGCTCCTATCTCTACTCCTTCATTGTCCGTTGTTATCAATGATAAATTTTCTCGTGAAATTAACGAGATTTTAAACGAGTTCAAAGAATTAACTTTTGATTCGGGTCTCTCTTCAGCTGTGAAACACAATGTGACAAATGCGATTATAACTACTGGACCACCAGTCCCCTCGCAGACTAGCAGCTGACAAAATTACAGCTGCAAAGACTGAATTTGACTATATGCTAGAACAAGGAATCTGTAGACTCTCTAGTAGTCAATGGTCCAGTCCACTTCACTTGGTCGAAAAGAAAACAGGTGGTATTCGTGTTTGCGGTGATTACCGTGGCTTAAATAAAGTCACAGTCCCCAACAAATACAACATTCCTTTTCTTCAGGATTTTTCGCAACAACTTGCAGGTTGCACTATTTTCTCGACTATCGACCTAGTGCGAGCTTAACACCAAATTCCTATTGAGCCGTCTGATATTCCTAAGACTGCTATCTCTACACCATTCGGACTTTTCGAGTTCACCCGAATGGGATTCGGTTTATGAAACGCTGGTCAAACGTTTCAGAGACACATGCACACCATTTTACGTGGTTTAGATTTCTGCTTCGTCTATTTAGACGATCTACTTGTCGCATCTAAGTCCTATGTCGAACACTTAGGACGTCTTAAGGTCATCTTTCAAAAATTGCAAGATGCTGGTATGATCATTAACCTTAACAAGTGCAATTTCGCACAACACGAAAAAATTTCTTAGGTCATACCATAGATTCTAACGGCATTAGACCAACGAAAGAACGAGTGGATGTTATTTTCGATTTTCCCACTCCTCAAATGGTCAAACAACTACGTCTATTTCTCGGAATGATCAATTTTTATCGACGTTTCATTCCTCACGCTGCCGGTGATCAAGCCATTTTAAATGATTTCTTAAAATGCTAAAAAAAGAACGACAAACGACCTATTGACTGGTCAGAATCTTCTCTTCAAGCTTTTACAAACTGTAAAAAGCAACTCAGCGAGGCTACGATGCTCGCTCATCCTTCTTTAGATGCCCAACTTGCTATTATGCTTCCTGGACTGTCGTTGCTGGTGCTGTCGTTCTAATCACCGATTCATGGCAGCCTCTCAGTTTCTTTTGGTTAGACCAACCAAAGCTCAACAGTGCTACAGCGTTTATGATCGTGAACTTGTGGCAGCTTTTCTAGCCGTTAAACACTTTCGTTACCTTCTAGAAGGGCGAGATTTTATTCTTTTCACAGATCATAAACTTTTAATTTATGCATTGCCGCAAAATCCAGACAAAGCTAGTCCTAGACAATTTAGATATCTGGCTTTTATCAGCCAGTTTACAACTGACATACGACATATTTCTAGAATTGACAATGTTGTTGCTGACGCCTTGTCACGCATTGATCAAACCCAACTATCTGAGAACATCGACTATTCGGCAATTGCTGATGCTCAAACTAATGATTCAGAGTTGAAGGAACTACTTTCGGAAAATAGCACGACGCTTAAATTCCAACAGTTTCCCCTATCCTTTCACTCTAACAAATTTTTTTATTGTGACGTTTCAATGAGGAAACTCTCTCTCTCTCTGGCGTTTACATCCCATGAAGGGATTTTGCCGTCTGTGCCACCAGCTTCCAATCATCTCGTTCCATGACCAGCTGACCCAGTTTCGACATCCTATATCACGAAGGTCTTGGAAGATGTCATCACGCCAGCGTTGTCTAGGTCTTCCTCTTGGACGAACACCAGCTGGTTGTTGTTGGGACGCTTTTTTTATCATTCTTTCCAATGGAGCCCTTTCTACATGACCAAACCATCTAATCCGGTTGGATTTAATGAATCCGATTACATCGCAGCCACCAAGAAGCTGTCTGATTTCATGATTCATTCGGATTCTATACTGATTTTCAGCAACTTTACATGGACCATAAATTGTTCGTATGACTTTCCTCTCGAATGTTGATAGAATTCTACAATCGGAGGAAGTCAGTGTCCACCTTTCACTTCCAAATGTAAGCACAGGTCGGATTAATGCTTTGTAAAGTGTGAGTTTGCACGACTGCGAAAGATGTTTTGATCGCAGAAGTTTTGAGTATTTTTTTTTTTTTTTTTTTTAATAAAATGTGATGTGTAGTAGGCATTACATTATGTGTCACAACAACACATAAAAACCTTTTAAGACCAAGGTCCCACAACAACATGCGTTCAAAGGATGTTAATGGACGCAAATCTGTTTGTTTTTTTTTTTAAATATTTTTTTGTTAAATAATGGATAACTAAACCATAAATCCTATCACATATAAAATATGACATAGGCCAATATTTCGTGATAGGATAAGGAAAATAAAAATAAAATAAGAGATAAAAAGCAAATTTGTTTTAAAAATTTGCAGGAACAAAACTAAAATTGGTTTGCCAATAGTCCAGCTAATGGCATAATCCTTGATTATGAGACGCAGTATATTTTTCAATGATTAAAGCTCAGATATACAGTTATATGAAGGCTCGTTTCTTCTAGCAAGCAACAGCGTTCCAGCATCAAGGAATATTCATTAGCTAAGATTGAGAGTGCTACCGTTGACTGAATACAGTTCATCCGCCAGCACACCTAAGATATCACCTTGGCTAGTGATATCTCACTGCTATTGCCAGTGGTATGCGATATCTCACGTTAACTCATATGCCAATAGCAGGGACTGGAGTACGCGGGGTTGTCACACCCGTGGATAAAAAAATAGAAAAAAATTAACAAATTAATAAAAACTGATCCCTCCATGCGTAAATGCGTTAAAAACTCTGTATGCGGCTGAGACACGGGCTTTAATATCTGCCTGCATGTCATTTGACGATGTTATTACAGACCCGAGGTATTTGAAGTTTTCTACACGTTCCACTTCATAGTCGACAGTATTCAGATTGCCGGGAGGTATATTCCTGGATGTTGTTAAAAGTTTAATCTTGCCGGTATTAATGCATAATCCAAGTCGTTTAGCATTTCTTTCAAGCTGGGAGAGACTATCCTTGATATCGCTTGTTCTACGTTCGAGAAGCACAATATCATCTGCATAGCCAAGAACTTGACTAGATTTGTTATATATGCAGTTTTGTGTCTCAATTCGGCTTTTTCTTATCGCGTACTCCAGCGCCAAATTAAATAGTACGGGCGCGAGTGCATCTCCTTGTCGAACACCTGATGTTATATCGAAAGGATCAGAAACAGACCCTTCGATTACTATTCTACAATTTGAATCCGATGTTGTGAGTTTGCACAGAGAAACAAGTTTCTCTGGGATACCAAGGCATATGAGTGCGGAGCAGAGGTTGTCGCGGATGATACTATCATATGCTTGCCTGAAATCAACGTAGAGCTGGTGAATGCTGATGTTGTACTCCCAACATTTTGCTAGAATCATCCTTAATGTAAAACATTGATCTGTGGTTGAGCGGTTGGGACGAAAACCACACTGATAGTCACCGATGATAGATTCGGCGAACGGGATGAGTCGAGCAAGTACAACATTAGCTAGTATTTTATATGCAGTGCTCAACAGTGCGATGCCACGATAATTTTCACACTTTAGACGGTCACCTTTCTTATGTAACGGAACAATGAGAGCTGTTTTCTATTCAGCAGGTAGTTCTTCTTGGTCCCAGATTGCAAGAATCAGATCGATTATTCGTGAGACCAGAGCTGCTCCTCCATTTTTCAGAAGTTCTGCGGGAATTCCATCGAAATCTGGTGATTTACCATTTTTCAGTTTTTTAATGGCAGTTTCCACTTCTTCTATTGCTGGGTAAGGGACAAAAATCTCCTCAGTTGATGGAGCAATTGCTCGAATAGGATGAACTTCGTTCGTCCTATTCAGTAGGTCTTGAAAGTGGGATCGCCACACTGCCAGCACATCACGTTCACTTGTTGTAAGTTCATTATTTTCATTTTTGATGGCTGTAGATCTTGGGTGGAAATCTTTTGTCAGATTCCGTGCATTGGCAAAGCACTCTTCTAAATTTCCGTTGGTCGCATGTTGGTTGATGTTTTCGATGCAGCTCTTCATGTGTTCACGTTTTTTTTACGTAGAAGTTTTGCTGAGGCTTTTCTGGCGCATAGATAATCAGCTTGGGAGCTTCGGGTGTTCCTTGTTAACCATTTTTCTCGCAGTTTTTGTTTATTTTCAACGGATTGGCGGCACTCGTCGTCGTGATTCGTCGACCATTCGTTGTGTGATTTCGGTGGTCGTTTTCCGATTGTAGTTTGTGCTGCGGCTATAATGGTTGATTGAAGCGTTTGCCATTCTTCTTGTATGTTTAATGGCATCTCAGAAGAGATGTCATGCTCTTCTATGTTTTTTGTTATTATTTCCTGATATCTATTCTGCATTTCCGGATGTTTAAATGCTTCGACATTCCAGCGCACGGTCATTTTTGCTTGTCTGTTAAATGGAGATGATAATTTGCACTTGTACTTAAAGATGACAAACATATGATCGGTGTCCATATCAGCACCTCTGTATGATCAAACGTCAGTTATACTTGTAGAGTGTCTCTTAGAGATCATGACGTGATCGATTTGATTTTCCGTTCTTCCGTCATTTGATTTCCACGTTGCCTTGTGAATTCTCTTGTGAGGGAAGAAAGTGCTGGAAGCTACTAGATCATACATCATAGCCAGCTCGGCTGCGCGAAAACCGTTATTGTTGCTGGTATGATGCAAGCTGTTAGGGCCGATAGGTGTTTTAAGTTCTGCAATCCTACCGATTTGAGCATTAAAGTCACGTACCACGATTTTTATATCGTGCCGCGGGATGTTATTGATGACTTCCTCGAGTTCTAGGAAGAACAGGTCTTTAATATCATCTGCTTTATCTTCAGGAGATGCACGAACATTGACGATCGTTACATTGAATTTTTGCGTGCGGATTCTCAGTGTGCATAACCGCATATTAATTGGGCAGAAGTCGATAACATGCTGATTCACGCGACGGTGTATAAGAAAGCCAACTCCAAATTCTCCTCCGTTTTGATGACCGCAATAATATAGAGTGTATCCTTTCGCTGTTTCATGGATTCCACTGCCTGGTCATCTTAGTTCTTGTAATGCCTATATCCAGTGTGTAGTTCTCGACTTGTTGGGTGAGTTTTAGGAGATCTCCTGGTCTTCTAAGGCTTAGCACGTTCCAGGTTCCTATTCTTAAATCGTAGTCCAGGTACAGTTTCCGAGGTCGTTCCAATAATGAATCCGAGATATTCCGAGGCCTGTGTACAGAATTCATGACAGTAATTTTTTTACGGAAATGGGGTGTTAGCCCTTCGCCCAACCCAAATTTTCGTGAATGGGTTCGTTCTGCATCTTAAGGTCACCAGAAACAACCTTTCTACACGTTTATATAGCGAGCCGCTTGATCCAAGACAGACGCCCGCTGAAAGCTGCCCCTAACATGGAGAACATACGCTTTCTACACATTTATATAGCGAGCCGCTTGATCCAAGACAGACGCCCGCTCCAAGCTGCCCCTAACATGGAGAACAGACGCTTGAGTTGCATTGGTTTTATGGCGCCAATGACTCGCCATGGTGCAGAATCATTGAGTATAAGCAGTATTTACTCTGCCCCTCTCAACTACACCAACCTAGTTCTGTTAGCGTTACCCAGGTAGCACGTCGTGGACGCAGAATTTCGGATTTTCGCTACCCTACCCAACGAGGAAACTACGTCCATTTATTCCAAAACAGTTTCGTCAAAGCGTTTTCGTGCAAATGCACAACATTTCTCATCCCGGAATCAATTCTGCTATTAAATTACTGACTGACGCCGTGGTCTGGCCGTCAATAAAAAAAGATGTCCGTGAAATGACTCGAAACTGTTTACAGTGTCAGAAATCGAAAATTTCACGACACACTCGATCTCCTTTATCTAATTATTCTTCAACTTCAAAACGATTTTCCGAAGTTCATTTAGATATTATTGGACCAATGTCTTCATCTGAAGGACAACGGTATTGTGAAACTCTGATTGACAGATACACTAGATGGCCCAAAGCAATCCCAATTTCAGAAATTACGGCTGCAACTGTAGCCACTGCTGTTTATTCTGGGTGGATATCTCGCTTCGGGGTTCCAAATTTCATTGTGACCGATCGAGAGTCACAATTTGAATCTCAGTTATATTCTGAACTTTCAAAGCTGTTAGGTTTCAAACATCGACGGACCACAGCTTATAATCCTAAATGTAATGGCATGATCGAATGTTTTCATCGAACATTAAAAGCTGTCATAATGTGTCGCGATCGACAAGGTTGGACACGTACTCTCCCGACTATACTTCTTGGACTGTGTACAGCTTTTCGGGAAGATTTTAAATCTACCTCCGCGAAATTAGTGTATGGATCTACCTTACGCTTGCCGGGACATTTTTTATCGGAACAAACGACATTGGTTCCACAGTCGAATTTTGTAGCTAACCTCAAGCTACAGTTCAACAATCTCCGACCTGTTACTTCTTCTCGTCACTCGAATGATAACGTTTTTGTTTTTAACGATTTGAAGACCTGCTCACACGTTTTCCTCAGAGTAGACACGGTCCGAAGGCCGTTGCAACAATCCTACGATGGACCCTATTTCGTCATCAATCGTGATGACAAAACGTTCACTATAGATATTAGAGGAAGAATGGTTAAAGTTAGTATCGAATGTTTGAAACCCAGCTATCAGGATAGCACTAAATCTGAACGGTCCCTGAATAACCATTCACCGATAATATCTAGTTCTCCTTAGCACTGTTCTTCGATACCTGTTTCGAATTCTACGAAACAGGGTCACATCTCTAACTCCGATCCTTCTTCAATTTTAATTTCGAGCACTCCGATCAAAATTAAAAAAACAGTGCGATTTAACTTACAACCTCAAACCTTTGTTACTACGTCTGGTCGGACCGCATGTCCACCATCTCGCCTTATTACGCAAAAAGTCTTTATATAGCAAACTTTTTAATTTGTTAATTTTATTTCAAAATTTTTGAAGCTTTAAATCTTTCTACATTTGCTCTCTACCCACAGCATGTAAACACCTTTTTAGCGTGATATTGCTATATGACAATATCACTGATAAAGGGGTGTATGTGGCGTATCGTCAAACTAAAAATTTAAATTACTTTTTTAAAAAATAGTAGCTTTTGAAATAATTAAAAAAACAATAAGTTTTTTTCATAAAAATTTTAAGAAGATTCTCTTTTAAAAGCCGATACTAAGAAATTAGTTTTTTCATTATTAACTAAGTTTTGTTATATTAAATGTTGTTCAAACTGATTAAAAATTGAATGTATTAATTGACCAAAATAAATGGTGATTTAGATCAGTAGAATTTTTATTATTGGTATAAATATATTTATGATACATCTAATACACATATACATGTTTTGATAAATTCACAAAATCTGTTTGATGTTCGGATTCATTGGAAAGAAGTTTTAAGATGTTGAACATGAATGTCATTAACATGTTATTAACAAATTATTAAAACTGATTAACATTATTATAAAGGTCAAGTTCAACTGAAAATTATTATTGAAATAAGGTCTTTAAATTCTATAGTCTATATTAATGTGGCCATGTTTACACACAACGAAGATTATAATTTGGATCATCTTGTTACAAGATATTTAATCAACAATTGATATAGTGCGAATGACTAGCATACATCTTTAAAATTTTTAACAAATAGACAACAGTAAGTATTCTAAGCAAGCAAATTTTTCAAACATATTTATAATAATAGTTATTTGCGAATCAGTAAACATGCAAAATCGCCTGATCGTGCAAAAACGATATTTATGATAATAAAGGTCATCTACAACAAGCTGTTATCTCAAACACTGGACCTCCAACCTTGTCAATTTGTTAATTGATTATTTACAATCATTGACATTGCCTAAACTAAGCGTGTCTCTTTTTGAACAAATACTCTAAAGCAACCAAATAACATTACTAAAATCAAAAATATATATTTTTTGTATTCATTGTAAAAACGATTCATCAGACACAAAGCAAAAGTTTAAGCAGTCCAACAAGAGTTAATTAGTATTATCTTAATATCAGTTAATCGATAGCATATACGCTTCTTGTTTTAGTCCAGTTCATGCTTTTGGAAGAAGCTTTTGTGCAAAAATATATTTTAATAAAATGTTATTATTAATAGAAAATAAAAAAGTTTTATGGATAGTATTATTATTAAGATTCAGGTATTTATTACTACAGTTTGGGGTTGAATTATCTCTTATAATGTCTTAAAACAATAGCATATTATTTGGCGAGGAGTTGCGGACTCGTATTCGAACTTTTCCAAATAATTTTATGCTTGGAACAGCAACTGCTGCATATCAAATTGAGGGTGGTTGGGATGCGGATGGTTCGTATTTCTACTAAAAATATTGTTATATTTAGTTTTGTATTTTAATCATTTGTTTTTTATTGAACGTCACTAAGTGGTCAGTGCAAATTGTGTTTTTTTGTAATAATCCGGGCTGTGTACTAGAGAATCAATATAATTATTTTTTCAATAATTATATCATGAATGAAAGAGAAAACCAACCAGACAGACAGCTTACTGCTATTGTCTTACATGTTTTTTTTTTGATCAATTTTTGTTATTATTTTTTTTTATCGAACTTCTTCTTCTTGTTTTTCTTTATTTTTGTCATAATTTGTTTTTTTTTTGGTTGTTGTTATTTATTCATAAGAAAAAAGAAAAGATATTGTATGTGAGATGTTATTACTGATGCTTTAATAAACCTTATTATTATTATCATTATTACTAGAGAATCCAATATGGTTGACAACAACACATAAATCTCTGTTAATAACTTTAATTCTATAAAAACGTGGTCTAAAAGGTGTTGTTAAACTTTTATTTTCCTTTCATGGATTGAATCCACAATTATTTCAGACAGTTCGGACTCTTAAATTGTATGATAAAATCAAATAGTATGATAAAATCAAATATCGACCGTTTGACTATGAACCTCTGAACATTACAACATATAAAAACTGTTATATAGTACGATACTAATACTGATGTTAACTTAGTAGGCATCTACTAAAAACCTTCCAGAGCCTAATGTGATTACAATCCAACTATGGAGTCAATCCCATATTTATAGTTAAGCAGCAAGAACCCCAAACCCCAAAACGATCACTATAAATACACATATTTATTTTTATCTGCCCGATTGTTTTTGGGTTGATTTTCGAAATCGAAATTTTTATAAATTGCGTTTATGACGTTTATGAGACCTTCTAAAACCATTTCAGCTATTTTGAGCTGGGACTCTGTATATGTGTATGTATCTAATCGTTTGAGGACAAAAATTTGTATTTTGGTGTAACGCGCCGATGTAATGAAATCGATTCACGTGAAAATCATCTTTGGAAATATCATGAAAAACAAAGTCATCAGTATTATTGACGTACCATTTTGTTTGTCATCATGTCAGCCATTTATAATGAAATTTGTACAAATAATCGCTATCTCATTTTTGAGTTTTTATAGAAAATGGGAAATAGTAGATTGTATTACTAGTGCGAATGCGTTTTACAAACAAGAGATAGTTTGCCGCACGACCGCAGTGAGTGCGGCAAATAATTCGCGTTTGGAAAACGCATTCGCACTAGTAATACACACTATTTTTTCTAACAAGTGCGTAAAATTTATAAATATTTATTTAATTGTTCGTTTAATCATTTATTTAGCAAAGTTATAAACAAATTTAAGATTTTTAAATAATTAAAGTACGCCATCTTCGTTAATTAACTAAAAACACATAGTAATCCAACTAAGCTGTCAAAATTGTAAACTTTGAAAACCTAAATAAATTGTTTTTTCTTGCAATTCAAATGATGCAATGTGTTTAAGTTGTTTTTACTATATGGTCAATTATTTAAATTATTATTTTGATACTTTAGTGCTATAAAAATATTATATATAGATAGATATATGGATAGATTTAACTACAAATCTCACATGCAGGCGGCGTACGTGCCAGGCTAACAAAATATTTTGTGGTCATATGTGCGGAAAAGTAGTTTTTTCTTTTATTCTATTCTAGTACAAAATTGGATACTTCTTATGCATGTGTTACAAAAAAATTATTTGTTATTTTCTTAACGCAAATAGAATATCTGAGATATTTTTAAAATTTGACAAGAGGTCAGGGGGTAAAGAGTGGATCGCTTAAATACCTATTAATTTGAAACATCAATAACACTCAGTCCAGGCATTCAATTTTGTTAAAACTTACAGCATAAGACTTTTGTTGTATTATATAGCTTTTTCTTATTACTTTACAACAATTTTAAATTGTGCAATCCAGTCTATCGAGAAAGAAAAAATCTTACATACCCCATATTTTGTTTTTTCTTTTGTTTTGGACCATTTTCTATCTAAATAGACAATAAAAATTTTGGTGTACGTCTGTGTGTGTGGGTGAGTATGTGGGTGGGTGGTTACGTGAAATTCCTGCATAGGATCTTGATGAAACTTTGGCAAATGGTCCAAGTTCACTTGAAAATGGAAAATTTGGACTCATTTCAAATTTGGACAAAATGGCGAGGGTCTCCCAAACAACTCTAAGTTTAAGTCTTCAATAACTTCTAACCTCGGATTATGATCTTATGAAAACTTGGTATATGGAGTTTAAGGACTGTTTCCTATATTTCTGCATAACAACTTCCGGTTTGTCTCTTCCAGTTAAAAAGTTATTTTTTCAGGTGTTTATCCGTACTGTAGCCTACGATTGCCAAACTATTTTCATGAAACGTTGATAAAAGCTTTCAAGTAACATGAAAAAGATTTTATCAGCGTTTGAAGTACATTGGATAAAGGGTTGTGGGTCCACCATGCAACAGATGATTTTTCACCACGTTTCCCATGTTTGTTGGGAGCATACAACATTCGTTCGTGAACGAATTTTGATGACAATTGGGAAAAAGATTCAAGTATGTATGGTAATGAACTGATTAGATTTTGAGCGATATTGAGCAAAGTGGTGGGGCTCCAACGACCACCTGTTTTTTTTAAAGCTCAATAACATCTGTACCTGATAATCGAATTGGATGAAACTTGGTACATAAACGTTAAGTACAATTCACAACAGTTCTGCATCCCAAGTTCCGGTTTTTCACTTCCGGTAAAAGATTTTTTTTTGTAATTTTTTGAAGTTTTTTTAGTGTCTTTATGCCCACTACAGCCTACAATAATGAAGTGATTATTATGAAACCTATGAAAAAGGTTTCAATTAGCGTGAGAAAATAATTATCATCTTTTGGAACACATTGATCAATGTGGCGGGGGTCTACCATACAACTGCTGACTTTTCACACAATCTTTTTAAAGATTGTTGGGAGCATACAGACTTCATTCATAAATCAATTTTAATAACACTTTGAAAAAAGATGGAGACTTAAATTACAAAGAAATGATTAGTTTTTTGACAATATTGGGATAAGTGGTGGGTGTCCTCTCGAACACCTGTTTATTGTGTCACCATTTTTTCAATGTTTGTTGGGAGCATACAACATTCGTTCGTGAATGAATTTTGATGACACTTTGGAAAAAGATGCAAACATGTATGGCAAGAAGCTGATTAGTTTTTGAGCGATAGTGAACAAAGTGGTGTGGGGTTCCCGAGCACCTGTTTTTTTGAAATCTCAATAGGAACTGTACCTGATAATTGAATTAAATGAAACTTGGTACATAAGCATTTATTACGGATTACAACAGTTCTGTATCCCAACTTCCGGTTAAAAAATTTTTTTACTTTTTGTCGTCCAACAGAATTTATGTTTATTAGGATACTACTGCTTTCTTTAATATTTTTATAATTAGAACTACCAGAAATCTATAACATTGGCTAGCATTTAATTAAAGTATTTGATAGTTATTTTTTTTTTTAATAATAACTTTACTTTACGTTATATAAAATTAAAGAATATCTATATTATAAAAAATTAAAGTTACATATTAGAAAAATAAACAATATAGAATACAATCCAATTATAAAATATAAACAGAATTTTATAAGCTATGACGAGTTAATATATACAAATTTCTCTAGAATTAATTCAGTAAATTATTTGTGATATAACATCACTCCGATGGAAAATCTTCCATCAAAAATAATATAAGAACTGAATCTAAAAAATTATGGTGCAAATTATGAAGCTTTTTGCAATCCATAAAATTTTTGACCGATCAAGTTTCGAACATATGAGAAAATTTTAAACTTTAAAAAATTTTATCGTTCTCATCAGGGCTAGCCGACTAGATGAACTACCAAAAAATGACAACGCTAATATAAACCAAAAACTAGGTTACAACTCTAGCGAAGTATAAAAAACAAAAAATAAATTTACATAAATATATATTTAATAGATTCAGGTTTAGTCAGTTAGTTTCTCTAGTGATCACTGTTTTGTTATACTCTAGACATACTAGTATTGAACAACAAACTCGTATCGGCGAGAAGAAGATGACTAGTCTTCAAAATCGAAAATCGGTCGAAAATTGTAGGGATTGCAAAAAGTTTCATAATTTGCACCATAATTTTTTAGATTCAGTTCTTATAGTATTCTTGATGGGAGATTTTCCATCGGAGTGATGTTCTATCACAAATAATTTACTGAATTAATTGTTGAATATGTGTCAATAGACACAAGTGAAGACTAGACATCTTCTTCTCGCCGATACGAGTTTGTTATTCAATACTAGTATGTGTAGAGTATAACAAAACAGTGATCACTAGAGAAACTAATTGACTAAACCTGAATCTATTAATAATATATGTTTATGTAAATTTTTTGTTTTTTATACTTCGCTAGAGTTGTAACCTAATTTTTGGTTTATATTAGCGTTGGCATTTTTTGGTAGTTTATCTAGTCGGCTAGCCCTGATGAGAATGATAAACTTTCTTAAAGTTTAAAATTTTCTCATTAATTCGATACTAGATCGGCCGAAAATTGTATGGATTGCAAAAAGTTTTATAATTTGCACCATAATTTTTTAGATTCAGTTCTTATAAATTTCTCTATACTTAAATTAAAATACTAGCAGGACCCGGCGTATGTTGCTACGCCTATAAAAAAGTTTGTGTGCGTAGATTTTGTTGAATTACTAAGAATAATTTCAAAGAGTCGTAATGAGAATAGAAGAAGCCTATTTTAATTTTTTCATTTGGGAAATATGAATAACAGAGATCATTAGCACTCTAGCTGATCAATCCAGATAGTTTGAAAATTGAAAGGAAGGTCAACATTTGAAAGTGATTGGTAAAGAGTTTCGAAGAGTTTAAATTAAACACTTGCAATTTTTCGCGTTAATCGGCTTAATATGTGTCGCGAAAAATTGAGTGAACGTCAAAACATTCGTTTATTGGGTGTTACAGATGTCAATGACTTACTCTGGAACCGTCATACTTGCGATACAAAATAGGCACACCGCACCAAAATTTACTGTTTTATCGTACCATTTCATGTTGACTAATTTCATTTATCAATCTATCCAGATTATTTTCTGATCTTAAATAAAGTCAATTTAGATTTTCAAATATATTTTACCAATTATTTCCAATGCTCTACATGCGCTCTGCTCTGTGTGCTTTTATTAGTAATGGAGCATGTCACTGAAAGAAAACTTTGAAGATCAGACTAAATATGCATAGCGCAGATGTTTGATACGAAACACGATTTTGATCGAAAAACCGGTCTAAGAATGACAGCATTTTTAGTGAAGGTTTTTGTTTTTTGGGTTTTGTCGACTTATGGCCATCGTCTTATTTCGGCATTTCTGCCAGAGTTAAAAAAACAAATTTGGACAAACATAATAATTATGACTAATTTGTAGTACAATATAAATATAATAATAAGAATAATGTTGAAAATTGTTGACATATTTGCATATATTTTACCGATTTCTTCAAATAACCTACAATGTTTGTTTGTTTTTGAAATTAATAGGGACGCATATTTTCCTTAATTAGTAAAACACTTTCAACCTGTAGCTTTGATATTATTGTTCTTAATCCTTTTCTTCAATACAAAGGTTCTATTGCAAAAACTTGCTGCATCATTGTTTCTAAAAAGAGGAAAAGAAACGCCCATTTTCTATATTTTGAACATGTGTAACATATACATAAACCAAATGAAATATGTATTACACATGTATATACACCAAACCATGAACATGTTTGTTGTAAATTAGAAATATTTGTTGCAACGTAATGTGTTGGATGCATATAATTGTATCATGTATGTATATAATAAATATATAAATGTATATAATTTTCATCTAAATGAATTTGTTTTTCACATTATACTTTAATTTTCCATTTGAATGGTAATTCTGTTTTGCGGAAAAAAAAATCGATCAAAGATACCTGAGTAAAAGTTGAATAAAATTCAAGTATAAAATATAATATACATTTAGGCATACATTTAACCATTAGGAAAATTAAAATTATTAATTATAAAAAATCTAAATTAAATTTTAAAATTTCGGCTCCGAGGTGCATTAGTACCTGTTAATGGCCTTCCCCTGACAAAATTTCAGACTCCTGTGTGCTACAGATTTCGCTGGAGAGCGCACGCAGACAGACAAACACTTTATTTTATTATTATAAAGATTAAGAACCAATTGTTAACATATCATGATATATTTGATTATACTTTCATGCGCTCGACCTAACTTTAATAACTGAATTTACCGAAAAACAACAACAATTGCATATAATATCTTAGACAATTCAGTTACCTCCGTCAGACGAACGCGTCATAATGTTTGTTATGAAAGAAATAGTTAGGAACATTCAATTGTTCATAAGAACAAGAGGCGAATGTACCGTTACATTAAAAATACTCAAATTTAGTTTGTAGATGGGGGAATTCTACAAAAAAAAATACTTGCCAAAGTTCTAAAGTAAAATAATATAATGGAGCAAAAAAACAAATCCTTAATTTTTTAGAAACATATTGTTGGCACGTAAAGTAATCGAAGCTAGAAAAAAATAAATTAAGAGATGATGAAATTTTAAATAGAGAAAAAAAATTTTAATTCAACATGTAATATTATTAAATAATTTGCTAATATCATTATGATCTAGAGCATATAACCATATCTTAACCTGCTTCAAAAAAGATGTTTCCACTATTTCACTTCTACAGTCACTTGGTAATTTATCAAAGAGACGTGGTGCAATTATAGAAAAGTAATGGCAAAAATGAGCTTTATTAATTTTAGGCACACTTACTAAATTTCTGGTGTTAACTCGTAAATTATAATATCCTATCAATCGGGCATTATCTTTACCCGAAAGTTTAGAAAACATTTTCAAACTGTTATAAAGGTACAAATGTCTCAGCGGAAGATTTTCTGGATTTCTGAACAAGTCAAAATTTGGAGTTCTACGGTTGACTTTACAAATAATACGAATGGCGTGCTTTTGCTTAATAAGCAATGGTTGAATTTTATTGTTAAGCGTACCTCCCCAGCAATCTATACCATACTGAAGATTCGATTTAAACAACCCATTGTAAACTAATTTTACTAACGGTAGAGTGCAGTACAGACTTATAGATGATAGAGTTGACTTACAACTCCATTTAAATATTTCTTTATATATGATAAATGTTCCTTCCAATTAAGTTTACTGTCCAATATAATACCGAGGTATTTAAAACTACTAACCTGCTCAATTGAAAAACAGTCATCGCAACAGAGTCAATTTGCATTAAAAACTGGCATAGACTGTTATTGTTCATTGTAATTTAAAAGTTTAAACTGCATACATTTTGGTGAATGATACATGAAGTCCATGCCTTCGCAAGTAGTCCCCATTAAATTAAAAAACCAAATTTTAGTTTTCTTACTTATAATTAATTTATGTAATTTGAAGTGATATGTGACTTAAAGTTATCAAGTGTTTCTAACAAATCTTTAGTAAAACGTTTCAGTTAACATGAGAAAGAACTAATTAGCTTCCGGGGTGTCTTGTACTTAGTGATAACTAATGCTGATTTTTTAACTAACCGATATGTTAGTTTGTTGTGTTTGGGATGATTTTTGATATCGTTTCAAGACGTTTAATGACACCCAGATGCGTTTTAGATAGCTTATTTTAGTTCGCAGCCTGCGCATATGTGTGTGTATTGTGTATTCCTATATATGTGTTTTTCTTACTTGGAAGTTTTTGATGTCACCTTCAAGGTCAGACTTCCCGCCCACTAGTTATTTTTATTATTTTACTGGATAAAAAGCCAATAATAAATATGTATAACATTGGGTTGCAACTACTTTACGAATTTTGAACTTTTTTTATCTCCCTGAATAAATTCCAACTTTTCTTATGAACTTTGACCTGATGAGCACGAATATGATTTTCATTTTTGTAGGTTAGTTCTTGTTTTTGAGATATTTGAAAGAAAAATGTTATTTCTGTAACAAACAAACTCAATATATTAATGATACAAATGCATAACAAATATGCTAACAACCATTTTGAGATTTATGGGGATTTTTGAGAACAATTAAACTCAAGTAAGTAAGGAAGTAATTGGAAATTTTTCAATTCAAAGGTATGGTTGGAAGTTTCTCAGATAAAAACTCCACTTCATTTCAGTCAGAAAAGACTGAGCTTGTAAAATATTATTTGTGATGCGGCATAAAAAGAAAAGAAAAAATCGGGTCATGTGTGCAATTCACATGTGGTAGAAGTGAAACCTTCAAAAATTTTGACTTCAAGATAATGAGACGAATGTAAAATTTCGGGAAGAGGATAATTGCAGGTTTTAGTCATGATCATAGTGATACAAAGTTTGATAATTATTTTATATTTTATTCGTGTATATTACATAAATTTATTCAGACTCAGAGCTTACATTTTCGATAAATGATACAAGAGGCTTATGATAACTAAAGTATGAAATAAATACTTTGGTCTTAATATGGTCAATTGCAATCTTTGGAATACAGTGTTTCATTGGCACTGTATCAACAACAAGATCAAAAACAGTAATTGACGCAGTATTCCAAAGATATGTTGACCATATTAAGACAAAAGTATTTATTTCATACTTTAGTTACCATAAGCCTCTCGTATCATTTATCGAAAATGTAAGCTCTGAGTTTGAATAAATCTATGTAATATATACGAATAAAATGTAAAATAATTATCAAACTTTGTATCACTATGATCATGACTAAAACCTGCAATTATCCTCTTCCCGAAATTTTACATTCGTCTCATTGTCTTGAACGGTTTTGATTCAAATTTGGATTAGTTGACGTTGGAAAAGTTTATGGTTAGAAACGGGCTATACACGGGAGACTATGTCATACAAAAAATAATCAAAATTACACACTGATTGCTTTTTGTAGAACGGTTTGATTAACATTTGATTTAGTAGGGTTTGAAAATTGATTATTGTAAAATAAAATCTCAATCATGGGCCAATTAGATCAAATAACTTCGATCTGAAAGACTTAATTACCATTTGTACCGCGCAGGGGAAATAATGTCATACGTAAACAATGTTAATATTACTTAAAAGTATTTATTGTTGGTAACCATTTTTATTTTTATTCATTAATCATTACCAAACGTTTCGAAAAATCTTCTTGTTCATTGTCAAGGGCTTACGTTTTTTAAGAAAATTGCTTGCAAGTATATAGTCGTAAGATTTTTAATGATACAAACACGCAAGTGGTATCAATCTCTTCGTTTGAAATCAGTAATGGGTTGGTGCACAGTAGCCACTAGTTAATCTTAAATACTCAATAATCTTATATATACGATTAATCTTATATACTCAAACAACAAATTGGTCGCTCTGCCGACATGATACTGGTTTTTAATGTTTATCTCTCAAGGTGCAGTATTTACAACAAAATGATACATCACTAAAAGTATTTAGTATTAAATTCTACATAAAAAGTGTTCCTAGGTATTTTGTGTACGGTTGATATTTATTACTTTTATTAATAGACAAAATTTTGCACTGATCATTTCACTGTTTCTTTCTGAGATGGATGTTTTACAATTAATAGATGCAGATATCCGGAAAACTTCAAGAAGGGAAAATGAGTTGTCAATTGTTATGTTGAACCCTCTCCCTAGTTGCAGATGAAGCATTAGAGCACCACGAAACCTAAAATTGGATGCGCAAGAAGAACTGGTAGGTATTACACACAATGATAATGCCAGAGATCGTTTCTTCCTTGTAAATTCAGAATTTCAAATGAGACGAAAATTTGGCTTGGGATGAAAACTATTGAACAAACAAAACTTCCTGGGCTTTTAAATACTGCCCAAAAACACCAGGATCGCAAAGTGTTGAAACTCAAAGTTGCATTTAAAACTTATACCAACCCTTTCCAGTGTGAAAATAAACAACCTACCCACATTCTTACTCAAAGAGCGTTTTTGGCCGACGTTTAAGATTTTGTAAGTAACATAGAAGAAATTGGTCCAAAGTTGGAGGAATCTTTTATGACAGAGCGTATAAATAGCAACTAAATACAATTTTGGTCTCCAATGAAAAAATGCCCCTCAAAACATGTAAAGCCTCAACAAAAAAGGTTAATGTTGTCCTTAGAGACAAAATTGTATGCTATGGAAACAAATTTCCCATTCATGTCTAGGCTTTTGAAAGAATTTCGAAGCAGAGATGACATTGACATAAAGTTCAATATTAGCAACTCAAACCAAATACCCTAAAATTTAGTTTTCTGTGTCATTCGTAGTGCAAAGCATGAGGCAAATTTACAATAATAAATGCCGACGAATTTAACGGCATAATTTTAATTACTCCAAGAAATTTCTTCCCAATATGCTAACAGAAGCTTTACTATACAAAACACAAGCTTATGCACGTAGTTTACGCAACCTCTAAAAACAACAGCGTTAAAGGTGCCGAAAATAAGTTCTATTAAGTTGTAATGATTTGTCTAAGCCTGTGTCTATTCCTCTTTCTGTTGAGAAAGGTTGAGTTTGACCTGCGTGGCCATTAGACCGACCCAAAATCAACATGTTGATTTTTTCGTTACGCTCAGGGCTTAGTTTATTTATTGGTTAAAACTGAATATCCATACCAAAAACTGGGTCGTTTGGTGCCTCCAAGAGCTAGCGGTTCTACATATAGTAAAACAAGATACGAGATTTGTCGGCTATAAATACTTATATCTCATAAACGCTTAATGATATAAAAAACGTTAAACCAAGCTCACCTTATTTTGTGATTGCCTAACTTTTTTAGTACAAACTTTTTTCTCAGAACTAAACTGGTTTACTTCTGATGCGGTTGAATTTGCTTGACTGAATAATGGGTGATAGAGTATAGAGCAGATGACCAGGATGGGTCATTCCAGGTCTTAGGCACTTGTCAGCTTTCGACCTCTATACTCTATCATGAAGTAAAACACCTTTATTCATATAGTTGTAATCTTTATATTTGGTCCTGATATAAGTTCTTAAATGAATTTTATCACAATTCTTGATATGATAGTGATCATACTACAAATATGATCAACTACATATGGTATCTTAAGGTATCAAGTTACAATAGCGATACCGTTATTGATCTTAGACTGTTTCTTAAAATCTAACATTTACCTTATAAATACTTACAAATTTTACATCCGTATTATCATTCTCAATATGGATTTTCATCCATCATACATTTCCTATTTTATTAGTTCATCTCAACATAAACATAAAAATGTTTTACATCAAATTCTTATTTCCGAAAACAAAAACAATAAAATTGTTAACTGTTGTGATGACACCAAAACAGAAATACAATTTCATATGTGACATACATAATTTGAATTGTGGAATTCATTTAATTAGCAAAAAAATATAAACAAATAAAATTGTTTCATTGTCAAACAATAACAACTTCTTAAAAGAAAATATAACTTTGTTATGAAATATTATACGTTGCATTTTGTATATTTTGATTTAATTTTAAATCAAAATATAATTCATTTGCAAATCAGAAATGAAATTTACAACATGACATGTATGAATTTTGAATGTTTTCTTTTCAGGTTGAGATCTATGTTTCTTTTCAGGTTGAGAACTATGTTTCTTTTCAGGTTGCGAATCATTATACGTGTTTATGATTGAGAATCAACTATCTTAATTTTTGGTGATGCATAAGGCATTACAGAACTACAACAAAAAAGTTTTAGTGGAACTTTCTGAATTTGGGATCAATTTTTCGAAAAGGCCTCATTGCTTCCAGCAATATTTAAAAAAAAAAAATTCCAAACCAAACCAAATATTTATTATGCTTCTAAATTTGAAACGTGCAAAAATAATTTACTGATATTGCTTAGTTCAATACCTTTTAAACAAGTTTAAAATCACAAAATTTGGTTAAGTTAGTCAATATTAAATAATGTTCTGTACAGGGAAATGCAAATTTCAAGACGTTCTAACAGTTTATAACTAAAATTTTTTGAACTGCTTTTTAAAAAATTTGTTTTTTCATCCAAATTTTGAGAACACTATTGAATTAACAAAAAACCGCAGAAGTTTGACTTTCAAAAATTTTTCTCAATAAACTACACTGTCAGGAATGCATTGATTGATACCCATATTCTGACACTTGCCATAATAATTGTTTTTCTTAAGTGACTCTGCAAATATTTTTGACGGCAAATGACTTTTTTATTAATATAATATTGTACTTAATTAATTTTAGCAAATTTTGTATATTTTTAGAAATACACTGTTAAGTTAAACTGAAATTTTGAAGAAATTCGTAAAATAAAGGAACTTTTGTTCCAAAACTTTTTTATTTATGAATAAAAGTTATAAGTGTGTTCTAAATAAATGTTATTTTAGTAAAAATATAAATATTTCGATTGTTATCATTTTTTTTCATATATTACTGGAAGCAATGAGGCCTTTTCGAAAAATTGATCCCAAATTCAGAAAGTTCCACTAAAACTTTTTTATTGTAGTTCTGAGAAAAAAAGGTTGTACTAAAAAAGTTAGGCAATCACAAAATAAGGTGAGCTTGCTTTGACTTTTTTTATATCATTAAGTGTTTTTGAGATATAAGAATTTATAGCCAACAAATCTCGTCTCTTGTTTTACTATATGTAAAAACGCTAGCTCTTGGAGGCACCAATCGACCCAATTTTTTGTGTGGATATTCAGTATACACCAATAAACAAATTAAGCCCTGAGCGTAACAAAAGAATCAACATTTTACATTTCCATACAAAAATGGCTCGGTCTAGTGGGCATGTTCTTTGTTTGAATCTACGGAGCTGTAGAAGTCTGGATGATAATTTACGTAACTACGGCATATCACATCTGATATACGACACCGCCAAAAATATAATTTAATTTGTTTTTGGGACAATATTGAACTTGACGTTTGAAATATTTACCTGATGGAAGTACCGATAGAATTGTGTTCCAGAATCTAGATTTAATGTTAAATTTCGATCATGCACAATTTGTGTAGCGCGCTTTTGAACAGCGTCCAAAAAGCCAGAAGGTAACAAATTCAGTATCCCAAACTTGACAACAATGCTTCATACCTGGACGAATGTATAGTATTTATAAATGTGGATTAATTGATACGGAGTGAAACATTTTTTTTCTACTCCTATCACAGTAAATTATCAATTACATCACACTATCCATGACATGTAAATTGATTATTACAATAAGTGTAACGTAATGAGAATAAAAAGTGTTACGTAATGTATTTTCATATATATATTACCTAACACTTTTAATAAGAAGAAAAACTTGATTTTTAAAAATTAAATATTTCAATTCATTTTGACACAGAATAATGCAAAGCCTACCACAATTTGTAAACTGTTTGCATTTAATATATAATTAGTAGTTCATTTTTTCAAATAATTATACATGTTTGTGCATTATAACAAAGCCGTAGAAAAAGTATAGTATAACAAAACTTGAGCTGCAAACCATTTTCCATGCTCGTAAAGGTACTGCACTCGCCACAACGTGTCTCGTGCGCAATATTTACCCTCGCAAGGTCGAAAATGTTTTTACATTCGTCTATTTCTTCTTCACACATACTAATTGAAATATCATAGGGCAACTAGGTCCTAGATCTAGAAAAAATCCACAGCTGTGTTTTAGTGTAATTAAGAATGGAATGAATTTTTTTCACCCTTCTGGATCCTCGTTTACATTTATGGCAGCGTCTCTTCGAGCAGGATTTATTTGTTCATGAATTTTACCCTTTGTAGGCGGGAAGACAAATGACTTGTGTCCCTTCTTCCGCAAAACTATTAATCGTATTACTGGTGATTTTCAACAGTTCGTTGATATAGATTAAAAATGAAGTGAAGGATAAAACTTAGCCTTGGGGTACACCAGCTGTCATTTTAAGAATAACAGGAAGAATGTTGTTCATACTAGAGAATTTATTGTTGTTTAACTACCTGAAAAGTTTACCGACCATTTTGAGGTTCAAATGCGATTGTTTCATATTAACTCCTGAAGACTGGATTTGGGGTACTTCCTTAGGAGTTTTCAAAACTGTCAAACTAAAAGCAAGGCGCTACGCAAACAAAGGAGTTTTTCTTGCAGGGTCATTAGCAAATAAGTCACCATCAATAATAGGAGGATAGAAGATTTAGTAAAAGAATTTAACAAATTAATTGGGCACTGTAAAAACTTTTGTCAGAAATTGACAAATTGCAATCTCTGCAGTTTCTTTTTTTAATAATCTGTTTTGATATTGTTGGATTTTAGAAATTGGGATCGATTAACAGGATTTTTGTAATGCATCCAAATAATTAATAATAGAAACAAACTCTAAGAGCCAAGTTGACCACCATCAAAAACAAATATTGTTGTTGTGGTTTCATTATTAAAAAGTTGAACGAATTTATTAATACCGAATTGAATGGTTTCAGTAATGTTTCGAGCGGAAATATTTATATCGCCAGTATTAACACAATGACGATCAAAAGTGAAACTTAGAAAAAATTCGGTGACCATTTTTAAAAAGTGAAATATTTTACAAAGTTTGAGAACTATAGTGTTTAGTTAATCAGTTATGATAACTGATGTGATTTATAGTAATGGTCAGAATTTCCAATACTTTACCCTATAGATGTGTGAAAGATATCTAAGATCTTTTATCGCCGCCACTACAAGGAGTGAAAGTTGGGGTTTTTACAATTTGCGTCAGGTGGTGCGATGCGACAAATATTTCTGCCTGCCATTGTTTTCGCCGTCGGTTGTTTTAGAAAATTCTAACCACGATTTGTTGGGGGGGTTGAATTCACCGGTAACGATAAATTGTGAATTTTGAAATTTTGCTCTAGTTTGGTCCACAGATTAGTCAAAAGATTAAAAAATTCGGATTATGTTTGTGTGGGGACAGGCATAATACTATTGTGAAAAAAAGGTTCAGGTAGACGAGCCTTTAATACTACTGTGTTGTAGCCATCATCATGTAGTTCAAACCTGAAAAGCGTTTACATGCAACACTGTTATGGATGTATACACAAACACCTTGATGAAGTTTAAAGCTGATTCAAGCCTATATTTGAAATTAAGTGTTACATCAAAGGGATAGATGCAGAAACTTTTGTTTCTGCAAGAAAAAGAATATGCGGTTTGTCATACTCGAGATGATGTTGCACTGCATCACGGATGGCATTCATTCCACAAATATTTTGAATTTGCATTTTAAAATTGTTATCAAATGTAATATTCATTTGATCAAAAAATATTTTGTTTTAAAAATAGGTACTAAATTATTAATCCTATCACGTAGTAAAATACGACAGATGCCAATATTTTGAGATAGGATGTTAGAATAGTTTTTTACATATCGAGGACTGAAAGTAAAAGACTACACCTGCGGTTTATATTAAAGCCCGATGCGAAGCTTTTATCGTACCAACGGCGTAATCTTCCTTTCAGATTGAGTGTATGTACAACGTTTTACGCACAAATTCAACATAGAATGGTAAAATAAATTGGTAATAAATTTTATCCACGACTACTAAAGAATATATACTTTCCATGCGTATATCTTTCATTGTAATTGTATTCATTCCAATTTATATTCAAAATTCTCTTTTATTTATTTCATTCCACTTTATTTATAAAAAATTCCTCTAACAAATTAAAAACTTGATTTGTTGGTATAGTAATATAAACACGTTTAAACAAGAACAATGCATATATAAATCTAAAATAAACAACAAACGTTTTGTTTTTCTTGTTTTCTATAATAAATTAATTTCAATATGGCGATATAAAGTTTTAAATGAAAACTTTATATTATTTCAAATATTTTTAAAGTCGTGGGATAAAATAGCATCTTGTATTCGCTTAGGATGAAGGCAATTCTTCACTCGGATGATTCCCTCCACTCGCTACGCTCGTTCCGGGAAACTTCATCCTCGTGAAGAATTAATTGCCTTCATTCTAAGCTCATACAAGAATCTAAAAAACTAAACATGCCATGATATTCATTATAAACTTCATACAATATTTGGTTTGTTTGTTCTAATTTTATGATAATTTTATTTAGTGTACGACTACGAGCGATTATTTTACAGGCGGTATAGAGTAGAAGAATATAGCAATGTTTTCTATAGCGGGCTTTTATTTAACGGGCGTAAAGTTCAGCCTTTCAACCACGATAGCTAGGTTGTAAAATGTGTTTTACAATTCATTTGTACGTAAATTCATTACAAATTACAATTCATGTGTACGTCCAGGTGCAAGCAAGATTTTTAGAAAATTAAAAAGATTACTTAGATATTTTTTCATATATTGCTTCCATGAGTTAAGGCGCAATAAGGGTTAACAACAGACCTTCGTAAATACCTGTTAAAATTCTATATAGAGCTCCCGGCGAAAGGTGTTTAGAGGTTTATACGCTAGCGGTGTCATAAACACCGTGACCCCTAATTCCGGTGTTCAGCCTTCAAACAATTATTTATAACCATAAACATTTTCAAAGCCTACTTTAGTATTTAAGCCTCGAATAGTATTTAAGGTATTAAAATCGTACTATGAAAATGTAATAGGTACATAAATTTTCGTATGGCATAATTTTGAGGGTAGCCCATGTGTGATGCAAATAGTAATTGAGCCTTCCAGATCGAGGTATTTAGATCTAGCCGGTCCAAATTGCTATTTTATTTCTAATAATAAACGTAATTAAAGCCAACTAAATCAAATTATAATCAAAATCGTACTAGAAATTATTCACCATCACCTTATTATTCACCACTAATAAAAATTGTAAATTGACAGATAAAATCTATCAAAAATCAAAATTTTTTGTTTGAATATTTAATAAGAATACAAATTATTTTCGTGTAATGGTATTATTTTTTATGTTTTAAAATTAAACGTTGGAAAATAAAATAGAAATAAATTATAAAAATGTTATTATTTTTGTTCACTTATACACAGCGACACAGAGAAAATTAGTATTTCTAATTTAATAAATTGCAAAGGAATTTTGTATAGTAAATTATTCATTTATAATTATTAAATTAAAAAATATGGAGGGGCTGAAATCTCACAGCTCTGAGATATCAAGAATTCAGTCTGGGTTAAGGATTTTGATATAGTTTTCGGCAAAAAAACTTTTATGCGGACATGGTTTTTAGTTACACATAGCAAACTACTCAAAAACCTCTCCATTTCGTGTTTCAAGAAAATGTTACATAATAACAAATTCATATTTCTTTCAAAATTCCAAAAATATTGTAAAAAATAAATAAAATCAAACTTTTTCCGAAATCCTAAAAATATTCCAAAAATTATTACAAAATCAAATATTAGTATTAAACTTTTTTCAAAAATTCTGAAAATATTGCAAAAATTATACAAAATCAAAAATTGAATCTTTTTTCAAAATTCCAAATATTCCAAAAATTAGAATAAAATCAAATATTTAAACTTTTTCTAAATTCTAATAATATTCCAAAAATTCTTAAAAATTCAAAAATTGAAACTTTTTCAAAATTCTAAAAATATGTTTAAAATTAAAAATTTTTTTTTTAAAATTCTAAAAACATTCCAAAAATTGGGATAAAATCAAATATTTAAACTTTTTCTAAATTCTAATAATATTCCCAAATTTCTTAAAAATTCAAAAATTCAAACTTTTTCCAAAACTAAAAATCATGCAAAAATTATAACAATATCAAAAATTGAAACTTTTTCCAAAATTACAAAAATTATAATAAAATCAAAAATTTAAAATTTTTTTAAATTCTAAAAATATTCCAAAAATTCTTACAAAATCAAAAGTTGAAACTTTTTCAAAATTCCAAAACTATTCAAAAACTATAACAAATTCAGAAATTTCCATGTCCAATTTCATTTTCATTTTCAGCAAACTATTCAAAAACCTTCAATTTAGCGATTCGAGAAAATATTACAAAATCACAAATTCATATTTCTTTCAAAATTCCAAAAATATTGTAAAAATTATAATAAAATCAAACTTTTTTCAACATTCTAAAAATATTCCAAAAATTATTACAAAATCAAAAATGGAATCTTTTTCAAATTTCCAAAAATTATAAAAAATCAAATTTAAAATTTTTCAAAATTCTCAAAAATATTCCAAAAATTCTTACAAAATCAAAAATTAAAACTTTTTCTACAATTCTAAAAATATTGCAAAAATTATTACAAATCAAAAATACATACTTTTTTCAAAATTCCAAAATATTTCAAAACTATAACAAATTCAAAAATTTCCATGTCCAATTTCAATTTCAATTACATTTACGTCATAAAAACAGCTACATTTTTTTTTCCCAAAAATTTGGCTAAAAAATCAATGAAATCATTTTTTGACACGTTTGACATTATTTTTTTTTTTTGACAAACTTATAATGCCATAATTCTCTATAATAATAATATATTTTCACGTCATACAAATTAGTATTTATTTTATTTTTTTCCAAAAATTGGGTAAAAAAATAAATAAAAATTTTTCTTTTGACACATTTGACAACATTTTTTTGACAAACTTATGATGCCATAGTTCTCAATAATAATGATAAAATTTCATTTCAAACAAAATTTTAATTTATTTTTTTTTCCGAAAAATTGGGTAAAAAAATAAATAAAAATCTTTCTTTTGACACACTTGACAATATTTTTTTTGACAAACTTATAATGCAATAATCTAGATTTTGGTCTCACATACCAATCCCGACCATAAAGATTTCTCGAAGTTCAATGTTCCTACTCGTAATCACTTAAAATGAACGTTTTTTAAGCAAAAAATATGCAAATTTCCTTGTTTTGACACACTTGACCAAAAATGGCTACGACAAAAATTGAATTTTTTTTTGACATTTAAAGTCGTGTCGTACGACTCTCAGAATATTAATTTGTTTACATTTGTCGTATTTAACGAATTTATCGTATCGAACCGACTGTCAAAATACCATTTCTGTTTTGTCGTTTCGTTCGACTCTAAATACGACTGTCAGAATAGCCATATAAATTTATTTGATCTAGTTGAACCAAATTGCAATTTGTTTCTAAAAATAAACATTATCAAAGCCTACCAAATCAAATTTTAATCAAAACCGTACTAGAAATAATAATTATGGTACGCAATTTTCACTATTTTTTGTATCACATAATTTCCCGTACAACCCGTGTATGTTGCAAATAATTATTTGGTGATTTTAATTAATAAATTAAAATCACCATAACTCCCCATGAAATGCATAAGTAAAGTATTATAAAAATTTCTTATGTATCGGATTTTATTATCGTATTATTTGGTGGTGTACACGTATTTCTTTTTGAATAGCATATAACATGATTTCCGTGTGACCCGTGTGTGGTGCGGTTAGACACTCCCATAAAAGAATTTATTTATATTGCTAATATCAGACATTTTGATAATATAATTATTGAGGTTATGCTATATTTTACGAAAATTTCAACAAACGCACAGCATGTTTGATTGAAAAACTATGGGTTTGTATTGATTAAAAATCTGTATCGTAATGAAAATCTGTATCGAAATGGATATCATTATAAAACGGATTTTGACCATATAAGTGTATTTTTATAGTTCGGGTGTAGAAAAAATAATTTTCAGTTTTATCTTTTTGATATTTTTTAAAATAGGTAAAGGTCCAAGTATTTGGGACCATTTAACACACAAATATCCTGAACAAATTTTGGATCGAACAAATGGAGATGTTGCAACTGATTCATACAATTTATACAAGGAAGACGTAGCACTGTTAAAACGCATAGGGGTAAGATTGGTGTTTATATCTAGTTTTAGTTGTTAGTAACAATATTTTTTTTCAGGCTCAGTTTTACAGATTTTCATTCAGTTGGCCTAGAATTCTCCCAACTGGTGAAATTTCTTCCTTAAATGCACCCGGAATTAAATATTATCATCGATTAATAGATGAGCTTATTCAAAATGAAATCGAACCAGTACCGACAATTTATCATTGGGATTTACCACAATATCTCCAGGACTTAGGTGGATGGACTAGTCCCTTAATTGTAGATTATTTTAAATCTTTTGCAAATTTATTGTTCAAAGAATATGGGACAAAAGTCAAGAAATGGATTACTTTTAACGAACCGAAAAAATTTTGTGGGGGCTATAGTGGTGCGTTAGAAGCACCTCTTTTGAATGCAAGTGGGGTTGGAGATTATTTATGTGCACATCATGTAATTTTGTCACATGCACGTGTATATCATTTGTACAAAGACAAGTACTTCCCAACACAGAATGGACATATTGGTCTTGCACTTAATATTGAATATGCATTTCCAAATGATACAAATAACATAGAAGATGTAAAAGCCGCTGACCGTTATTTACAATTTGAGGTATAACAGAAATCAACTTGTTTTTAATAATTCATTGATTTTATTTTTTAGCTTGGATTATTTGCGCATCCAATTTTTTCTGAAAATGGTGACTACCCTCCAATTGTTCGAGAAATTGTTGATAGAAATAGTTTGGGTGAAGGACGGGAATGGTCTAGACTACCAAAACTTACTCCAGAAATGATTGAATATGTTAAGGGAACATCAGACTTCTTCGGTATAAATAGTTACACCTCCCGTATTTTTCTACCGAATACTTCAAACACGTATCCAAATCCTTCAAAACAACGTGATATGGGAGTGATTCCCTTAACTAAGATGGAATGGCCAAAGGGTAAGTCAGACTGGTTATATTCAGTTCCAAAAGGTTTATATAATATGCTTTTATGGATCCGAAACTCATATGGTGATGTTGCAATATTTATTACTGAAAATGGTTGGTCTGATAATGGCGAACTTAAAGATGATAATCGTATAAAGTATTTAAACGTAATCAGATCTAAATTATTGAAAACTTCAGTTTTTATATCCAATACATTTTTAGGATCATTTCAATGCTGTTTTGGATGCCATCGATTCTGGAGCAAATGTATTTGGTCATGCTACATGGAGTTTAATAGATAATTTTGAATGGATATCAGGCTATTCGTATGTATCCATACTATTTCAATTGTTTTAATAAATTTGTTTTATTTATTAATAATTTCAGAGAAAAGTTTGGTGTTTTTCAAGTAGATGTAAGAGACTCAAATCTCACTAGGGTTCCGAAAAAATCTTCATATTATTTAGCAGAAGTTTTTAAAACAAAACAAATAGTGGAAAAGTACTAATATCAGATCTTTTCGAAATATTTTTTTTAGATGTACAAGTATAAAATATATAGGAAATATGAATTTATATTTGTTTGTCATTTTTGTCATGAATTCTATGCATTTTTCCAACTTAGCTTAATATCGCTGTTTTCTGAATACCAGAAGGAGCACAAACTAAACAAATTTATAACATTTATGTATTATTACGATATTTTTCAATGGCTTATCGTTTCAAGTGAACTGGCGTTCCTCTTGCTTAGATCCGTTGGATCGTACAAGTATTTGAATTTCACTTAAGCTAGACAAGCAAGTGAAGTTCAATTTTTCATCTTCGTTCAGCAAGATTTTGTAACAGTCTTTCCAAAATATTGTACTTTTAAACATATGGTTAACTATAATAAAACCCAAAAATTTCGAATGATCTGTGATAATAAGCCTATAAACCTTATTTTGTAAAGAGTGGGTGTGTCAAATTTAGGTGTTGAACGCTTTGTTGAGAAGAGAAATTGGTTCGTTTTGATAGATGACATTGTTCACAACTATTGAAGTACTTATCCAAAATACTGGCTCCCGTGAATTAAATCCCTAAAAGCACCAGGGTGTTTTTCGAATCCCTTCAATTTTCTTCCATTTTATCACTGGGCCAATTATGACCGTTTTCCAAAAAGAAGAAATAATACCTCATCTTGTTGGGTGGCTCTTTTAACACACTTCCATAAGAAGTATTCAATGGTACTATGATAAACTTGCTGCTACTCCGATTCAACTTATGAATGACTGCTGTTTACATTTCTGTTTTCACAAACTTTTGGTTTAGAAATCACATAATACGAGACTTGTCCTATATAACTCCAGCACAAATTTTTTTCCTACACCCATACATATATTTTGCTTCGCAAAATACAAAATACATACATATATTTTGCCTCGCCCTGTCCATACATATATTTTGCTTCGCAGACGTAGCAAAATAATTGGAGGGCACCAGACTTAGGAGTTGGGAGGGAGAGAGGTGAATTTTACTTTTCTGGCAATGTTTTAATAAAATGCTGAATATTTGATGTTTGTAGAGTGATTGGAACTATAACGTATTACAGAGCTTTCGATAAAGATGCTTGCGATAAATATCGAACTCGAAATGCGAACCATAACACTGTGCGACAGCCAAAATCCGCTGAGGTTCTGACTACTGGGAAAAGTTATATATCGGTAAAAAAAAAAGTTATACGTGTCCCGGCGTTTCGCTGGGTCACGTCTAGGAATTGAGATATATCGATTTGAAGTTAGTGGAGAAATAGGAGAAATTGTCACGTTTGGGGTTCTTTTTTTGACATAACTCGAGAACGACTAGTCCGATTTTGCTGAAACAAATTAAGAAATTAAGAATTACAATTCGTTTAATCTACTGATCTACTATACTGAAAATGGAAAAATAAAAAACTTAAAATTAAATAAATAAGAAATACAAAAAAAATAAAATAAATAAATAAATGAAATAAAAATAATAAAGTAAAATAAAAAAATAATAAAATTAATAAAATAAAAATATAATAAAAATATAAAAAAATAAAATAATAAACATTTCATAAATAAATAAAATAAATAATAAATAAATAATAAATAAATAATGTATAAATAATAAAAAATAATAAATAAAAAATAAATAAATAATAAATAAACAATAAAAAATAATCATAAATAATAAATAATATTAACAAATAATGAATAATAAATAATAATAATAAATAATAATAATAATAGTAATAAATAATAATAAATAATAATAACAAATAATAATAATAATAAATAATAATAATAATAAACAATAATAATAATAATAATAATAATAATAATAATAATAATAATAATAATAATAATAATAATAATAATAATAATAATAATAATAATAATAATAATAATAATAATAATAATAATAATAATAATAATAATAATAATAATAATAATAATAATAATAATAATTAATAATAATAATATAATAAAATATAATAAAATATAATAAAAATATAAAATAAAATTATTCTAAAAATAATAAAATAAAATTAATACACAAAGGCACATAGACACATGTCCAAATACATTTAAAACAATAAATTTTGGTGTTTATTCCAGTAAAAATATTAAAAAAATTTCTATGAAAAATCAATACTCTTGTCAAAATGAGATACCTTTACTTAATTGTGAATAAAAGCGAAATGCGTTCATCGATTTTCATGATCTATGTCTTGTTTTGTGCACAGATTATGTGACTTTACGTCAAAGTAATAAGACTTGACACTATCTCCCGTTTTGAATTTTTCATGATTTTTTAAAATACAATTTTTTATTTTTTAGGCAAAAAATTACTTTTTTTCTTCATAAATTTATTTATAACTGCGAAACAGTTGATTGTGTAAAGAAATAGTGTACTAGTAGATTAAAGGAATTGTAATTTTTAATTTTTTTAATTTTTTTTCAGTAAAATAGGACTAGTCGTTCTCGAGTTATGTCCCCAAAACTTGACTATTTCCCCTATATGATACGTACTAACTTCAAATCGATATATCTCGATTCCTAGACGTGACCCAGCGACACGCCAGGATACGTATAACTTTTTTTTTACCGATATAGCTTTTCTCGGTAGTCAGAACCCCAACGGATCACTGACCCCTACCATTTGTCGCACAGTGTAATGGCTAATTTTTTTTTTTTTTTAAAGAAGTGTTGTGTAGTAGGAATTACAAAATGTGTCACAACAACACATAGATACCTTTTAAGACGTAGGTCCCACAACAACTTGCGTCTTGAGGTATAGGTGGACGCTTTTTTTAAATCTTTGTGGCTTGAAGGCACTCGAGACTATTGATTCGGGCAAAGCATTCCATGTGTACGATGTACGCACAAGGAAATCCCTTTGCATTCTATTACTATGACAGTGAGTAATCTCGACAGTCCGACCGCCCGCATAAACCGATTGACGAGTAAAACGGGGAAAACCTATGTCTGAGGCGTTATGGACCTGATTTCATTCGAGCACTGCTGGTAACGATATTTATAAAAAACAACGAGATCAGCAACAGTGCGACAATGTTGTAGGGAATCAAGATCTAATGTTAAATCTCGATCACCAACAATTCGTATAGCTCGCTTTTGAACAGAGCTCAAAAGAGCCAGGATAGTAACAGATGCAGCGCCCCAAACTTGACAACAATACTCCATGCAGGGACGAATATAGGACTTATAAATGTGGAGTAATTGATGCGAAGTAAAATATTTTTTACATCTATTGAGGAGGCCGAGTTTTCTTGACGCGCTCTTTGCCATGGCCATTATATGATCGTTCCAGAGTAAGTCATTGGATATTGTGACTCTCAATAAACGAATGCTTTCACATTCGTCTATTTGGTCGTCACACATATTAATTGAAATATCGTTGGGAAACTCGGTTTTTGATCTGGAAACAATCAATAGCTGTGTTTTGGTGGAATTAAAATTGACCAAATTTTTGTGACTCCAATCGGCGACTTTTTTTAGGTCCTCGTTTACATTTATGGCAGCGTCACTCCGGGAGGGCTTTTTTCGTTCATGCATTTTACCCTTTGAAGATAGGGGGACGAATGACTTGTGCAGTGTACTATCACCTGCAAAACTATTTATTTGGTTATTGGTGATTTGCAACAGTTCGTTGATATAGATTAAAAATAAAGTGGGAGATAAAACTGAGCCTTGGGGTACACCAGCGGTTATTAGTTTAGACTCAGAAGAAAAGCCATCTATAGATACCGAGATGTATCGGTTGGACAGAAAATTTTGAATCAACTTCACGACTGCGGGATGAAACCCGTACGCAACGAGCTTGTTAATCAAGTTGGCATGCCAAATTCGATCAAATGCTTTTGAGATGTCTAATGCGATCACGTACGTTTCACCACTTTTCTCAAGTATGCTATTCCAAAGATGTGCCACATAGTTCAATAGATCGGTTGTTGATCTTTTGTTTCTAAAACCGTATTGGCTGTCAGATATCAAATGGTTGTCTTCCAAAAATTTGGATATGTGTGAATTAATATAGTGCTCGTATATTTTAGACATGACTGGGAGTAAGGCTATTGGTCTATAGACATAATTGTGATTTTAAGGAAGTTAATTGATTTTTCAACTTCTCTCTCAATAGTAAATTTTATATATTCGTTTTAAGTATTAGACATTTTTTAAAAAAAAATCTATAGTTTTCGTTCTGATTATGTTGAGAAGCAAAGGATATCGTTATTATAACTGTACCAAAATTTGATGTATTTAGAGAGAAGATGAGAGTTGTCTAGCATTGTGGTTTCAAACCAATTCATTTTGCGAAGAGAGGAGATCGACAAGTCATCGACAAGTTTGTAATATATGTAACTCATTTATTTTAAAACAAATGAATCCGTCTGCTCCTGTCCTTCACGGACTTTCTAAACTTCACAAAATTAACTACCCCATTCGTCCTATAGTATCCTATTGCAACGGTCCCGCTTACAAACTTTGTCAAAAATTTATTAAACTTTATACTTTATGTATGCTTTTGCTTCAAAATATTCTGTTAAAAACTCATTTGAAATTAAAATTAAAAACGTTGAGGTTCCCGTAAATTCTAAGCTGATCTCCTTTAATATAACCAGTTATATCAAAAATCCCAGTTAGTGTGTCCACGCAAAAAGTGCTTTGCATTATTAATAAATCTGTCCCCTCCTCTGATTCATGAAACTTGTTTCGAACAATTTTTTTTTTGTCAAAAAATATTATAAGTTTGTTGCCTTCCAATAGGACTCTCTTAATCTTTCCTGCTGTTGTTGAGTTTATTTGTTTTTTATTTACACCTTTTTCTCAGCCAAATGTGTTAAAGAAAATATTTTTTGTTTTTTTAAATTTTCATTGTTATTATTTTCATCTTTAAATTTCTTTTTTATTAAAACAATATTTCGCCTACAGCGGCATTATCAAGTTATTAAAATCTAAAATGGACAGTAAGTAATACAAATTATAAAAATTTGAATTAAAATATATGGCTTTCTTAACAAAAAATCAAATTCAAAAATAAAATCTAATTATAGTCCAGTATCTTTGTCGCCTGGAAGTATAGGGTAGTATGCGTCAAATCCGATAGTTCTGATTTTTTGCAGACTTGTTTATGATGTTGGCCTAATGAATAATCAAAGTTTATCATTTTTTAACTTCGCAATTTTTTGCAATATTTTAGACGTCACTAGAAAATTCATTCAGAACGACAGAATTGCAATAAGTTGCGAAATTCGAAAAAAATGATTAACTTTGAAAGGCTTAATCTGGGAAACTATTGGGTTCTAGACAATTCTAGTATCATATTGTAGCAAATTTAGTCTCCTTTAAAAACGTCCCATAAAATTTTTCCAAAAACTAGTTCTTTAGGGTTATAAACGCCAAAATTTGAAAAAATAACGATTTTTCGCGGTTTTTTCGATTTTTGACAAAGTTGCATTCGGCACTCGAGGTCACAAACTTGGATTATTCATTAAGCCAACATCATAAACAAGTCTGTAAAAAATCAGAACTACCGAATTTGACACATACTGTGATGTATAAAGTTACTGGACTAAGAACTTTTGTGAAAAATAAACGGTTTGGACAACAATGAAAAAAAATCTGTAAGAACGGGAAAAGAATGTGAATTTACGGCACGTTTCCGAATTTACAACTATTGAGCATTTTTTTCATTTCGTAGAAAATTTCAGATGTGACATTTGAATTCAAATAAAACATTTCCATACATTTTTAGTATGGGTTAAAGGCAAATAATTCTGCAGTCCAACTTTTAGTTTGCCACTCTCTGTAATAGTATATTATTTAATACGAAGGAGAAGTATTTCTATTCATGGCGCGCCTGAGTTACTTCTCCTCCAAATAAAACATGTTATTTTTTCTTCAAAAGCTTTAAAATGTGCCATGTTCTTGTGGTTTTGATACTCAGTTCTAGGTTTAATTTATGCATACAATAAATATTTAAGAAGGCGAGATTTATAAATATAAGTAGTTTCGATGGTTTTTACACATAAAAATGAAGTTTAAATTTATATTTTGTGTGTTATTATTTTAACGGTATCATAGTAACACTTTTCCCTGCATGTAGGGAAAAGGAAAAGTAAAACTGTCGCCGGCGGAGAAGTGGCATTATGATAGCATATGAAGAGTCTATTTTCATCACGCTTAATGCGCTGTGAAAATGGGTTCTTTTTCCAATGTAGTGTAAAAAGAATAACAAATTGTAGTTGCTATGGTTTCTCATATAATTTTACAAATTTTTTAAAACAACGCAGCCATGAAAAAATAGAATATGAATTTTTAATGTTATGTTAACGATTTCTAATTTCATAATTTATAGTAAATATCGATTATATATACCATCATAAAAAAATTGAATTTCCTACGCGAGATAAAAACGTTTTTCGTTCGTAAATATGTCTCACTCGATGCTCCCATGCTAGCCCGTAGACTAAGGCCTATTATTCAGACTTTCTTCCAGTTAAAGGTTTAAGTAAAACTAAACTTTAAGCATTTAGATAAGTTTAATAATTGTTTTTTAATTATAATTTTCGTTTAATTTATAGTACAATTGGTATACGATTTCTCCCCTATATTCTATAAAAATCCCCTCCCAGGTTTATATTTGTTTTAATAAATTAATCGGATCATCCAATTGACGATCGATCTATTATATAAAGGTAACACCGGTCAATTACATATGAAATAAATATATTTACCTTATTCAGCGGAAATTATATTTATTTTCATAAATTTAATATTATTTCATTTTGTAATATTTAAGGTTCTAGTCATTAAATTTAATATAATTTTGTATTGTAAGTTAAATTTCATCATTTAAATAGATTGTGAGAATTTAGATATCTGAGCTAAGTTGAATATTCTAAGTTTGTTCTATATTTTTTGTTATTTGTTTTAGTTGATGACTTGCTTAATTATTTAAATTAATTTAATGGGAAGATTGACATATGTATTGTATGTTAATTAGATTAGTCATACATATGGTACAGTAAGCCTATTCATTAGCGTTGCAAGGATATATATATATATATATATATATATATATATATATATATATATATATATATATATATATATATATATATATATATATATATATATATATATATATATATATATATATATATATATATTTTCAATAAATCGTAGCCGGTCAAACTATCCAGAAAACAAAAACAAAATATTATAAACAACACTTACCCGTCAGTCATTTATTGCTCACTCCTTACTTATTACATAGCCTGCTAGGAAGCAATAACTAATTTTTCAAACTTTATACTATTTAAATGGATATACCTCTAGTGAAATTTAACAAAATCATAATAAGGTCATATTTAAGTCCAAATTATGACATCATATCAAAGTCAAATATAAGAGATCAGTATGATGTCATGAAAGCATCATATAAATGATACCAGGTTATAGTCATGACAAGTGTCAGTTTTATGTCAAATTTACGTAACAACTACATCACATATATATGACCACTGTGTGATGTCATATTTATGTCTTGTGTTCACTAGGTATTGATTCTCAGTTGTAAAATATTTCAGTTATTTGTAATTAAAGCCATTAAATAACTTGAAGTTATTTTGATTATCACTCCACCTTCAAGAAAAACTATTTTCTGTTCATTAAGAAAAAAAAGAAATTTGACTCTGGATTAGTTTTTCTACAAACAAATATTAACAGTCTAATATCTCTTCAAACACAAAATTAATAAATAGTCTAAGTATCCTAAAACTTTACTGTAATATGATGCTGTTATTCAAAGCCTATCGAAAAGTTGTGCTGAAGTGAGCAAAAATAACATTAAATTTCACTTAAAATTTTTTAGAATCCAATTTCCAATTAAAAGTTTATTTTTAATTAAAAAATATTAAATAAGTCAACAAACTTTTCGTTTACTTTTTAACAATAGGTAAGTAAAATCAAGAGTTTTGATTACTTGAATTTTTGCTTTTTTTTTGAAAAATCTTAAGTAAAGAAAAGAACAATTAAATTTCTTTGTTTTCAAAGCATACAAAAAAAATGTTATTATATTCATAAATAATTGCTTACGTTTTAATTGGAGTTTTATAGCAAGGAAATAAAATTATTATTATAGCTCATTAAAGTTTTAATATATAAAGTTAACTCATCTGTCGTAAAAGACATTCATTTTTTGATTCAATGTAAACCATACGTTTTGAAAATTAAATTTCTCGTAAAATATGCTACTTTATCTTAACCGAACTTTACATTGATTGTCGTTGATAGTCGCTTTAAATGTCCATAGCTTTAGGAACAAAAATTCAGTGGATATCAACTTCTCGAACAAAAATTTATTCATAAATAAACTTATTAGGAGTGTAGAAGTTGGGCTAGATAAGCTATATTAGATTAGTAAGTGGTGGTGGAATGTTGGACTGCAACCAAAAATATTTATTGCATCCCAAATGTCTACTCACTGGTAAGTACCGAGTTAGAACACTTTATCTAATCCAACCTTCTTTAGCAACTTCAGGATATGGGGTTAAGTACGAGAAGAAATTTGTCAGGCCTCAAATAGGGATCTGATCAGGTTTGCCCTAGTTCGATTGGGCCCTAATTCTGAGCATAACGCTTCTGCACTATCAGGCCCTGATTGAAATAGTCGGGGCAGACTCTGATCAAGTTCACCGTCTACAATTGAATAGGGCAAATCCTAGTAAGTTAAGGAACTAGGGATCCATTTTGGGACCCCCACTAGGATTCAATGACGAGAAACCAAATAAGATCCCGATATATTCAAATAAGGTTGACCCTATAAAAGTAAATTGTAAATCAGGCCCGAGCAGACCCACATCGGATTGCCCTATTAGAGCTTGCTCTTTCTGGACTGATCAGGCTCTGATCAGGTATGTATTCAGGGTTTTCCTAACTAATTTCTGTTCAGGTGTATGCAAGTCATGTCCGTCAAAATAATTCTACCCCAGATGTTAATTCTCCCCCTTCTTTTTATAAGTAAAGCTCCACAATCTATGAAAACATGGGCTGAGATCTCTTCCTCCAATAGAGAGAATCTACATTCATTTGTCTCCCTCACCCCAATGTTCTTGATATATTTTCTTAATCTGCAGTGTACTACAAGAACCGCAGTCAAAATTCGCAAGTTGTTCCTATCCAGTCTAGAGCAGATTACTGCTATCTTCTGATGGAACCCTAAAATTAGTTCCTTAGACTACCTTAATCCCGTTAATAATTTTTTTTCAAGCTAAAGTCATGTGCCCATTAGCTAAAATTTTTTGGTTCTTGGTTCAAACAGGCCTGCGCCAACCGCTATCTTGGTTTTGAATCATCCATGCACCTTTTAATTACATCGTTACTCATATCGTACGTAGTGGACTCACTGCTCCACTCTGTTTTGTCCCTCAACCTTGATGTATATTTCATATCGAAGTTGAACTTCTTAATCCTTCCGTATCTAGGAAACTCAAGCAAGGCATTCTCTTTTGAAAGTATCTCTCGATGTTAAGATACGGTAATCTTTCCCGTTTCCATACTATCCACGTTACATCTCACGGCGGTCTTTCTGACTGTGCTTTTAATCTTCAAGTGGAGTGGAACCAGTCCTATCAGCATCTCTATTAACATGGTAGGGCATGTTCTTATGGCCCTCATTATGCAGATTTCAACCAGCCTCTGCACTTTTTAAACCCCTCCTTCCCAGAATTGAGCGGTGAAATTCTGTGATGACTGGTCTCACTATCATATTATACATCCACCTCTCCCCACATATTCTCCCCGAATGGTTTTTATTTACCATCAGAGTTTTTATGATTTGTCTCCCACAGCTTTCGTGTTGTTTCTCCACAAGAGTTTGTTACGAGGCAGTTGTATCTGAAATAACTTCAACCGCATTTACCAATTCGATATTGTCGATATGATTACTTATCGATTTGTTTCTCCATGATACACAATCAATTTAATAGTTGTTTTGTTATGCCCGCCAAATCAGGTAGGTATTATGTTATATTAGGTATTATATTTAACAGGTAGCATTTTATAAGAAATCTACGCCAACTTTAGAACAACAAACTAATAGTAGAAAATAAATTCCTGTTCAACTACCAAACATTTCCATTTTTCATGTATAATACGGCTACATTACATTTTTCCGTTAACCAAACAATCAGTATACATAATCTTCGGAATTCCTGTAAAAAAACATCAAAGGCATAATAGATTTTTTATATATTTGAGTTCTCTCTAAAATATTTTGAATTTAATTGTTATATTTTATCTCTTTGCTAAATAAAACGAAAACGCGAGAGTTCATGGATCAACAAACAATCATTCTCTTTTTTACTTTATTTTTAATATTATAAATACTAATATATTTATAAATTTTGGTCAGTTGTAACCTGAAATTAAAACCAAATTATTGTACTAGTACTTAAAACTTAATTATTAAAATTATTTGATTGTTTTTGTGAGTTACAATTTAAAATTAAAAGAATAATGTTCAAACGAAATAAAATAATAAAAAAAATTGTAATATAGACCAAAAACAAGAAAATATATGTTGTGTCTGTCCACCTGCAAGTGTAGAAAGCAGTTTTTTTATTTGTGAAATAATGTTTAAAAAGAAAAAAAATTATAACAAGAAAAATTACGTCGCTGTTTTTATAAATTATTGGTAATAAAGGTTGTGTTGAGTTTCCAAATATTTCATAAATTTGACACCTTGATTGAAGTAAAAAAAAATTTGTAAATAAAAATAAGTTTAATAAGGTTTCGTATCCTTTGTGTTGGTTGAAATACTTACAAAAAAAAGTGAATGAAAAAAAAGGGAAATATAAGAAAAAAAATGCATGTATTTTTTCCACAAATACGTCATTGCATGTTTAATCGTCTTTTGGTCAACCGAGCTCTTGATAAATAGTAGTAAAAAGCACGTTTTGACAAAGTAAATCAACGGTTGCATAGAGCAGATCGCTAGAGAGCTTAGAGCAGATCAAAAAACTTTTCTGTACATGTGTGTTCTATTAATATCTTGGACGAGTTCGTGAATCAGCAAAATCCGATACGTGGTTAGGGAACTAGAGCCTTTTTTCTAAAAAAAATTGGTTTTTTAAAACCGTTATAACGGCCGTTTGGATAATAATATTTTTAAAAAATTCTAAATCTTTAAAATCTTTTTTATCAATTTACTCTAAAAATAGAATTTTGCAGTTAGAGGTGAGTGAGCGGCTCCAACAAAAAAATTTGCAAAAAACATTTTTTTTTAACAACCGGTTCTCATGGTCGCATTTGTAAGGCCATTTCAAAAATCTTTTTTTAAAAATGTGTGTTTTATAAATATCTTGAACAAGTTCGTAAATCAGCTAAATCCAAAACATGGTTAAGAAACTAGAGGCTTTATATTAGAAACAAAATTGGTTTTTTAAATCCGTTATAACGGGCGTTTGGATACTAATATTTTTAAAAACTTTAAAAATTTAGAATTTGTGGAAAAATTTTAATCCGTTTCTTATAAACATAAACCTCTGCAGTTAGAGAATTTTGACTCGTCGGATTCAACAGAAAAGTTTGTAACAAGCCCTAAGAAAAACAATTTGCAAAAACCTTATAACAGTCAATGAAAAAAAAAAATAAAAAGATTTGAATAGAAGAAAAAAACTTTTTTTTTCTTAAAAATAAACTGTTTTGATATTTTGTAGTAGTTGCACGACATATGATATAGAGATATGATCGTTTGTTTTTCATATAGTGTCATAAATTGTTACACATATGTTCTGTGACAGATCTGAAATTTGTTTGTTGCAAAATTGGATAGATGTAGTTTTGCTTATATGTAGCTAATTTTCTTTTTAAAATTTGTTCGATATCTGTTTGTAATTAGTTTGTTTTGTTTAAACTAATCTGGTACATCAGATTGTACTTGTACACAAAACTGTCTGATCTCGAAATCTACCTATTTCTACCGGACATCCTACCGCTCGGACTTTTTTACATATACTGGTGAAAAATATATTAGTCAGTCAGTTCGTGAATAATCGCAAATCATTTAAGAATGATTTAATTTTTGGTTTTAATTGTTCTAACAAGTGTGATTTCATTCAATACATATTTATTATAATTTATCCCATAAAATTTTGAAACAAAAAGTACGAAAATTAAAAAAATATTAATTTTCTAATTAGAAACGATAAAAAAATGGGACAACAAAAAAGCGCAATAAAAATACCAATGACCTTGTTAAACACGAGCGGTCAATAGCAACTAAAGATATTTATATTGTCATCATCAGCAGCGTAACGATTTTTTTTATTATCTAACCATCACCTGTACACTGGCGCAACTATTGTTTAGTATTGATTTTTTGTTTCGATGCAAAAACAATCGTCTGTACCTTGGTGCAACTAGTGTTATTTTAAGTGCTATAGGTTACTCAGTATGATTGGTTAAGGGGGTCTAACTAATGGGGTCAGTGAGATATTTCAAATTTTGGTTTAACATTGAATATATATTAAAATAGTGTGTTTGACGGTCTTGGTTCCTCAGTTTTTACGGGTCGTCAGAGTCCATGGTCCTTACTGATTTAAATCCGTTCTCTGGTTGTTGTTTGCGTGCAATTATGCATTTGTTCTGGGCTGTGCAAATACATCTCGAATCCACAAGATTGAAGCTAGTCGGAATTATACCTCGCATGGCACTCAGTGCACCTAATGTTTCTGATAGTGGCTGCACGATCAGAATCTGTTTTCATTACAAGTTTTCTATCTAAACCTACTCCCAGATATTTTGCTTTCTGCGCAGATTCAAATACAGAGCACCTCTTGATGCTTTGTTTCATGTTAAGTTTTTTTTTCTTGGTGAACGAGACAAACGTTGTTTTACTAAGATTGAGATTTAGTCCTCTTGCTGTGCACCATGTGATGATTAAGTACCAAGATTAAGTTCTCTCTGAATAATATCATAGAGTGTCTCTTCGCTTACCTCTGGAGATAATAAAAATGTACGCCGGGTACCCAAAACATTTAATATCCTGGTTACAATTGTAAGAATAGCATCAACCACTAGGCTCCACGTGAAATTAATAAGACTCAGCCTTGCGGACAACGTATTATAGTGCTAAAGCCAGTTTTTGTTAGTTTCTGCACCACTTGTTCTCATGCACCTCACACATTTACTCAGTCATGGTACTGTCAACATTTTTCTCCACTAAAACATTTTTTAACCTTCACTACATTTGAGGTGTTGTAGGCTTCAATATCTAGAACCAACACACCCTTATAAAATTATCAATTCGAATTTTTTTACACGAAATTGAGATTTTTTTTGTGAAGTTTTTTGACATAATCAAGCACATCCTACCTCGGACTGACATGTCGTTTTAAACAAAAGAAAATTTCGATCAGCCCGTTATGTACGCGTGTTAACTATAGCCGCGTTCGATTTGACTGAATTAACTGTGTTATCTGAAACAACTGGAAAAAATTGCATGTAATTGTTGTTGTTTTTCCAGTTTAGTCAGTTAATTTTTCTATAACACCACGATTATTTTTTATGACCCAAAATTTTATTACTTTGCATGATTGATGTAAGATGTAGGTTTTTATTGGTTTTTTACTTCAATGTCATCATCATGAAAATTTGTCGACAAAATTAAAAATACAAAAACACATTCAACTAGATAGCTTTGTACTTCAAAAGTAATATCATTATTAGAGGATTTCAAAAACAAGTAAACATTTATTTCTTATTTTAATATACATCTTTCAAGCAGATTATTACGTATCATCAAACCATAATATTTTATACAAAAGAAAACATTAGTTAACATTAAAACCTTAAATATTTTATTTCAACTACATAAAAACTTTACAGATTACTTTGTATAAATCTTAAAGATACATTATCATCAAATGTTCATTAAATTAATAATACATTTTTTTTAAGAATAATACATTTTTGTTGTTTTATCTTAAGAATTTTCGCTTTAAATAATTCAATTCTATGTAGCTAATAAGACAGAAATGTTGAAAAGTAGAATTACGTAAAACTTTTCGAGAATTACCCAAAGGAAAGATTTCACTTTTAGTGTTTTTGTATTAATTCAAAAGAATAAATATCATGACAAGATTTAGGTATGTACATATTATGTATGTAAGGAATGGTGCATGTAAAAGTTATTAATTATATAAGTATATTAGGTTTTCTTAATATGAACGAACCGGAAGCTCCGTTTTGAGGAAAAATCAGTTTTCAAATTTCTAAATATCTCATTGGAGTGAGAATAACTTTAAGTCATGTCATTTGATTTTTGACTATAAATTCTATCACCAAAAATCAAAAAATACATAAAACAACAAAAGAGAATATTACCTCACACCTTCCACTTGCCCAATTTTAACACGGCTCAAGATTTTAATTTTCATGCCAACCTGAATTATATATTCACCTTTCTTCAAGATCATTTACAAACGTTTGTGTACTTTCACCCAACCAGAATGATTCTCAATTCTTTGTTCTCTTAATTTGTAGATTATGTTTGACTCATGAGATACCATACCCTAACATAACTAGCTTTTCTATTTAATATAGTTATTTGATGGCGTCACGGTACTTTTAATTCCACCAGCACTATTTCTCAAGTAATAAAATTATATCTGTTTTAGCAACGAGAAAAAATGTGAAAATTTTATTTTGAAATACAAACAGTAAAATTATGGCGTGCCATAAAAATATTAATGCTTTGTTCAATTTCGTGTATTTAAAAATACTATGGAAATCTACAAAAAAGGACAAATCGTATAACAATAAAATCTATGAGATTGTATATTATTTTAATAGTTTTAGCAGAATGAACATTTTTTCAAAAAAGTATTTAAAAAATAAATAAAAATAAATATAAATTTATTTGAATAAATTTGGAAAAATAATTCAAGATAAGGAAACTTAATGCAATTCTTAATCAAATATTTATACCCTTTATCAGATAACACATTTATCACCAGTCCTATCTCAGTAGTTGAAGTGCGTTTGAAGAGCGTTAGGTTGTGGTTAGTTTAGTTGTAATTTATAAAATAATACTAAAATAGGAATTAACTCAAAACCATTTAATATTAAGTATCAACATCACTTTGGAATTCATAAACTAAAACTAAGTATATTTATATACCAAAAAAAAATTGACAACACATTTTAAAATTGCGCTGAGATAACCAACATGTTTTTAATTTTGAGGAAGAGAGACTTATTTTTAGGAAGAGAAACTTAAGAAATTAAATAAATTGTAATTCTTTTGAGTATTGTAATTTGTAATACATTTTATATTGGACAAACTGGTAGGAATTTTAAGAATCATTCAGCTAATTGAAGAAATTATTTATTAATTTTTTATTACCATAAAATAGCTGAAAACCATGAAGAATTCTACTTGCATTCTTAATTTCGACCATAAAATTCTTCGTGTTGAGATCAAAGGCACAAATCGTGGCACTTTTTCCCACATACTACGAAAGTCTCCTAGTAAAGCCGACAAAGCAAATGTACCAGCGATAAAAAAACGGAGGGCTGAACGATTTACTGCGGCGGGGACTTAGTGGAGCTGTAATAAACCGGTTTTCTGTTTATATCGGGATGTAAACAATAACAAATATGATATACAAATTAACCCCAGCCGAGGAAAATCTCTAATACAAAAATGTTTAACAAATCGTTTTAAACAACCAGAAAAATTATATATATATATAACAGAAAAAATGATAAAAAGTAAGGATTTATGGTAAAAAACTTAACTTAAATAACTTAATGGAAGAAAACCATGTCTGCTTTGGTTGTCGCTTGCTGTTGCTTCATAAATTCCTCTTTTTTTCTGTGGTAGGTTTTCCTTCTATTCTGCTCAGACTTTTCACGAAATATAACACAATTGAATGACAATAATTTCCTCATTCGGAAAGCGCGGGATATCACTTCCTTTTTTCACTTCCACGAACCCTAGTCTAGGAATCTCTTACCTTTTATTTTATTTAGTTTACCATTTCACAAACTAATATGTTCAAAAAAGAAGAAAATAATAATAATGATAACAATACATGAAAAAAACTATAATTACTTATCTTAAAAAAATTCCCGTTGTTTAGTTGTTGTTGAAACCACTGGATATACTATATTCTTGATCCTGTTTATAGTGTAGAACTTGAAATATGGTCCGAATAGCACGTAGATGAAACAATCCCATTTATTTTTGGTTGTACATTTCAAATTAAAAAACCATATACTGTTTCGATGAATAAACTCGGAGATGCCCTTTTGTATTTTACAGGTCACAGGAACCTCCACATTATTACCAAGTTGATCTTTGAACTGATCCAAATTATATATAGAAATCGTCGCTTCTTCTTCTATTTCAGAATATAAGAAAATCAAAATTTTCACTGCAATCGATACGTTTAAAATGTTAAACTTTATGATCAAGATTCCCATAACTTCGCACAAGTTTCATAATTTTTAATTTTGAAAAAAAGAATTCTTATGATTTAAAAGAAACAATTTGCTGATAAAAATGAGAATTTCTTTTTATTAATTCCTGATCAATATTTTATATATGATGAAACGTAGTATCTAACACTAGATTAGGACATTTTAATTCATCTAATCTCATTTTATATTTATGCACAATATTTTTATTTATATCTTGTTTCGAAAAAAACTAACAACGAATTGCCAAATTGAAAAATGTGATTTTTTGACAAATCATATTAAGCAAAAAAAACAAAATGAAGCAAAATTGAGCCATTAGTGCGTTCGTTTATTTTTATAATTATATTTAAAATTGAGTTGGTCGTTATAATTATTTGAAAAAGATTGTTTTAAGTTATTATTATTATTGAGGAAAAAATGAACTGAAGTGATTTAAATAAATTTTGATTGAACGGAAAAAAGAATAGGAATTGATTTTAATATTATTTAGGTGAATATAGCCGACGTTACACCATGAATTCAAGGTGGAAATTAAGATATTTAACCTTCAAATCACAAAAACGTCGTCACCCCCTCCATGTCAGGAAACCACCGAACTACTTCCCACAACTAATCTGTATCTGGGATCGAGTTATCAATGGTAACCAACGTCAGGGTCGATGATCAATTTCAACACTCATGAAGTTCCTAGGAACTATCAGTGAGTGCTGAAATCGACCATCCATCCATCTAACGTCAGCACCATTGAACCCTCGATACAACCAGTAAAATATGACACTGGAGATCTGAACCCCAGAGACGACAACCAGGCAAAGGAACAACCCTACCGACGTAAGACATCATTCCATGATGTCTTTCGCGTGATGTACTCCTAGATTCTTACCGCTCATATCTATGCACTCATAGAGTACATTTCCAATCTTAGTCTTAATCATTGCAGGTAAGAACTTTGGAGCCAATTTTGCCGAGAATTTTTTGTAGCGTCACTCAAATGATGTTGCCGTACAACCACACGCTGTTGTGGTTGAAAAGTCCGTAGTTTAAATCGCAGGTTATACTGATGTTGCGATTTTTTGAAAGCTGCTATTAAATTTTGTTGAGCCCAGTTCCTGAGCAGGGTCAGATGATCAGAGCGTTCTATTTCCTCACCAGCATCTTCACCAAGCTTGTGTAGTGATCTCAACAAAAGGTAAGTATTCCCATCCGATATTGGATGTTGACCAAATAATAGATAGTACGGTGAGTACTTGGTAGCTGAATGTACTGCGGCCCGCAGTGCATATGCGATTTCACCAATTTGTGAATCCCACTTGGTATGTTGACCTTTTATGAACGCTCGAATTGCTGCTAGAACTGACCTATTGACTCTTTGAGGACTATAGACACCGGTCCTAATGTGTTTAATGCCGAAATCTGACAAAAGATTTTGAAAGTTCCTACTAGTGAACTGTTTGCCATTGTCACTGTGAAGAAACTCTGGTACCCAATATGTAAGAAACACTTCATTCCTCAGAAAAGCATTCACCTTCGGTGAAGTTGCGTTTCTAAGTGGTTTCAGTAGTACAAACTTCGTAGCATGATCCAGAACTATTAGTAATACCGTATTCCCAAGTGTAGAACGAGGGTACGGTCCCAAAAAATCTATATAGACTCTCTGCCATGGACGTGCTGTTTCGAATTGATATTGCATCGGAGGACGCAATATCTGATTCGTGGCTTTTGTTTGTTTACATGTGTCGCAGGACACAACATAGTTGTGTACCTGTGACGCCATGCCCGGTCAGTCATAAAGACGTCGAAGTAATTCTAATGTCTTTTTAACACATCCATGAGCAGCAGTACTATCATCATGATGTTTCTGAATCATGTTTGAAGTCATCGGTTTTGGTATCCAGAGTTTCCACACAGGAACATCGTTAGGTATTGCATCAGGTCTTGGCTCAATACGTTTGTATAGCTTATCATCCACGACTTTGACTGATGGAAAGTCCTTGGGTGATGATTGAACTTTAGCTATCATATCCGTATACTCTTTGTGCCGATAACCTTCATTGTCGAGTTTGATGTCGTTAACATGATGTGATAATGCTTCCATCAATTCCTCGTGTGTATCGTCATAAAGACGAGATAGAGCATCAGGGACTATATTTTAGGTACCTTTTTGGTGGACAATGGTAAAATCCATATGTTGGAGTTTTAGGCTCCACCTAGCCAGATGACCACTCAAGTCTTTCTGTGACATAAGCCACTTCAGACTCGAGTGATCAGTCACAATCGTAAATCGGTGACCTTCAACATAGCCCCTGAATTTCTTCACACTCAGAATTGCTGCAAGACATTCAAGCTCAGAAACCGAATAGTTTCTTTGAGCTTTATTAAGTTTTTTCGACATGAAGGCTATCGGACACTCTTGTTCGTCGTTATCGATCTGATGCAGTACACTACCTACCCCTGTCAGACTCGCATCGCATCTAATAAAGAACTCTTTATTATAATAAGGGTTAATTAATACCGGTGCTGTAGTCAGCAATCTTTTTAAATTTTCAAAAGCTGCTTGAGCTTCCAATGTCCATTTCAATTTTCCCGAACTCTTCTTTAATAAATCTGTAATTGGTGATACCACGCTTGCATAGCTTGGTATGAAACGTTGGTACCAACCATCCATTCCTAAAAGACGTCGTATTTGTTTTACTGTAGATGGAGCTGGGTACTCTGCTACAGCTCTTACTTTATCCGGATCTGTTCGAAAACCATCTTCACCAACCAAAAATCCCAAGTATTTCACCTCTCTCAGAACAAATTTGCTTTTCTTGAGGTTTATGGTTAACCCAGCCGCTCTTAACAATGAAGAGACTTTGGACAGCAATTCCATATGTTCCTGGAACGTGGAAGAGACTACCAATAGATCATCTAAATAAACAAAGACATTTTCGTGATATTGATGTGGTATCAGTTTGTGCATTAGCCGACACATTGTCTGGGGAGCATTGCACAATCCAAAGGGCATAACCCGGAATTGATACAATGGACGACCAGGCACTGTGAAGGCTGTCTTGTCTCTAGATGCTTCTGCCAGAGGAATCTGCCAGAAAGCATCTTTGAGATCAATACTTGAAATGTACTTTGTGCTATTTAGACGACCTAGTAAGCCATCAATCAAGGGAAGTGGGTAAGCGTCCTTTTTCGTTAGTGAATTGACACGACGGCTATCAATACATAATCTGTTTTTACCAGATTCTTTTTGTACCAGGACCACTGGCGAGCACCACGAACTGTTACTCTCTTCGATCACGCCCATTTGAAGCATTCGGTCGAGTTCGGCATAAACCTTTAGTTGAACAGCCAGCGATGTGGGATAATGCCTCTGTTTAACAGGTGCATTATCACCAACATCGATGACATGTTCAACCAAAGAAGACTTTCCGAGCCCAGACACTTCAAATGACGGGAAAGAATCCTTGATCATATCCAGTTCTCGTTGCTGGTCAGTGGTGAGGTTGTGTGTATTTAAATTTTGTAGCTCTGTGCAAGTCAGTTCACTAACAAAGGAAGGAACAATACCAAATTTCTCCCAGAAATCTATGCCCAGGTAGAGCTCTTCTCGTAAACCAGGGACTATATGGAACCGCATTGGTTTAGTGGAGCCATTCACAGTTATTGGAATTTCAATGTAACCTAAAATTTTAGTTGCAGTACCATCCGCCGTACGAATACACGAAGTGTATTTACGGTAGGTTGTACCTGATGATTCCAATAATTCCAAGGAATTTCTTCCAAGTATAGTGATTGACGCTCCACTATCCAATAATCCTGAAATGTGTTTGTCCAAAATCCTAATTGTTAATCGCGGCCGAGGATCCTTTGTTTCTGAAAGGATAGATGAAATACAAGCTTTACGAAATAATTTCCTCATCCTCCAATATCTAATGTTACGTTCAAGACGTCTAAAATACGTTTGATGTAATGATGGGAAATTAAATGTGCTAGATGAATTTATTCGGGTTTCTTGAGTGGTGGCAGATCGTCCTGCGTTCCTACATCTTTCGTCGCTTTCTTCGGGCTGTTGTTCGGACTGTGTTGAATCCATCGTTTCAGTATATCCATCTCGATCTAGTTTCACATCCACCTCATAATCATCCGCATGCTGTGGCTCGCTAATTCTTAAATTTGATTTTCTGGTCGGGACTGGTGTGGACCACAAACGTTCAAACTTCTGACATAAAGTCCGAAGTTCATCAATAGAATGTATTGTTGCTGCTAGTGTAGCATTTTTGAGTTCCACACTCAGTCCCTCCCGAGCAATCTCTAACATTTCACGGTCAACAAATGGACGTGCTAAGCGACGATTCAACGAACCAACCTCCACCAAATACTCGTATACGCTCTCCTTTGACTTTTGTTTGCGGTTCAGAAGAACTCGCAAGATCGCCTTATCATCAGTGAGCGTACCGAAGGTTTGTAGGAGTCCCTCCCTTAACACTGGATAAGTCACTACCTCATATTCATGAGTTAAGTTCAAATAGTATCTGTCGGCAGCCCCCTTGAGGTACCGTGGAACGATAGACCTAAGGTCATCCCAATTCACACGGTCCCTCCTGGCAGCCGCCTCAACTCTGTGAACAAACTCATGAACATCAGGAGACTGACCATCTCCTGTGAAGGTTGGAACCCAATTTGAGTCATAACGACTCAAATTGTTCCCAGGAACCCCTCGGTACTCCACTGGTGCTAACGCTGGAGCCGCGTCACGCCATACCTGAGGAGGTTGGTTGTATGGTGGTGGTGCTGTTAGTGGAGCTGGTGGATATATTGGTGGTGGTTGTACCTGTGGTACTGATGGATAATTTAATGATTGTTGTTGTACCAATGCTGGATTGTTGTGTAAGTGTTCAGCTTGGAATGATGGACCCAATTGTGGTATTACAAAGTCCTCAGCTCTCAAACCCGCTTGCTGAAAATAAGCCGGTGGTAATTGATCTGACCGTCTCTGCTGTTGATGGCTTGCACGATTTAAACTATGTATTGTGTCCGATATTGGCTGTACTGGGATCGGTGTGGATCTCTCATCTGGTTGAAAAGCAGGTGAGGCAGATGGAGCAGATGATACTCCTGGTTTATTCTGCATAATTGAACGTGTTGACAACGATCCTATTATATTCCAAGCGCGTGACAATTGTGAGATAGCGTAGGTGCGGGCTTCTTGCAAGTCATTGCGAGGACCCAACCTATTCATCCTACCCGTGTAATGCAACACTCGATTCGCCAAACCATCTAAGAAGGTCTGATTAATCGGTGGCCGAAGTCGCCGTACCTGATCTAAAATAAGTTGTGCTGCCTGCACCACCATTTGAGATTCCTCTACCAAATCTCTCGCATGAGACACTGTTATTGGAACTGCACCATGATCTGCGTGGTTTCGCAGTTCCTCTGCCCAATTGGCCCCCCCGAAGTTCACACCCCGAACCAAACATTCGACCTGCAGTTCGGTGGGTTCCAAACCATAAAACGGATGGTCAACGTCTATCTGGTTTGACATTTCGATGGTAAAATTTGTAAAATTATGAACTCACAATCAACAACAATATTAAAACCAATTCCAAAAAAAAATGTAGTTAGTACGATGGAAATGTAAAAAAAATGAAAAACGCAAAAACAAAAAAAAAACAACGAACGCCCAATTCGAAAACACAAAAATGTTTGTACAAACAAACTTCGTAAAAGAACAAAAAGATTACTGTTGTACCCAATTTTGCTTCACCTTTCACAAAAATTCCTAAAATATTATATTTAAAAAATATAATTTATTTATTTAATTTCAGATATGCTGAAATTCAGAATCGTATATATACCTAAAATTATTTATTGACCCTTAAATAAAATATTTATTTATTTTAAAAAAATTGAAAAACAAAAAATATTTAGAAATTGCTTAATTATTGGATGCTCCGTCTTAGCTTCAAAATATTGATTTATTTTTTTTTTTTTAAAAAAATAAAAATATTTATTTAAATCTTGACGTTATTACCTATTTAAGAAAAATTTGTATTTACTTAAAAATTATTTATTACTAAAAGCCCCATGGGATAAGCCCCATGGATGGCTAGTTAGGCCTACCGCTAACAGAGAGATTTATTTACTACCTAATAAACATTTAAGAATTTGTACCTACGTACCTTATTCAATTTCAATTCAAAAAAAAAATTTAAAACCACAACTGGTTTACCCAAAACTACACAAAAAAAACGGCAAATAATTGCGCCAGAAATAACTCATAAAAATTGTAAAAATATTGTACATTATATCTAAAAAAAACCAAAACTGGTTTTGCTATTATTTAATATATTTAATATGTTTAGCACAAAACTGGTTTGACGGCCAACGCCCAACAACAACCAAAATTGTGTCAACCAAAAGCCGGTTTGACAACGCCCAAATACCTAAAAGAAATATTTTCGCGCCGAAAATAAGCTCTTAATAACAAAAAAAAACCCAGGGTCTCTAGTTTCGGCTCAGATATTCTGCTCAGACTTTTTACGAAATATAACACAGTTGTATGACAATAATTTCCTCATTCGGAAAGCGCGGGATATCGTTTTGTCACTTCCACGAACCCTAGTCTAGGAATCTCTTACTTTTTATTTTATTTAGTTTGCCATTTCACAACCTAATATGTTCAAAAAAGATGAAAATAATAATAATGATAACAATACATGAAAAAAAAACTATAATTACTTATCTTAAAAAAATTCCCGTTGTTTAGTTGTTGTTGAAACCACTGGATATACTATATTCTTGATCCTGTTTATAGTGTAGAACTTGAAATATGGTCCGAATAGCAGGTAGATGAAACAATCCCATTTATTTTTGGTTGTACATTTCAAATTAAAAAACCATATACTGTTTCGATGAATAAACTCGGAGATGCCCTTTTGTATTTTACAGGTCACAGGAACCTCCACATTATTATCAAGTTGATCTTTGAACTGATCCAAATTAAATATAGAAATCGTCGCTTCTTCTTTCATTTCAGAATATAAGAAAATCAAAATTTTCACTGCAATCGATACGTTTAAAATGTTAAACTTTATGATCAAGATTCCCATAACTTCGCACAAGTTTCATAATTTTTAATTTTGAAAAAAAGAATTCTTATGATTTAAAAGAAACAATTTGCTGATAAAAATGAGAATTTCTTTTTATTAATTCCTGATCAATATTTTATATATGATGAAACGTGGTATCTAACACTAGATTAGGACATTTTAATTCATCTTATCTCATTTTATATTTATAAATATTTTTAAAAAATACTATACAGTCACAACAAAGATTTTCAAAATTTAAGGTTTTCAAGCTAAACCGTATCTTTAAAAGTTCAAACTGGACCAAAATTATATCTCAATGTCGTTTTACACACCGATTTTATTTTTAAAAGGTCCATTCATCTTGGTTGTTGTGATCAGGTTTTCTCATTCCAACAATATTAACCCATACACGAAAATCTGTCGTGTACAAACAAAAAATTCAAATGAAACAGACCGAGAAAATCACTCATATAGTCATATAAACAGCCTCATACTATCAAATTTAGACATGGGATTCTTCACTATTTAACCAAATACTAGTATTGCAAAAATATCACAGATACAACCCTTAAATCGAATCGCCCTATTCAGATCACACAACATCAACGCACCTGCGCAGATCAATTTACTTTGTTTTGGTTTTAAAACAAGAAAAAAAATATTTGTTTCACAAAAAAAAAACAATTGATTATATATCGAAATTTAAGAACAGCTAAATGTTTTGAAATGAAAAATATATATTACAGTGGAACATCATAAATAGACAGATATTATTTATGAAATGAATTTGATAATACGAAATTAATGTGTGATTACTGTGAAAACTGGTTGTTTTAGATTTTAAAAGAAAATGTCTCATGTACAGATTATTTTTGGTTGCTACAGAGCTGGTGCCAGTTACTTGAGGTTTCTCCTGAAGGAGATGTCTCCGAAAGACCCGTGGGTAAAAACGGAAGGGCAAGACCACAAATATTGGAGCAGATAATAAAAAGCGAAGCGAGAATTCATGCATCATGCCGCAAGATGATGAAGTGAAGAAATATAACCATCAGAGTCCAGTCCTGTCAAGTGAGAATACAACATCATCTCAAACCAACCACAAGCTATGTTGGTGTAATTAAGGTGATTAAGGTGGGTTTGTGGAGCAACTAGGGCTAGTAGAAGTAGGGCTGATAAATCAGTTAGGATGTGCTGATCACATTGGGTTTGGGGGTATGGAGTTATTCATTCAAACCTAGTTACGTGGTGGTAGAGCGTGACAACGAGCAAAAGGTAAACTGGCTTGTGTCTGTTCTCCCCAAAGAGGAAGGAGGCGTATATTCACTTGTGACGAGTATGGGAGATAAATCAGATTCCTCATAAGGTAACCATCTTTCTCCCAAGGAGTGCTGAGGAGACTAGTGATAAATGTCTCACGCTGCTAAACGAGCAAAACGCAGGACTATTCATTAAGAAATGGTGGAGGAGGAGGACACAGGAGTCAGGAGGAGGGCACAGATCAACACTTGGCTTTACTCTATCAACGGAAGGCCAAAGACACCTTTATCGAGAGTATGGAATATCCTGAAATAATTAAATAAGACATATGCCAATATTTAATATTAGGATAAAGAACATTAAAAATAAAATAAAAGGGGAAAAACAGAAATTTAAAAATATATTGCAGAATAGAGCTAAAATCGGGTTGCCAATAACTCAGCTAATGACATATTTTTTCATCATATGTGGTATTTTGTCCGCCCGAATGACTAAAGTCCAGATATAGAATTATAAGAAGACTCGTTCCTTCAAACAAGCAATAGCGTGCCATCACCAAGATATATATTTAAACTACCAGTTTAACAAACTCGTAGGCCAAGACCTCAGCAGGTGATTTCGGTAGAGATGGATAATAAGACGACTGGCAGGATCTTGAGAGAGGTACCTCAAATACCACCTACACCCAAGGAGACGGCCGAATCCCTAATGACACCCAATGTGGTGAAAAATATGATTGTGGAATAGGTTTGGATAATACTGCCGAAAGTTGCAGTACTATCGATGATGCGGTGACGATGGAAGAGCAGAGGTTGTTGATGGATGATGTGGAACATATGAATCTCACCGACAACATGTAAGGCTTAGGTAGTCTGGGAGAGTATGAGGTTCTATTGTAAACTCACTTAGAGCACGCATTATGATTAGGAAAAATATTAATTAGTTTTGTCTTTTGGATTTAATTAGCAGGTTGGTTATATCAACTGTCATCACACCAGGAGGCATTCGCCATCAGATAGTGGTAGCATCGGTCTACTTTGCAGGCGACTGGGTATAAATACTATCCGCAGAGGTACAGAGGTTAGTGGTCTGGTGCAACAAGAAGTGACGCCTTATCATTGGGTGTGATTCAATTGCTGACAACCACAACGAGACCTGAAGTTCTGTTTAAATATTTAATTAAACAAAACCTAAGCATGTTTAATGTTTGGAACACACCCACATTTATCACAAGGATAAGGCAGGAACGGTGGGAGGTACCGGCGTAGGACAGTTTATAAAGAACAGGAGTCCTAAATGGATCCTCCTTATCGAATCAAAGAACTATTCTGTTTGCTCTAGATAGTACTAAAGGAGAATTACCATCGATTTGGCACCACATGAACACAAGAAAAGACCAATTTGAGGGGAACCTTAAAGAAGGTTTGCGGTTAGAGAGACAGTTAAATACATTGCCGCGCTGGAACAATCTATATTTGAGGTACAACTGCCAATCACCAAGGTTGTTGAAGCCAGATGCCCAATTACAACGATTAAAGAAGACAAGTTTTGTTGGAGTAAGGTTATAAAAATTAAGAACAGAAGGACGAAGGCAAAATATTTGCAAAAAAAAAACAAAATGAGATATCCCAGCTTATAAGAATAAAGAAATAAAAATTTCAACCGTATTTGATTAGTCTACTACTTTGAGTATTATCACCGAACTGATCAAAATGTACCATATGTACGAGTATGAAAAATAAAACAGTTGATCAATAAAAATACATTTTTAGGGCTGTATTAAGAGAGAACAGAATATAAGAATAAAAACGATAAGTTATGTGTCTCGGATAAATTACCTATATACACTGACCCAAATTGAGACAGTGTTTCAACAAACGTACCTTTATGGGGTGAACCGCTTCGTAACAAGCAACTGCGAGGTACTCTTTTTTAGGGGTTGCCAGAAAGCATACGAGCATGTGCAGCAGACTCGCGCTACAAAAGAAATTTTAAGACTAAGACCAGATGACTGGAAAGCGCCTGTCGAACTTTTTACGGAGAAGCGTATTAGGTGAATCTCATACATATCACCAGGATTGGGCAGTATAGCACCAGCTCTTTTGTAGAGAGGACAGAAGTCAATGCATTCATAAGAAATTCAGTACCATTTTTATGATAACCAGGTTACTTCAACTTCTTGAAAATTACCCTCTTAAGAATAAAATAGTAAAACTTCTAGAATCTAAAACTATTCCGGGTCGCTAATATTAATCATGGCTAAAAATTCTTAATGGAGGTTCATAGAAAATGCCCTGACGAGGTTAGAGTAGGAGTAGATTCAACATGTCTATTGTGTCTAAAAGTATACGAAATAAATAAGTAATATTGCAGCAGCATTTTCAACAATATAATAGAATATTTCCTCCTTAAATAAGGAACGATTAAGAAAATCCCTCTTCCATATTTTAATCGAGTTTTTCATTAGCAACAAGTAATACAATCTAATTTTTCCACAAAAAAAAAATCTTGTAATCCAGCCAATAAATGTATCATCAATGTAAAACTGTATACAACCGCATTACAGGCAAAAAAAATAAATGTTTGAAGCTAAGAGAAGAGCGAAATTAATAGTTTCCATTCCCTAAGTAAAACATTTAAAATGATTTACAACTATTCTTTCGTGTAGTTAAATTACGGTCTTATAAATTTTCAAATTAATTTTTCCATCTCACACTTTTCTGGGTTGTAATTAACATGTAATCATAATTTACACGATTTAAGGATAGAAAATAGGGTGATAAGAATTATAAATTGGTGAATATAGGTGACGAATGAATTAGGTAAGGTTTTAAGTGAAAAGTTTTTAATTACCATCGTTAATTATTTGTTGAAGAAGATTATTAGTTTTAAAGGAATTAATCGGCTTTTACATTTAAAACTTTCTTTTCCTTAGAAATTTAAAATTTGTTATGAAAAAGTAAGAATATGTCTAACATTATTATTATTGAATTGAGTAATTGAATCTGATTGGTATAACAAAGGGACTAACTCTGCCGTTCATTGTAATTTTCACTTGCAAACCAATACGTTAAATATTGTTCTGCACGTCTACAACTCCAGCTAAAATAACCGCTGGCATTTCCATTTTTTGACTAAACTATTTTGTGTCAATGTTCTGCTACCTGGATAACGCTAATAGAATTAGGTTTCTTTGTAGTGGAGAGAATGCACAGAAAATACTGCATATACTTGATGATACATTAGTACAGTTTTTATTTTTTTTTTGGAGAAATAAAACTAGGGACAAAGACTTGGCAATGAATAGAATTGTAAATACAGAAAAAAAGAGGTATCACAATTCTTGGCGAATGACATATCATTAGAAATAGTCAAATAACGAGTCTAAGAACGCCAGAATATTTAGTAGATATTTTCATTTTGTATGTGTAGAGGTCAGGTGCAGCTACCCTAACCACCGATATGAAGGCGATATGAATCAGACTCAGGAAACTATTTGGCATTTACGACTAACATTTGGGTGGAATATAATAATCCGGATCGGATCATACATAATTTGTCAAACTTACTACCACGATATAGTCACTTACAACCTCTATCGTTACTATGCGGCAATATTAAAACTCATTAGCATAACTCTTGCGATTTTCATCAAAATATTCTCCAATAAATGCCATTTAAATAATCCAAATTATAAATTATTATATAATATCTCCAACAAAGAATTTTTTGAATTCTTTTTTACTAATCCCAAATTTTTCTTTTGCTCTGTATTCTTATCCTTTCATAATCCTAATTTAATTTGATCGTCTTTACTTTTGTTTCCATAAATTATAAATTTTTTTTGTATTTTTCTAGCTTCAATATCCTTTAATTTTCTCGTAACAAAAAACAGTTATAATAATAATAACAATAATAAAGTAAAAAAAAAATAAATAAAGAAGAAATCTTTATCTTATAATTGTTAGTTGTACCAGATGTATAATGAAAATAAAGCAATTGAAATCGTTATTTTTTTTTCTTTGTGAAATTTGATTAAGATTAAGAAGATGTTTTGCCCCTTTTGTTCGTCAAAAAATGAAAAAATTTGTTTGAAAAGAAATTATACATTGTGATGCCTATAATAAACGTATGAGCAAATTATGTTTTCCTTATCCGGTCGATAGATTTGATGGTTCGTAAGCTGGATGTATTAAAAGAAATGAAAGGACCAAAAAAAATCTTGTTTTCAACGACAATAAAAGTCAGATGACTTTAAAATTATTAAAAGTGCAAGGTCGCCATGTAAAGTTAGATGAAAACATTGTATGTAGCTTCTACTGCTCCTTAAAACGGGTGTGTTTTCTAGCAATCCGAGAATTGGAACCACAAATAAATATTTTTTATTCTTTTTTAATCCTCAAGCATCAAATTACAATTGAAGTTCTACTCACGTTCTAGGAACCAAACTTTATTTTTAATCAAAAAACCAAAACGTATTTTAAATGATCAGCATTTTTCAAAAATGAATAATTCTTTCCATAACATAATAATTTTTCAATAGAATAGCTTATTTCTGCACGATTGTCCCTAACACACACGAAACAAAATTGATTTCGATAATTTCACTTGGTACCATCAATAGCAAGCAACACAAAATCCCAAACTATTTTCAAAACAATTACGAAACATTTCGATGAATTACAAATGGAAACACGTATTTCAAATTTTCTTTTGTGTACAAATTCTTAGGCATAAATGATTACATATGAAAAACATCACATCGAATCCATCATAACAATTTCTATTCAAAAATTTTGATTGCGTGTTTACTGTTTACGATTTCAATCTACGTTATGTTATGTTGGATCACCTAGGTTTTACTAGAATTTTTGTTGTTGCTTCAAGTGGATTTCTCTAAAAAATGTTTAAAAATTTCAAGAATTTAAGCCAATGAAAAATGGGGAGAGGAAACTATGGTTTGGGTTGATTTTAAAGAATGCGACAAGTACAGTATGAAAATATGATAAACCCGAATAAATTGAAAATTATTCTTTCAATTACAAATTTCATTTTTCCTTTAATCTCTTTGGTTATATAATAAAACGCCACTTGAAACAGGTTTTTGTTTTTAAACGAAAGGTTGAATTTTTGTAGATTTTCTTTGTAGAGTAATTTAAATTTTGTATCACAAGCAAAAAAATGTATTAAGGTAAAATTTATATAAAACTCTATACATACATACGTATTTTCGTTCTCTTAGATTGTTTGAAGTTGAATGGACCACAAAAATGAACACCGACCACAGTAAAAGCACCAACAATCTTACGCGGTCATGAGGTAAATCTCCCATAATCTGGTTCCGTATCAACGCTTTGGCGCAAACACAACAGACGCAAGAATGCACAATCTTTCGAATTGCACTTCGACTACCAATGATCCATTAAAACTGGTGCCAGCTATATAATAATGCTTGAAGACCAACATGGATATTTCTCAGATGCTCGTGTCTCACGACCAACGTGGTGAGACGATGCTTACCTGGCAGCAGTACAGGATGTTTGTGATCAGTTGTTATCTCCACCTGTGTAAGTCTACCACCGACTCTCAGAAGTTCGTCTTTGTCAAGGAATGGGGTTAAGGCACGAAGGCTGCTAAGACGGAGAAACCAAACTCCATGAAGAGTTTGTAGCTGCTTTGCAAAACGCTGCTTCTGAACAATGCTTTTAATACTGAAGAAGCCACATTGATTTCTTTAGGGTGTGGATGAAGCGACGTTGAGTTTATGCGGTGTTTATTTGACCTTGGATTATTGACAAATCGAAAGATAAACGCTACCATTCTATATAAACGGTTGAGACAACCAAACCGGTCAAATATGAACTCAGTTTCCGTGAATGGTTGATCCAAATTGGTTTTGGGGGCTACCAACATTCGAGAGTTGATAGCTCTTGATCCGATTGCAATCCAGCCATGATTGGCCAAGATGAGGGCGAAAACTTAAATACATCAGGGCCATTCCACCAAATAGATGGTGTCATATAGTGTGCTGGCATCCATCCCCAGGACACAACGTTGGCAGGGTTATCAGTCGTAGGTACATACCGCCAAATTCCCTTTGAGGTTAATTCTTGTATTTATAGGCGATTATGCCACGAAAGTAGTATATCTGTACGGTTCAGACCAGATTCGAAACAACATGATCTTCTGGAATCGGTCCAAAGATGTACTGACGCGAAGCTGATTTTCATTGCAATTATTACTTTATGTATTAACTCTGCCAATAAGACGGCCGCGCAAAGTTCCAATCGGGGAATAGTTTCAGTTTTCATTGAGGCACTGCCGATTTCAAACACATTAATACTATTTTATATTGATTTGTTAACGTCAGGATCCGTGAATAACACCAGCGTATGCTTCAAAGCATCACAGAAACCATGCAATTCAAGTCTGGTTCGATCTGATGTGGTAATCAAACGAAGAATCGTAACTCGATGTACAATATGAAACTCTTACCTAAATTTTCTCCACTACTGAATGATATTGAGGGGCAGGCACTCATCTCATCCTCTATGTCTTGAAACATCCATATTGTCCGAATTACCAATTTCGTAGGAAGAATTGTGGGGGGCCCAAATACCGAGAGGGTCGAACAATTGACAAATCTCGAAGAGTATTGTACGCTTGGTGCATGTCAATGTCATAGGTAACTTGTTGCGGTGAATCTCGAAGACATCCGATATAGCATTATACAGTACTCCCAACACCAAATTAATAGACGATGCGTTAAATTTTCGCAGTTTAAATCAACCTGATTGAAGTAGTTCTATTACATCTCGTTTCAGATTGATGACTTCTTCGAAAGTAGCTGCACCAGTCAATACATTGTCGACATAGAAATTATATTTAAGGATATCGGCAGCGTTAATAAATTTATCATGCTCGTCATCAGTGAGCTGTTTAAAGGTACGAATCGCCAGAAATGGTGCACAGGCTGTTCCATACGTCACCGTGTCCAACGTGAATGTCTGTACGCCATGTCCTATGGCCACTCAATTTGTTGAAGATGCTGGGCATGCTCATGAACTAGAATCTGCCGATACATCTTAGCAAACCGCCACGATGAGCTTCCGAAACCTAAGAAGTGTTGATACCAAATTCTATTCAATGGTGAGACCCACCATCAGGCAGTCGTTCAAAGAGACGTCAGAAGATGTTTTAGATGAGGTGTTAAAAACCACATGAAGTTTAGTTGTAGAACTCTGAGATTTTATGACATAGTGATGATGAAAATAATAACTCTTGATACGTTCTTCATGTGTGACAGGACTCATGTGACGCAAAGTGATATATTCATTCATAAATTCAATGTGCTATCCAGCTATCTCAGGATTGCTTTGGAAACGCTTTTCCAAAGCCAAAAATTGTCGTAACGCCAGTAATAACATTTGAGTTTGAATATCTTCGTGCTTGAAGTTCCTTGCACGTATGTTCTGAAACAAAATTTAGTGTTGACCTACTATCTAACAATGCTTCGCAAGTCATTTGTATTCCGTTGTCGATGGACGCGTTTACTAGAGCAGTTCCTAAGAGAACAACATGGGTGTGTATCTTTGAAGGTTCTATAGATGAGATTCCGGGAACGGGCACTGCTGAACAAGAGCTCTCGACAATCAGCAATTCTTTCGGCTCTTTTTGCGTGCTACAACTGAATGCTGTGGATCTGCGAGTATGATGCTCCAAATTAGTTCTGAGTCGTGTCGCGTTTGTGTTCTCTAAATAAAGTAATGTGAGGTGTTTGTTTGAACATTTTTTCCACATTGACTGACCAAATAATATTCTATCAAACAGTTTCCGCATAGGCACAATGCTTTAGCGTAATGGAATCGACATCTTGGGGTCATATTCTGGCTAGAAAATTCTGGACATTGCGTCAGATAATGATCTCCTGAACGATAAACGCACGTACTACGACTTATATAGGATGTGTGAACACTTGCAACGCTGAAGAACATTGATTTCTGTGTCTTAAATATTCGGGCTGGAAAACGTGAAGAATTATCGGCCAACGCATGAAGTACCCTAATCCGTCATCTAAGTAGTTCAAAACATTCGAGAAATGTCATCACCGTGTTTGACTTGGTGTGTTTCACGATACAAATTCAAATGATGGACCAACAGGAAGCCCTAATCGCTTACCTTTACTTTCAATGATTTCAACCCACTCACATGTTTCACTATTTTGTCGACGAACACTTGCAATGACTAAGGCGAGTTTTCTTGAGAGGTTCTCGAGTCGTATAATTCACGGGTGTGAAGTTGCTGGATAGATACTTCGTAGTTGTAGTGGTCACACGGCGCAGTCTAAGCAATCTCTTAATTTACTGAGGTGACCGGCAAACTTTCGATGAGAGAGTATGCAGACCCATCATTGAATTGAATTAGTTGTAAATTCGTACAGTGATGTATTATGAAACGATGTTGTTGTTATGGCGCCTCTTTAGACCTTTTAATGTCATAAAGATTGTATCTAAAGACCGATTCTAGGTTAAGATATTCATGGTCAAATGTCGCACGATTCGGGACGCTTGTGTCATCTTAAGCCCAATTTGGTCTGAACACCATCGTACTTGTCCGAGATTGAATGAATTTCATAAGTCTATGTAAAAGGGATTCAAGGGCACCAATAGTTGACACTGTTGCCAGACGAGTCTTGAGACTCTTAAGTTGACCTTTGAAAGCAGCACGCTGTTTTTTCAGATGGTCGATCTTTATTTGTTCATCCATGTTACTGTACTAGTGTTTGAGAAGACAAACCAACATGAGGTTTATTAAAATGAACTTTAAACTGAACCACTGGTTCCAAACTGGACCGAACCAATGGTTCCACGTCAATCACTCTGCATCAACGAATCATGACTGTGGGCACAATCCTAATATTGAACAAACAAAAAAAACTTGCGAGTATCTCAGGGTAAACAATGATCTATTCGACTATGCTAATTATGAATAGTAATAGAATAGATACGAATAATAACGATGTTATTAGAATAGATACGAACAATAAGTATGTTCTTACACTAAAATATAATAGAATCAATTAAATTGAGCTTGATGACAATTGATTTCTTAATTGAGTGGACCATAATTGTTGTAGTACTACAGAATTGACGAAATATATATGCTTGAGTCAAGCAGCTTGACAATTTCAATCTAAATGAATAATAAACTGCGACGATATTGTTGATGAAACTGTACTTAAATGGCGGGGTACACCTTAATAATTTTAATACTGATAACCAATAAACTGCGACGATATTGTATAAAAATGGCACACAATACACCTGATAGTTTCAATAATGATGACTAATAAATTGCGACGATATTGTTGATCAAACTGCACTTAAATGGCGGCAATACGCCTTGACAAATTCAATACTGATAACCATAAAAACCAGATTTGAACCAATCAGAATAACTGCAATGACAGTAAACTGCGAAGATATTGTTGATGAAACTACACACAAATTGCGGGTACTACGCTTTAGTTCATTTCACCAATGCCAATGAATCAAAAACCACAATGATGTTGTCCTTCAAACATGCGTTACAAAGAATCACAGAGACCCGAAAATAAAAAATACAAATTAGTAAATTTTTTTTATTATGTCAAACCTTTTACCACTGCAAGCACATTTTTATTTTTCTTATTGAAATTAAACTACATTATTCAACGACTAACAAACAAAGACGGAGCATAAATAACAAAAATGCAATATTTATAAGTATAACACAGCTCCTCTGTCAAACAAAAACAAAACGCCAAAACAAACACCACCATTCATCTCTTGAACTTACCAAAATATACGACATTCAACTAAGTAACATTGTACGACCGTAACGACATTGCTCGGTTTTGTCTGACAGATGACTTGTGTTAGATCGTAAATGATGACATTGACGTGATATCAATAAGTTCTAGCTTATAATACATTTTGTTTTATTATTACAGTGATTACTTTACTTTATTGCAGTTCACATCATTCAACAGATTTCGGTTTAATTGAGTTATTGATATTAGGGGTTAGATTTTCAGTACGAAGAGTGGGATCGGGACGCGAATCGTGGGGTAAGTGAAATTTATATTAATGAAAACTTAAAATAATCATAGTGTATGTAGTGGTGGTGACGGCCTTTGTCCTTTAATAATTTTTTATATTGATCATCAGAATCCCTTTTCTTTGCACTTTTGTTTCTGATCCTTTTTAATACTTATCGTGTGCATTTCAAATTTGCAGTGAGCTGAGGATAAAATTTACCGAACCCACAAACTGAGACTTGTCAGAACCCACCTAAGGCGCGTATCCTCAGGACGTCAGGGTTGCTTGTGGTAATCCTGACCTCTAACAACCACTCGTTTCACTACACTAGGTGATACTTCAGTGACTGTTACTGCATATAGAGGATTTGTGAAGTCTCTCCACCTTCACGAATGTAATTCAATATCATCCCTAAAAATAAAGAACGAATCAATTTGGTTAGATAGTAAAAACTATAAATCAAATACCTTCAGATATTGAATTATTTTACAAAACAAAAACCTTATTTGTTATTGTTTTGTTTGACGTTTAAATGTAGACTAAAAATAAGTTGGTACCACCGTCATTGTAGAGAATGTTTAAGAACAGATGGAGCAGAGGTACGAAAATTGCTCGAAATTTTTCTGGCAAGAGAATGAATAAAAAGTCAAATATAGAAAAGTTTCACTTTTAATTAAATCAAATTTTTAAAGTAGTTCAATTAATTCAATTCTTTTAATAGTGAAATCGTCGTAGTGCAATTTAGAAAAAAAAATAAGTTATATGTTTGTGTTGTAACATATCTTAAAACCACAAAAAATTAATAATGACCTTGTTGGTCATACTCTCTTAGTTGATTTTATTGTAAAATAACATCACAGCTGTTGTTGAAGTTTGACATCGGTAAAAGAAATAGCGGCAGATTATTTATGGTTCTGGAAGGATTTTTTTGGTTTTTTCTCTGGGAGACAATGAAGAACCACACCCAAAATTGGAGGATATTGTCTATGCTAGGTAATGTAGAGTTCATTAAAATAACCGCCTGCGATATCTAATATTAAAAGCTGTATTAAAATCTGTGATATTAAACAGTAAAATTCGTGTTATTCAAATCGCTAACTATAAATGTCAGATAGAAAAATTAATAACACTAAGAGAATTCATTTTTTTATTATTATTTATTGTATTGCCGTAAGATATTAATTAACTAGTTTAAATTGAGTTAAAGTAACTGTTCATATAATCACCAATTACCAAACACAAAAAAAGGAAATATATGTTAAAGTTATATGTGAATATTGTAAACTTGTATTTTTTTGTAAATACGGCGTGTTTTCGATTACAAAAAGTATTGGTGGAGTTTTGGTGACGTAACTTTCGCACGGGATTTATAAAATATTTCTACAGTTTTATCAGCAACTGCCTGAGTTGTTGCAGCACAACATTTGCATAGGATATATCTCAGTTTATACATCGTATGTTATAGCAACATTTACATAGTCTTTGTATCCATGTACATCAATCGCTTAGCTATTGCGGCGCAACTTTCCTGCGATATTTATACAACATTTGATATAGTTTTTGCTAGCTATTGTCTACAATATTTCAACGCAACATTTAAATAAAATTTTTGCTGTTACTACCGTATTTCAACCATATTTCATCACAACATTTAAATAAAATTTTTGCTGTTACTACTGTATTTCAAACAGTATTTCAACGCAACATTTAAATAAAATTTTTGCTGTTACTACCATATTTCAACCATATTTCATCGCAACATTTAAATAAAATTTTTGGCTGTTACTACCGTATCAACCTAACATTTAAGTATTATTTATGCAATTTTGGTAATGACACCTTGCCTGTGGAATTTTTCGCCGCTGATGGAGGGCTAAGGCTGTAAGACATCGAAGCCTGGAGGATATAATCATGGGGTGAGCGAATTTTGTTTATTTTAATTACTTTTTTTTTTTCTAACATAGAAGTGTGAATGCGCGTGAAAGGGTGTACAAGTGAATGAATGGAGGCTTGCTTGTCGTTTCGTGTGTGTGAGAGTGAGCGATGCGTGTAGCGAGACACCTTCAGTCTAAATTGGAAATGATTATAATCACAATATTTTTGCTCCGAGTTAATGCTTAGTTTTCCAAATACATTTCCTTTTTACTATATTAAATTTTATTACCTAAATTTATTAATTTGTATTTTTAAGTAGTAAAAAAATCAATCCCAAATAATATGAAAACCAAAAAAAAGGAAAAAAATAAATTCTTATCATGTTTTATATTTATTAACCGTATTATACATTAACCAACTGTAAACTACAGGTATGTAATTAAATTGGTTTGGAAATATTTAGTTAACTTACAAATAAAATTATAACTTTTTTTGGAGCTGTACATAATTTTCTGTTTAATTTGGCGCTGGAGTACGCGATAAGAAAAAGCCAAATTGAGACGCAAAACTGCATATATAACAAATCTAGTCAAGTTCTTGGCTACGCAGATAATATTGTGCTTCTCGGACGTAGAACGAGTAATATTAAAGATAGTCTCTCTCAGCTTGAAAGAAAAGCTAAACGACTTGGATTATGCATCAACAACGGCAAAACTAAAGTGTTAGCAACATCTAAGAATATACCTCCCGGAAATCTGGATACTGGCCACTATGAAGTGGAACGCGTGGAAAACTTCAAATACCTCGGGTCTGTAATAACATCGTCAAATGACATGCAGGCAGATATCAAAGCCCGTGTCTCTGCCGCATACAGAGTTTTCTACGCATACTCAAAACTTCTGCGATCAAAACATCTTTCGCGGTCGTGTAAACTCACACTTTACAAAGCATTAATTCGACCTGTGCTTACATTTGGAAGTGAAAGCTGGACACTGACTTCCTCCGATTGTAGAATTCTATCAACATTCGAGAGGAAGGTCATACGAGCAATTTATGGTCCATGTAAAGTTGCTGAAAATCAGTATAGAATCCGAATGAATCACGAAATAAGACAGCTTCTTGGAGGCTGCGATGTAATCGGATTCATTAAATCTAACCGGATTAGATGGTTTGGTCATGTAGAAAGGGCACCATTAGATGGAATGATTAAAAAAGCGTCCCAACAACAACCAGCTGGTGTTCGTCGAAGAGGAAGACCTAGACAACGCTGGCGTGATGACATCATCCAAGACCTTCGTGATATAGGATGTCGAAACTGGGGTCAACTGGTCATGGAACGAGATGATTGGAAGCTTATTGCACAGACGGCAAAATCCCTTCACGGGATGTGAACGCCAGAGAGAGAGAGAAATAATTTTCTTTGGTAATTTCGTATGGTTTCAAACATTTTTGAAAATTTTATTAGTAAAAAAAAAGGGAAATAAATAATAAAGACTTTCAATATAGCGTGTGACGTTCTCCCGTGCTCTAAGATTTGATTCTCGGTTTACCAGCAATGGCAGTAGCGTACAAGCTGTATCATATTGATCAGATGACAGCAATACAACTTATGTTTGATTACTATCATTTGCGGTACTTGCTGTGCGTCTTCGAGCTTAATTGTCTTGCTTCGCAGTCCGAGTGTGTGGGTAAATGTTAGCATGTATGAAGCGTGAGTGTGTGGGCGTATGGGAATGATTGTGGGGGTTGGACGCGCTGATAGTGGTTCCTTCGCAACAGGGGTCGCCAGAGTTTCATTTTTCCATTCGTTTTGTTTCCACTTCTGTTTATTCACGTAATTTGCGTACATTTCTGTATTTGTGTTGAAGCAGCATGTAACAATCTATCAAATCCACGATGACTGAGCTGTAGTCGTTACGGCGTTAAATAACTCTGGGTACGCATCCTGCTATGCCATTCTCATTGGTTCGCCAATGAGAAAGCTCTTCATTACAAATTCATTCCAAAAGAATACAAAGTTCGATAATTTGGTGTTGGAACTTGTTCGGTACAGCCGAAAAGAATACACTATATGAATATTATTAATGTAATCTTAAGAGATAACTGTGTATTAAAACCAAATTTTATTTTGTCGCAAATATAGTTCCATTATCAGCATGTATATTGTGTTTTTGCAAGTTTAAGGACTTCGAAGATAGTTGATGCGTAACACTATAATATAAAAGCAGATATACACCCATCAACTACAGTGGTGACCCCGACCAAAATCAACATTATAATAATAATTAATACATCAGGAACTTGGAGCTATATTATCACGCGTTATATTCAAGGTATTCAAGTTTTTTTTTGTCTTTTATATGTGTAAAACGTAAAAATAAGAACACCAGCGTATCCAAAATCGAGACGTCATAAAGAAAAAATTGTATTGAGAAACAAGATCCGTCGTAAACAATCAAGAGCGTCGCTTGGGTTACACGTTGATGCAGTAATTAAAGTTTTATTGTCGGAAAACAGTAAATCAAAAAAAAAACCCGCCGCCAATACCTACTTGTCATTAATTAATTAGAAAGTAGTTGCAGTAGTTGCAGTAGAAAAATAAAATCGAGCAAAATTTTGTTTTTAGGAAATTTAATTCATATTTTGTTCAACAAATTTTGATTCACAATATTGTACGACCTTGTGTAGTGGTGTTACGTTTACGTGTATATTTTATGTATTTTTTTATATACGAAATACTTTTCAAATGCGTAATATTTATATGTTATGTACGGTTTTTCAGCATTATTAAATAGTTTGTAAAAATTTAAATTCAAATTTTTAGGTTATTATCTTATTGTTCACTGTGCTTAAACATTTTCATTAAACGCAGTATCGGTTAAATTGCCATTGTTTTGGACAAATTGTCCTTCCGCGTGGTTTATTCAAGTCGAATCGCAATTCAGTTTACGTGGTATTGGTAAAGATCGTACGATGTTTGATCACGTAGTAGCCTCTTTACCCCAAGATGTCATTATGTCTGTTGTCGATATCATTTAAAACCTTCCTAGCGCACACATGTACAAGGCTCTCAAACAGTCGCTAATTGTTGTCGAATACCGAGATAGGTGATCGAAGACCATCAGTATTTTATCGATCACTGGAACTTCTGGCTGCCCAATCTGACGAGTTTTCTCGCGAATTTCTAATGAAATTATGGTTACGTCGTTTACCTAGTAATATTAACATTGCTCTAGTGGCAACAGGTAAATCGTCGATTACAGAACTAATCGCGATTGCGGATAAAATTTGGGAAACCACTAATTCGTTACAAATTTCTAGCATTAAGAATCTATCCAATCCTATTGCATCAACTAGTTCATTCAACAACAGCGCTTTATCCGAACTTTGCACTGCCTTAAGTAATATAACAGCACGTTTCGGCACTTTGTAGAAGGAAATTAGTGAAGTTAAAAATATGACAACAAGAAGTCGATCCCAATCCAGGCATAGAAACACACGATTTGGAAGTCGTGGACGTTCTAAATCTCATGGTTAGTACCAATTCTGCTGTTATCATTTCAAATTCGGCAATTGAGCAAAGCATTGTCATGAGCCTTGCAAGTATAAAGCTGGAGACGGTTCTAATTCGGAACCAAAAAACAAGTAGACTCCACTGATCCAATAGGGATTAGTGGAATATAATTAAATTTTTGATTGACACAGGGGCTGATATATCCGTGGTTCCAATTTCAGATTTCTGCCATTGCCAACCTGATACAGATCAAACATTGTCCGCCGCAAACGGGTCTACCATCAAAATATTTGGGACACAACATTTGAAAGTAAATTTGGAACTACGACGAGATTTTAAACATGTTTTCATGGTAGCAGCGGTCTAGCCTTCAATCATTGGAGCGGATTATCTCACAAAATTCGGTTTGATGGTTGACTTAGGTAAAATACAGTTGCTAGACCGTGAAACCTCCCTTTCAGTAAAGGCCACGCGCATCAAAACTGATGTTCCTACAACAAAAATTAACATGGTCAATGAAAATTGAATTCAGCGCTATACTAAAAGATTTCCCTACTGTGACTCAAAACCCGAGATATGATATTCCAGTTTCTCATGATGTGGTTCACTACATTTCAACTAATGGTAGATTGCCATTCTCTAGCCCTCGTTGCCTGCCTCGATTTGAAACGGCATAAAGATGCCAAACAGTCATTCAAAGATATCGTTAGGTCTTGGGATATGTAGACCATCATCTCCACAAGTTTCTTCTCCTATCTATATGGTGGCTAAGAAAACTGACAACGACTGAAGGCCATGTGGGGATTATCGTCGATTGAATGCAATAACCACTCCGGACCGTTATCCGATACCCCACATCCAGAATTTTTCTTGCAATCTACATGAAAGTACAGTTTTCTCCAAAATAGATTTAGTACGCGCTTACCACCATATACCAATCGCAGAGGAGGACATACCCAAGACTGCCATTATTACTCCATTCGGATTGTACGAGTTTATGCGTATGCCTTTCGGTTTGAGGAAGGCTGCTAAATCTTTTCAGAGGTTTATGAACCATATATTTAGTGGATAAGATTTTCTGTTCATCTACATTGATGATTTATTAATCTTCAGCAGAAACGTAGATCAACGTCTCGCTGATTTCGGATTGACAATTTATCCTAAGAAATGTCAGTTTGGGGTATCTCGTTTAAACTTTTTAAGCCACGAAGTTTCCAAAGATGAAATTTTACCATCGAGAGACAGAGTCCAGATTATAGAAGAGTTCCCAACACCAACCAGCATACGGCAGACACAAAGATTTCTCGTCATGATTAACTATTATCACCGTTTCGTGCCACATCTTGCGGAATATTTGTTTCCATTGTATGAGCATTTGGTTTCATTGCCAAAAAAAGGCAAAGTTAAGGAATTCACTTGGCCGGAATCATGCCAGGAAATGTTTGTAAAAGTCAAAGGTTGTCTCGCGAATGCTACGATGCTCACACATTCCGCTGAAGATGCGGAACTCAGTATAACAGCTGACGCATCAAACCTTGCTGTTGGGGTTGTTGTGCAACAACGACGTCCAAATAGTAGCTGGGAACCTCTTTGCTTCTTTTCAAAAAAAACTTTCAACTGCAGAGAAAAGATATGCCCAGAAAAGATAGAAATTAGATATCACGATATATACGGATCACAAACCGCTTGTTAATGCTATATCATCAAAGACCGAGAGGAGCCCCCGGCAATCCCAACAACTAGATTATATCACTCAGTTCAGCACGGATATAAGGCATATAAAGGGGATCGATAACGTCGTAGCGGATACGTTATCCCGAATGGATAACGAAGAAAATTCAGCTATCGATAAAATTGACATTTCTTTTCAACAATTGTCCCATTTTCAGAAATCTGATGGGGAACTAAAAGAATTATTAACCAGACCCGATACTTCTAGGTTTAAACTTTTGTCTGTAGAAATTCCCGCTACAAATATTAGAATAATGTGTGAAGTTGCAACAGAAAAAAGTCGACCATATGTACCACTTCCGCTAAGAAAATCGGTTTTCAATGTAATCCATGGTCTTTTACACCCTGGGGTACGAGGTACAAGAAAACTAATTTCGAGTAAATATTTTTGGCCAAATTTAAATAAAGACGTGAACAACTGGACAAAAGAATGTTTGGCGTGCCAACAATCGAAAGTTCAACGGCACACGAAGTCGGAATATGGAAAATTTCAGGTTCCAAGTAAACGATTCGAGCACATACACATCGACTTGGTGAGACCTCTTCCACCTTCCGAAGGTTTTTGGTATTTGTTAACTGTTGTTGATCCTTACACTAGATGGACTGAAGCCTACCCTTTAAAAGATATTTGTATATCTACGATTGCGAAAGTGTTTGTTTCTAAATATATTTCTAGATTTGATGTACCAAAATTAATTACTACAGATCGGAGCGCACAGTTTGAGTCAAGGTTGTTTAGTGAATTAACAAATTTGATTGGATCAAGTAGAGTGCAAACCACGTCATACAACCCTAGAGCGAATGGACTAGTGGAGCGGTTCCATAGAACATTGAAAGCAGCTATTCGTACCAAAAATAATATTCAATGGACAACCGAGTTGCCAAGCATATTACTGGGAATTTGCGTCTCGATAAAACAGATAACGACGAATTACCACAACATGAGTTTGTCCAGAGGCTTCAAAAATATTTTATTAACATTCATCCAAAAGAAACCCGGAACGACAGTCGACCAAATATATTTTTACCTACTTCATTAGAAGATTGTGAAATCGTCTTCTTACATGTGGATAAGGTTAGAAGTGGACTAACTCAGCCTTACGAAGTGTTCGAAGAGTTCAATTGTGTTATTATTTATTCTTGGTGATGAAATCACATTTGATTCAAAATTTTTTTTATCTTTTGATGAAGCAAGTCACTGAAGGGGGAGCACTGTGGAGTCTTTCCACTTTCATGGATGTAATTCGATGTCATCCTTAAAAATATAGAAAGAATTAATTTGGATAGGTAGTAAAAACTATAAATCAAATACCTTCTGATATTGATTTATTTTACACAACAAATCATTTTTGTTATTGTTTTGTTTGACGTTTAAATGTAGACTACAAAATAAGTTGGTACCACCATCATTGTAGAGATTGTTTAAGAACAGATGGAGCAAAGGTATGAAAATTGCTCAAAATTTTCTAGCAAGAATGAATATATAGTCAAATATAGATTTTATTTTTCTTTTTGGATTTTGTGCTCCGTGGAGAGCTTTTGGTCAGAGACCATATTGGCAGCTACATATCGGTCACTGTCACATATCGCCAGCATATGGTACACATATATGGTTCTCGAACACAATATTGAAATAAATATTATCTCTGAAAGCCAAGCAACACTTTTAGAGCTAAAATCTACCCGCTTTAATTCAAAACTAGCATGGGAATGCTATCAAAATCTAATAGTGTCACATTTTGGAGGACATCCACTCAGGGATACAAAAAACTGCTATTGTCTACGGTTAGCAAAACAATATGCAAAAAAAAAATTTATTGGATCGGAACCATGCTTCGAAATGGCCAAGAGTTTGCTCAACAAGCACAATCTTAACATGGGAACAGGAACAATATGTTAAATTATGGAGAAGCCGAGTGGCACTAGTGCACTCCAAGAAACTTCTAGGAAACCTTCCTGTTTCACCGTTAAAAACAATCGACATACAGGGGGAGTCTATATGGATGTTAACGTAAGGCTTTACTGGACATAGTCCTATAAACCACGATCTTAACCAAATAGGCCTTGAGGTTGCCGATGGGTGAAATTATCAATCAGAATCTGTAATGATGGACCAATTCATCTGCAACTGTCCTAAACTTTTAATGACCCAGATACAACCAACTTGATCGTAGAAGATAAACACTTTCACCACAATAAAACGTTACTAAAATTAAGGTAACTAATTTTATTAAAATCATTAACTTGTATTACAGAATAAAACCAGTACAACGGCATCGACGATGACCGACTAAGAAAACAACCAGAAAAAGCACCATAAACCTTTATGTCACATGGTTGAAATAGCAAACTTATTACAACTGAGGGCAACATGTTAACAATTTTCTCTTTGAACATCAAAAAAATCTTAATGACGGTAACATCCCTATAATTATTTTCTTTTTCTGTTTATTCCATTTTATTCAACAACGAATACCATATAAATCAAAAGATCTGTATGTTAAAGTAAAAGTAGTATCTATATGCTATAGATGCAGTAAATAAATCACTTGAAATATGCAAAGAAATTTTGTTTACTCTTGTTAACATTTTCTCTTATATAAAATCAAAGAATCTCAAGAGTTCTCTAGTCTCTACACAAAAATTTTATATTATCTCAAATAAAATGAAATTTCATTTATATTGATTGATATGCATTGACTTGACTGCAAGAAGTAGGTTGTGCATTTGATTTTCTTATTTACTTTGTTGAGTTAGATTTAGATTTTATTGATATATAAGTGGAGTTAAGATGAATGAAGTTGAGTTCTACAAAAACGTTTTTATTGAATTAAAACTGGTTTACAAAAGGAAAAGAATCATTGATGAATTCTGTAAGTAGAAAGATATTGAAAAGAGGTGTGCTGTAGTTAACACATATTAAATTAGTTTGGCTATAAATCTCCAGCCATTAGTTGGTTCGTTTACGTCAAAGATCATATTTACTTCAAGCAACATCGTTAAAATTTAATGTAGAGTAAATTTACTCAAGTGTCTCCAAAATTGATTGTTTTACTAATTTCAAAGTCCCATACCTAATGCTTACACAAGTGAAAGTCTACAAGCTTAAGCCCACTCCTTAAAAAACAAATCACAAATTTTTTTATGTTTTTCTTGTTTATACTAAATAATAATTCGACGACCATAAAATTTTCATTAGGTTTCCGCAGCGCTTGAATCAACAAAAATTTTACCATAAACATAATCGAAATCGATTCATATTTTGTATAATAATTTCAATTTTATTGTTGACATTATGTCGTTAAATTACATCATGAAATAAAATTACAATTCTTAAGTATTCTTTAAGAATGAAAATGAATGATTGAGAGCTCCATGAATGAATTTTAATGACTCTCGTAAATAACCATACACATTGTCGATGATATCCATAAATTTTTTTATTATGATTATTCAATATTTTACAATCATTTTTATTTAATTATAATTCAAATTTCTAACAAATCTTCTAATACAAATGCTTTCTGATAATCAAATTAGATTAAAATTGGAATTGAAATTTTCAGAAGAACATCAATTTCCTCGGTCCTAGATGCATCAGACAATTCAACTTTTATTCAACCTTACACAAATCCTTAGAAACCTACATTCATTTTTCGTTAACAGAACTGAATAGCGGTGGGATTATATTATTGATATTCAATTTCTAATACTGTTCAATGAAAACTCAATTTAACTTTTTTTTTCATACTAGTATTTTTGATAAAAAGAAACCGGAAATAATAATCAATGTCATTTTCTTTCATATATGTATAAGATAAATTTTCTTTTCACTTTTTTTTTCTTCAAATTTTGTATATTAAATGAGATGAAAATTAAAATAGAAAAACCTTTGACTAATATTCTATGCATAAAATTCGATTTACATAGTTCTATAGATAAATGTGTTTCCTGTCGAGGTCTTATCAATTTTTTCATTTCAATTGATAAAAGAAAATTTATGTTAGGCGTTGTGTTTCCTGATAATGAAACTCTCTTGTATAGAAAGATGTCAATTCCTGTTCTTTATTCTAATATTGTTAAATCGAATAAAAAATTGTTCTTTAATGGTGAAGTGAAATAATTTGTTTGGAATTTCAAATTGAATAGAAATAACACAACAATCTTATCTATAAAGAAATAACTTGCAATGGAACTCTATTCAGTTTTGCATATAGGGGGTTTTGCATATAGAAGTTGCTACTTGCTATGCACCAGATCATCAGATAATCAGATCAATAAATGATCAAGCCGATCATCGCCATATCAGATCAACAAATCATGAGATTATCATGATCATATGATCATCAGATCATCAGATCATCAGATCATCAGATCATCAGATCATCAGATCATCAGATCATCAGATCATCAGATCATCAGATTGTAACCCCCTTTTTGGGGATTACAATGATTTACGCCAATATAATTATTTTTGAAAAAAAAAACTTTCCTTCGCTTCAACAAAACATATATTTTTTCATTTTAACAAACCTGATATTCTTTTCACATTAATAATTTCTATGAAAAAGGTCCTAAAGAAAGATATTACAATTAAATAAAATAATTTGCTTTATTAATAAACATATTGGAATTATAAGGTTCTATTTTTTTGATGATACGGAAAACATTTTTGTTGTTGAATTATTCCGGGAGAATTACTTTTACCTTCAATAAGATAACATATATATTTAATCTTGTATTGTTTAAACCAAGTTTATTTGTAAAAAAATTTAATTTTAATTAAATAAAATTTATAATTGAAAAGTTCGGCTGTGATTTTGTTATATTGAAGAATAGTAAATTAATTTAGTTAAAGAATAGTTAAAAGAAAAAACTGTGATTATAACTTAAAGTTAAAAATAATTCAAAACTAAAAATTAAAGTTAAAGGTTTTTTATGGTTGATGTGAAACCCATTGAGTTTTCAATTTTATTTAAAAAAAACCACGTCATAAAGTTGATTTCAATTACAGCTGTAACGGCAATTTATAAATCAACCTTTTTTATATCAGCTTTTGATATACTGCTATACAATTTTATATTAGCGGGATGAATATTATGTTTGATGTTACGGATACGAATACTAATTTGAACTAAAGACGAATTAATTGGAAAACTATTAATTGATGAAAGTGGAACAAATTTATGGTGCTCTATAGAAAATAATGCTGCCTGCAATCTAGCCTAAGTTAATGTGGTTTAGATCTGGAATTTTAATCAAGAACTTCAACAAATTAGTTACTTTAGGAATTTGAATTCTAGTGCTAGTTGTCGTCATCATTACTATTGAAGTTTTCTTTCATCACTAATTTGGATTGGATTACTAAACTATATTCAACAAACATTCAATAACATTCAGTACGGAGCCATATCTAAGTTTGAATGACGCATCTTCCGGTGATATATAACAATGAAGTATATTCGATTAATTTTTATAAACTAAATTAACAATGCATTACATAGTTTTTAATTTTTATTAAATTATTTTTATGTTGAATTTATTTAATTTCTTTTTGTAATTCAATTTTTCTCTCTATTTCTTTTGTAGTTTCTTTCAGCTAAATTCAGGTTTCCACAAGCGCTTGGAGGACAAAGAATTGGCGGGAAACTAGTTAAATCAGGTTTTTTTATTTATTTAATTATTAATTTTTTTTGAAATTGATATCTAGTTACTAGTATAATTGAAAAGAGATAGTTTTTAAAATTAAATTTTTTTTTAAATCCTTAAATACTTAAAATTTAATATTCTTTAAATTTAGTTTAAATCTAATTTATTATACCAATCTTTAAATACGATAATTGGAATTTTTAATAATGATTTATTTAGAATACAAATCACGTTGTTTTGTTTAATAAATATTATGTTAGTTGGTAATTTCTAATTTCTTTTGTTTTGTTGTTTATTAATATGATGTAGTGACGTTTTTTTTGCTGTCCGGATATTATCTTATGTCGTCACTGTCTTATCCCCTACCTTCCCATTCCCTGCGATCTTTAATCACACGTTTAAGCCTTGAATCATCTCCCACGCCCACGTCTGAAACTAGCCAGAGCACCAGATCGCATCAAGGCCTCTAAACGAGTGGAAATTACTCGTAACACGCTTCGCGCGGGTTACAGTTGGCGCCCAAACTAACGGTCAAATAACCGGTTTCTACAATTCTAACAGTTCACAATATTTATTGTTCAACATTTTCGTTTCAATTTTTGATTAAAACTCTATCAATGTATTAGTCTTTATATGTTAATACGGTTTATTATAATCTCATAGATACAACATAACGATAAAGTTACATCTAACGATTAGAAGCGGTTGATTGAAATATCTATTAATTTAATGTTTTGATTTTCTTTTCCAGTTTGTTTTTGTCGTCATTTTTGTTATAGATGCTCACATTAGTTTCCACTTTTGGTGTTTTGACTCCTAGTGTTGGTTAGCATTTAGTAACTAAATTTAAGTCCAGTTTCTTATATTTAAGTTCTTTTATAATCCAATCCACTTTGTTTCGATTTGAAGCAACTTATTAAGAAACTAGGTCCTTTTTGGAAAACTTTCGTTACTAGCCGATTGGACCAATTGTTGAATCAATACGTATTACTTTTTTATTCCATTTTTCAACCCTATTCCTATCCTCATCCTTTTTAAAAAATCGCTTCCCTGGCAGTGAAGATATAGGACATTATCTGGACATATATTTTGCATACATCATTATTTTTTCTGTTGTTAGTGAAACTGAATTTCACTTCTAAAAATCCAAAATCGAATTTTTAATTTTTTCATTATAATTATTTGAGAAGCAATAAGATTTAGTTTCTTTTAATTGTTTCTTGCAAATGTAATTTATATTAACATATTAATAGAATTTATATTAACATTTTTTTTGCATTATTTAAATTATATTATACTTGTTGTTTGTTCTATTTAAATAGAGGTTTGATTGTTTTTTCTAATTATTTGATATTTTTATCATAACGTCACACTTCACATTATTTCTTACTATATATCTTAGAATTGTTTTTTTTCATTCAAAATGGATCCTCAACTCCTCGAGCCTGATGAGTTGAAAATAGAATGCGAAATTAGAAATATTAAAGGCTTGCAATCAGTTCAATTATCTTTGCTTAAACATTATTTAGAAGAAGAAGCGATTGGTAATGAGATTGCACCAAAGTCTGCTCATGCCGCTGCACGTTCAAATCCTAAAAGGGAAGTTGCATTGTGCGCAAAAAAATTAATTGAAATACAAGAATCTTTTAAAAATTCATTAAAGTCACCATCCGATCATCTAGGTTTAATTCTTTCGGCTATGAAAACGCGTGTGCAACATTTCCGATCTCGTCTATTGCGAATTTCAATCTCACCAGCCGTTGCCGAGGAATACCCTCCGACCATTAATCTTTGCGATGAAATGGTACATACATTAAACGAAGTGTCTGTAGAAAGTTCTGATTTAAATGAATCAATTCAAAAACTGGATGATCTCGACATTAGCACTGCTATTGTTATTATTAATAATGTGGAAGAAAGGTCTGAATCTGAACAAGATAATATTTCAGGTGCTGCATCTTATACTGGAACCATTCCTAAGCAACCACCGCTCTCTTCTGTATCAAATCAGTCTTCTTCTACTTGTCCAGTCGTTTCTCAACAAACATTTTTGAACCCTTCTATTCAACCAAACTCATTTGCTGATAACGTTGTTCATACCTCCGATGTCAACCTACATTCTAATTCAGTTCGTTTTAGCGAATTTCCATTAAAAATTGCACCTTCAACTTCTGGTGATAAATTACCTTATTTTAAAAGAATTCCGCCACCTATTTTGAAACAACCAGATTTAACAATTGCATCTTCAAATACGAACACTGCTTTGTCTAGCTTATCTACACCTTTTGCCGATACGACAAAGCATCAGATGCCAATTTCAGTAGATAATAATAAACCAATTTACACCGATGATTTGATGAAAGATCGACTATTGTTACAGCAACTGATTGCAAAAGTATCGCAGTTAAAGCCTACAGCATTAGAAAACATTGTTGGAGCCCCTACTACTGTTGAAAGTGGTCTAGTTACTTCCAGTCCAAATCATCATAATATGCACAACTCTCAAGAATTTAATAATCGTACTTCTTCGATGTCTGATAATTCATGTAGGCCGTCAATTGTTCATCATTGGAATTTATATTTCGATGGCTCGAAAACCGGACTCAATGTGGAACGATTTTTATACAGAGTCGAAACTAACGCGTCCTCATATAATCTACCTGAATTTAGACTACTTACTGATATTCAACATTTGCTAAAAGGCAAAGCGTTGAACTGGTATTGGTCCTACAAGGAAACAAATCACCCTAGATCTTGGTCAGAGCTTAGCACAGCGATGAGAAAACAATTTCAAGACACGCGTAACGATTTCGATGTTCGACAGTCAATATGCGGGAGAAAGCAACAGCCTGAAGAAACTTTTCAAGATTTTTTTACTGCAATCTCTGAGCTGACTCTTTCATTGTCTGCTCCTCTGAATGACTTCGAGTTGATGTTAATTCTACATGGCAACATGAGAACTGGCTTAAAAGAAAGACTAGCAGGAAAAAGATTCCAAACTTCTTCGGAACTGTTTGACGAATGCGTTTCAATCGAGTCAACCTGGAGGCAATTAGCTTTTGTTCCTGAACGGCAAATTAATTTTGGATCAAGACCCACCTTCTTCAATCGACCTGTCGATCCTCGTACTCGCCAAGTACATGAGATGGATGGTCCAATCGATGAAAATCCTCCTCCTATTGTTTTTCAATCGCGTATGCCTCAACAATTTCTTTCACAGCCTAATGTTTCAGCTTTCAACCCTTCATATAATTCTCCAGTTAATAAATATCCACCATTGGTATTTCCTAAACAGTTGTTTGAGAAAGTCAAGTGTTGGAATTGTGGTGTACATGGACATTTGTACTATCACTGTCCCAACGAACTTCAACATGTTTTTTGTCAAGGATGTGGCCAGTCTGACATCATATTTGAATATTGCGCTAAGTGTCAGGGAAACATGAGGAGGGAGGTGCGAATTGGGAGTCAACCCTTCCCGATTACTTCACAAATTCCCAACCAGAGACCCCGGATGGAAGAAACAGCATCGAATACCGATCCAGAGTTCTACCGGCGACTTTCGAAAAACAACCAAAAATAATTTCAAACCCTTCAAAATTTCAAACCAAATCAAATAAAATCTCACGAAATATCAAATACTTCCGCTTGCGTCGCTCTATTAAGAAATCTGTGGCTGCTGCTTGTATTGTTGATGGATTGGACGATCGCCCTTATGCTGATGTTGAAATAGCTGGTATCCCTTTACGAGGCTTACTTGATAGCGGTGCTAGCATAACGGTTCTTGGAAAAAGTTCTGAACAATTTTTGAAAAACTCAGGCATTCGCTTCTACAATCAACCTACCTTACTTTCTACGGCTTCTGGTGAAGCACAACGAATTTTAGGTCATATTAGAGCTTTCGTTTCATACGCTGGAAAACAACGTATGATGAGAATATTTATCGCACCTGGGTTAAGCCAGCAACTTTACTTGGGAATAGATTTTTGGAAACTCTTTAATATCAAACCCCAAATTATTGCAGACCTTACACTTAATACGCTTCCTTCTTTACCCCTTCCAGATCAACACTTACTTAATCTTGCTGAATCTGCTAAGCTAGATTATATTGTTAAATCTTTTCCTTCGTTTGCTCGTGAGGGTCTTGGTAAGACACACCTCCTTAGTCACTCCATCGATGTGGGCCAGGCTAAACCTATAAAACAGCGATTTTATCCTGTGTCTCCTGTCGTTCAAAAAGAGCTGTACGATGAGATAGATAGGATGTTGGCTTTGAGGGTCATCGAGGAAAGTTTCAGTTCCTGGAATAATCCTGTCACGATGGTCAGCAAAGCTAATGGTAAAAAAAGGTTTTGCCTGGACGCACGTAAACTAAATGACGTCACCGTTAAGGATGCGTATGGGTTACCAATAATTGACGGTCTTTTAAGTCGCTTAAAAGACACGTATTTTATCAGTACAATTGATTTGAAGGATGCATTCTGGCAGATCCCTCTTGATCCTGCATCCCGAGACAAGACAGCATTTACAGTTCCGGGTCGGCCATTGTACCAGTTCACGGTTATGCCGTTTGGACTATGCAACGCACCACAGACAATGTGTAAACTGATGGATAAAGTAATACCGCACCAACTCCATGATCAAGTATTCGTGTACTTAGACGACTTGCTTGTCATATCAGCTACGCTGGATGAACATTTACTACTTCTTTCTGAAGTAGCACAACGTTTAAGGCAGGCTAAGCTTACCATAAACATTGAAAAAAGCAAATTTTGTCTCACATACACACGCTATTTGGGATTTGTTGTTGGTGGTGGTCGCTTACAGGCTGATCCAGGAAAGGTAGATGCGGTTGTGTCATTTCCTATTCCTAAAACTCCTCGTCATGTTCGGAGATTTCTGGGCATGTCGGGTTGGTATTCCCGTTTTATCCCAAACTACGCTTCTATTGCCTCTCCGCTAACCGATCTACTCGGTAAGAAAAAGTTTCTATGGTCTGATGCCTGTCAGAATGCATTTGACGATATCAAAAATAAACTGACTTCTGCCCCCGTTTTGGTTCACCCTGATTTCCAACGCCCTTTTTATATACAATGTGATGCGTCAAAGAGTGGAGTTGGTAGTGTTCTGTTTCAGAAGGATGATGAAGGATTCGATCACCCCATCGCATTCTTTTCGAGAAAATTAAACCGATCTCAAAGAAATTATAACATTACTGAGTTGGAATGTTATGCGGCCGTATTAAGTGTAAAGAAATTTAGACCGTATATTGAAGGTTACGAGTTTGTCATAATTAGCGACCATGCAAGTCTTCAGTGGTTGAATCAACAAAAAGACCTAACAGGACGTTTAGCTCGTTGGAGTTTGAAGCTCCAAGGATTTAATTTCAGAATCATTCATAGAGAAGGGAAGAAAAACGTTGTTCCAGATGCTCTCTCTCGAACCTTTTCATCTGAAGCGCTAACAAAAGAAACAGTTGAGTCTCTATGCCTAAACGATGATGCATTTCGGTCTTCTGATTATGTGAGTCTTGTCGAAAAAGTTAGGAATTTATCACAAAAATGTAATTTGGTTGTACGAGATGGAAGGGTTTTCATCAAAACAAATAATAGTGATAATTTGGCTGATCCTTTGTATCGTTTGTACGTTCCTGAAGTTTTAGTACCTGAAATTTTAAAATCACATCACGATTCTCCTTCAGCTGGTCACGCTGGCATTGAAAGGACGTTTGAGCGTTTGCGCCGTTTGTACTACTGGCCCAGTATGTTTAGAGATGTCAAGGAATATGTAAATAACTGTAATATTTGTAAAACATGTAAAGCTCCTAATTATTCCACACGACCTCCAATGGGAAGCTTTCACTTACCTACTATTCCTTGGCAACGTATATTTATTGACTTTCTTGGCCCATATCCAAGAACTCGATTGGGATTTTGTTATGTAATGGTAGTTATTGATCATTTTAGTAAATTTGTCATCCTAGAATCTTTAAGATCAGCTACAACACAGACAGCAATACAAGTTTTACAGAAACGGATTTTCAACTTATTTGGTGTACCAGAATCTATTGTTTCTGATAACGGGAAACAGTTTATTTCTAAAAATTTTAAGTCCTTTCTGTCAAAACTAAATATTGCACATATTCTAACTCCAAAATACAGCCCCCAATCGAATTCATCGGAACGAGTAAATCGAACCTTATTATCAGCAATACGTTCCTATTTAAAAACAGATCATCGTGAGTGGGATGCTCATTTAGATGAAATTGGAGGTGCACTGCGAACAGCGTTACATGATTCTATTGGAAAAAGCCCATATTACGCTCTGTTTGGTCGACATATGATTAACCATGGTGATCAGTACCAGGTTTTACGTGAACTTCAGTGTCTAGGCGAATCGGAAGTAGAAACATTGAATCCTTCAACGCACCTTGAAATAATGAGAAATAACATAATGGTAAGGTTAAAACAATCGTCACAACAGCATGCCAAGCAATATAACTTGCGGAGTCGTCAAAGGTCATTTTCTGTGGGACATTCAGTATATGTCAGAAATTTTCCTCAGAGCGATGCCACAAAAAGATTCTCGGCAAAGCTCGCACCAAAGTTCATCAAAGCAATAATTAAAGAGAGGATCGGAAATGTTGCATATCGTTGTGTGGACGAAAAAGGTAACAACTTAGGGGTATATCACCTGAAAGATATTCAAAACTCATACGCAATGCATGTTTAGTTTTTCCTCTAATCCTTTATTTTATATCTTTTGCCCGGCTTGAGACTTCTCATGGGTCGTAGGGCAGCACCACGATTTGTAACCCCCTTTTTGGGGATTACAATGATTTACGCCAATATAATTATTTTTGAAAAAAAAAACTTTCCTTCGCTTCAACAAAACATATATTTTTTCATTTTAACAAACCTGATATTCTTTTCACATTAATAATTTCTATGAAAAAGGTCCTAAAGAAAGATATTACAATTAAATAAAATAATTTGCTTTATTAATAAACATATTGGAATTATAAGGTTCTATTTTTTTGATGATACGGAAAACATTTTTGTTGTTGAATTATTCCGGGAGAATTACTTTTACCTTCAATAAGATAACATATATATTTAATCTTGTATTGTTTAAACCAAGTTTATTTGTAAAAAAATTTAATTTTAATTAAATAAAATTTATAATTGAAAAGTTCGGCTGTGATTTTGTTATATTGAAGAATAGTAAATTAATTTAGTTAAAGAATAGTTAAAAGAAAAAACTGTGATTATAACTTAAAGTTAAAAATAATTCAAAACTAAAAATTAAAGTTAAAGGTTTTTTATGGTTGATGTGAAACCCATTGAGTTTTCAATTTTATTTAAAAAAAACCACGTCATAAAGTTGATTTCAATTACAGCTGTAACGGCAATTTATAAATCAACCTTTTTTATATCAGCTTTTGATATACTGCTATACAATTTTATATTAGCGGGATGAATATTATGTTTGATGTTACGGATACGAATACTAATTTGAACTAAAGACGAATTAATTGGAAAACTATTAATTGATGAAAGTGGAACAAATTTATGGTGCTCTATAGAAAATAATGCTGCCTGCAATCTAGCCTAAGTTAATGTGGTTTAGATCTGGAATTTTAATCAAGAACTTCAACAAATTAGTTACTTTAGGAATTTGAATTCTAGTGCTAGTTGTCGTCATCATTACTATTGAAGTTTTCTTTCATCACTAATTTGGATTGGATTACTAAACTATATTCAACAAACATTCAATAACATTCAGTACGGAGCCATATCTAAGTTTGAATGACGCATCTTCCGGTGATATATAACAATGAAGTATATTCGATTAATTTTTATAAACTAAATTAACAATGCATTACATAGTTTTTAATTTTTATTAAATTATTTTTATGTTGAATTTATTTAATTTCTTTTTGTAATTCAATTTTTCTCTCTATTTCTTTTGTAGTTTCTTTCAGCTAAATTCAGGTTTCCACAAGCGCTTGGAGGACAAAGAATTGGCGGGAAACTAGTTAAATCAGGTTTTTTTATTTATTTAATTATTAATTTTTTTTGAAATTGATATCTAGTTACTAGTATAATTGAAAAGAGATAGTTTTTAAAATTAAATTTTTTTTTAAATCCTTAAATACTTAAAATTTAATATTCTTTAAATTTAGTTTAAATCTAATTTATTATACCAATCTTTAAATACGATAATTGGAATTTTTAATAATGATTTATTTAGAATACAAATCACGTTGTTTTGTTTAATAAATATTATGTTAGTTGGTAATTTCTAATTTCTTTTGTTTTGTTGTTTATTAATATGATGTAGTGACGTTTTTTTTGCTGTCCGGATATTATCTTATGTCGTCACTGTCTTATCCCCTACCTTCCCATTCCCTGCGATCTTTAATCACACGTTTAAGCCTTGAATCATCTCCCACGCCCACGTCTGAAACTAGCCAGAGCACCAGATCGCATCAAGGCCTCTAAACGAGTGGAAATTACTCGTAACACGCTTCGCGCGGGTTACAAGATCATCAGACCATCAGATCACCAGCTCGTCAGATCATCAGATCCTCTGATATTTAAATCACTAGATCATCTGTAATAGCTGGGATAGCGGGAGCTATTACTTTGAAACTTATAAGAAAAGGTGCCGGTAGAGGGTTGAAGACCCTCGTCATCTTTGGAACTGCCCGGCCCTCGCTAACTCAATTCACACCCACACACCCTCACTATTATTTTTATTATTACGACATGTTCTTAAGGGTATTATTCATTTTATAGATTTATGTTTATATATTGAGACAAAATTTGACTATCAGATTTACTAAACATTATTACTTACTCTTAGCCTAATGCAGCTGCTGGTTCTATCGGCGTTGTCTTCTGTGGTGTTCGCAGGTAAAAATAATATAAAGACACGAGGCTTCCACTAAATTTTGTTTTTATTTAATTTTCTTTTATTTCATACTGATATCATTTAAATTATATGTTTTAAATATTTCTAACCATCACAAAAACACCAATTGTTTCGGTTTCTTATATATATATATAATCTTGGATTTAGTCATTTAAATATCCACAAACAAACATATTTGGTTGCTTCACTTTTCTTCAAAAAAACATATATGTACATGTACTTTTGGTTTCTTAATAGGTAATTTATATTTACTTTAAAACATGTACTTTTGGTTTCTTAATATGTAATATTTGATTTTTTTTTTTTTGCCACTTAAATATCCAAAAGAAACACAATTAATTTTAATTCACGTTATTTTTCATTGATTTATCTTGTGTTAATCACAAAAAAACAAAAACACAAAATTTATATAGATTTCACAATAATCTTAAAATGTAACTATTTTAAGTCCAAATGACCACTATTACTATTTGGATTTTAATTATTATTTAAATTATCTCAACTATTATTAGCATTACATCAACTCTTCACTAGTTTACCACCGACTGGCTTCTCTAATTTTTTCGATTTTCAGAGTTTTAAGAAAAAAATGAAAAAAAAAATGGCAATACTTGCAATTTTTGATGGGAAAAAAAAATTTATACAAATTTTATAATTTTACATAGAAATAGAAAACCATTTCCGTCACTTGCAGACTGGAATAGGAACAACGAAGGTTATTTTATTCAAATATCACCGTTGAGGTAATTGTCCATGAAAACTTCATATATCATGGGAAAAAGTTTGAAACAATAAAAGAAATAAGACCACGAAGGTGTTGGACTGGATTTAAGAAATGCAAGTGACGATGGTGTGAGAACGGTTGTTACCATAGGGTAACACGTAATAGGGATAACGGGGATTTTTATTTCCTAACACATCAGATCATCAGATTATCAGATCATACGAACATCCGATCATCAAATCATTATATGATAAGATCATCAGATTATCAGATTATCAGGCTATCAAATTTCAACTCTCAGTGAAAACGTAGCAGTTGAGTTATCGGGCCTTCAATATTTACCACTTTTCTGTGTAACGTTGATCTATGCGTACATTGAGATATATTTCATATTAATCGTTTACCTGGCTCGAAGGACCACATGAAATAGTTTGAGATAGTTTGTAAAAAATTAAAAAATGTATATCACTATATCATCTAATAACCTTTATGTAATAAGATCTAATAAATTTGTGTAAATCATTTATATTTTAATAAGCCTGTTTATAATCAATCAACTATTTTTAATAAATTTAGTAACATAAAAAGTTCACTTAAAATAGAAAATAAATTTCTTTATTATAATTATATAAAAGAGTTACATTATTATTTATATATTGTTCTTTGTTTTCAAATAATCTCGTAAGAAAAATGAATAAATTCGCATGAAATTGTTTTTATATTTCTAAATTTTATAAATAGACCAGTCTAGATACCTTAACAACAGGAAAAAAGTGGAAAAAATTACTAACAGGATGAAAACTATTGGATAGATTAGAAAATATTGCTCAAATGATGGGAAACATAAATTAAATGTCATCCAAGCTACGGGGGAAATAGGGTGAGCTTTTAGGGGTAGATAATGGTTATACATGATTTTCAGTGAAACTAGACCTTCTATTGAAAAAGTTTAAAGCAAAAGTTATATGTAATAAAAAGGTCTATAGGTTTTCACATAACCTAAAATTTGCAGTGAAAAAAGAAAAAACCGAGGAAATAAGGCTTCTTCGTTTTTAATTTTTTCTCCCACCAAAATAGTACATTATGATGCTAGGACGTAAGGCTAAAGATTTTGGACGGATGTGGAGTTTGCAAATCGAGGCGCTAGCCGAGGAATTTTAATCTCAAGGCACGCTCATCGGCCACCACACACAAATATATTTATTAATAGAATTATTAGGACAGGGATGTAGAACCAAGAACTCTACAAGGCATTATCAAGTTGAATCTAAAAATATAGCGATTATTGTTAGGTTTTTTTTAAAAAAATATATGTAAATATAACAAACATGAATTAAAAATTATGATCTAAAAACACACACACAACAAGTATCTGTAAAAACTTACATTGTAGAAAAAACGATTTTTAAAAAAATAATATAAAATAAAAAATTTAAAATCACATATTAAAAAATTATATCACAGAATTAATTTAATTATACAAAATGTTATATTTAATAAAATGGACAAAATTCTAATTTTTATAATTTTGGAAAAAGTTACAATTTTTGATTTATTTATAATTTTTGCAATATTTTTAGAATTTTTGAAAAAGTTTCAAACTTTGATTTTGTAATAAATTTTGAAATATTTTTAGAATTTTGTTTGAAAAAAGTTTGAATTTTTAATTTTATTTAATTATTACAATATTTTTGGAATTTTGAAAGAAATATGAATTTGTGATTTTGAAATATTTTCTCGAAAGGCAAAATGGAGAGGTTTTTGAGTAGTTTGCTGATTGTATCATCTTTTCACTAAATTTTGTTAATATATGATCTGTTATAATTTTCCGACAACGTATTGAGGTTTTGTGTTAGTTTTGTAATACATATCTCAACAGAGATAAAAAATACATGTATTTTAACAAAAAGTTATGTTTGATATACATCGCTGCCCAAAACTAAAATGTCCTCATAAAAGTTTTGTGCCGAAAACTATATCAAAATCCTTAACCCAGACCGAAGTCTTGGTATCTCAGAGCTTGAGATTTTAGCCCCTCCATATTTTTACTGATTCGATTCTGTAAGTTCGTTTATTGAAAATTATTAATTTTACGGCAAATGTTGTTTTTTTTTTAAAGTTGATTGAGCCATGACCAAAAAAATCGATGTTCAAAAGATAAAATATTGATTTTACATAAAATATTCAAATTTTGTTAATTTAAAACTAACTATTTGTGTTGGACTGAGGAGTCATAATCGAACTCACAGACTGAGACTAGTTGGAATTTTAATCTCAAAGCACGCTACATCTGGGATGTTCCTGATTCTGATTCTATTATCAGAAACGCACAGTGTTCATTACATGATCAAGGAATTATTAGTCCAGAAAGGGCCAAGCCTATTAGGGTAATCTGATGTGGGTCTGCTCCAGGCCTGATTTAGAATACATTTAAGGCCAAACTTACGTCTAGTTTTATCTTCAAACAAAACAAACTGAAAAAAACAGCAATGCATTCCATTAATATAAAATAGAAATATGTTATTTTATATGAAAAAAAAATGTAGGTAGAAAAATGGGTGTTTTGTTGCAATTATGTATAATCATTAATGGTAATTCAAATTGTTGAAGAAAATTTTAATGGAAATATAAGCATTGTATGCAATGAATAAGATGAATGTTAGACTACAGAACTTGTTTATTTCTGTATATAATAATGAATTCATTGTCACAGGATACATAATTTATAGTACAAGAGGTAGAAAATGATTACGCTATTTAAATAAATAAAAAATGGAAATGTAAGATTATGTATTCATGGTTAGAAAATTAAATTAAATTTTTTTGCGGTTGTTAAAACTTAAAATATTGATCTACCATCGTTTGTGCATGTTAACGGTAAAAATTATTTAATAAATATAGGCAACTGTGGTTTAAGTATATAGTGAAACAAACAAGATAAGAACTCTCTTGATAAAAGGATCTCAATGATTAGGACTGCACCCAGATCCTGAATAGAAAGAATCCTTTATATATTGACAATGCATTGTGTAAGATAACAACAGAAACTTAATTAAAGAAAACAACCTAGATGTTTTAAAGCAGACAGGATTGAAATGGGTGAGTTCTATGCGTCCTACTATTGTATCCTATATTATGGCGAATTTAAGTTGAGCGTTTCAACATAGTACTAACTACTAACCGATACAACGGTTGCAGTAGAGCAAGCTTAGAGGAAACAACCTAGCTAGTTTAGGCTCATTACAAAGAATACTGTAGGATAATCTTTATTCCCTGAAGAATAAAATCTGAGGTAGCGAAAATCCGAAATTCTACGTCCAAGCCGTCCTACCTGGGTAACTGGGTAACGGATTCACGAAAATTTGGGTTGGGCGAAGGGCTAACACCCCATTTCCGTAAAAAAATTATTGTCATGAATTCTGTACACAGGCCTCGGAATATCTCGGAATCATTATTGGAACGACCTCGGAAACTGTACCCGGACTACGATTTAAAAATGGGAACCTGGAACGTGCAACGCCTTAGAAGACCAGGAGATCTCCTAAAACTCACACATTAAGTCGAGAGCACACACTGGATATAGTGGCATTACAAGAACTAGGATGGCCAGGTAGTGGAATCCATGAAACAGCGAAAGGATACACTCTTTATTATTGCGGTCATCAAAATGGAGGAGAATTTGGAGTTGGGTTTCTTATACACCGTCGCGTGAATCAGCATGTTATCGACTTCAGCCCAATTAATATGCGGTTATTCCCACTGATTATGCGGTTATTCCCAAAAATTCAATGTAACGATCGTCAATGTTCATGCACCTACTGAAGATAAAGCAGATGATATTAAAGACCTGTTCTTCATAGAGCTCGAAGAAGTCATCAATAACATCCCGCAGCATGAAATAAAAATCGTAGTAGGTGACTTTAATGCTCAAATCGGTAGGATTGCAGAACTTAAAACACATATCGACCCTAACAGCTTGCATCATACCAGCAACAATAACGGTTTTGCGCAGCCGAGCTGGCTATGATGTATGATCTAGTAGTTTCCAGCACTTTCTTTCCTCACAAGAGAATTCACAAGGCAACGTGGAAATCAAATGACGGAAGAACGGTTTATAAAATCGATCACGTCATGATCTCTAAGAGACACTCTACAAGTGTAACTGACGTTCGATCATACAGAGGTGCTGATATGGACACCGATCATATTCTTGTCATCTTTAAGTACAAGTGCAAATTATCATCTACATTTAATAGAAATGCAAAAAAGACCGTGACCGCTGGAATGTCGATGCATTTAAACATCCGGAAACGCTGAGCAGATATCAGCAAATAATAACACAAAACATAGAAGAGCATGACATCTCTTCTGAGATGCCATTAAACATACATGAAGAATGGAAAACGCTTCAATCAACCATTATAGCCGCAGCACAAATTTTAATCGGAAAACGACCACCGAAATCACACAATGAATGGTTTGACGACGAGTGCTACCAATCCGTTGAACATAAACAAAAACTGCGAGAAAAATGGTTAACAAGGAACACCCGAAGCGCCCAAGCGATAATCTATGCGCCAGGAAAGCCTCAGCAAAACGCGAACACATGAAGAGCTGCATCGAAAACATCAACCAACATGCGGCCAACGGAAATTCAAAAAAGTGCTTTGCCGATGCACGGAATCTGACAAAAGATTTCCACCCAAGATCTACAGCCATCAAAAATGAAAATAATGAACTTATAACAAGTGAACGTGATGTGCTGGCAGTGTGGCGATCCCACTTTCAAGACCTACTGAATAGGACGAATGAAGCTCATCCTATTCAAGCAATTGCTCCATCAACTGAGGAGATTTTTGTCCCTTACTCAGCAATAGAAGAAGTGAAAGCTGCCATCAACAAATTAAAAAATGGCAAATCACCAGGTTTCGATGGAATTCCCGCAGAACTTTTGAAAAATGGGGGAGCAGCTCTGGACTTACGTATACGATCTGATTCTTGCAATCTGGGTCCAAGAAGAACTACCTGCTGAATGGAAAACAGCTCTCATTGTTGCGATACATAATCAGTGTTCCGTGACTATCAGTTTTCGTCCCAACTGCTCAACCACAGATCAATGTTTTACATTAAGGATGATTCTGGAAAAATGTTGGGAGTACAACATCAGCATTCACCAGCTCTGCGTTGATTTCAAGCAAGCATATGATTGTATCATCCGCGACAACCTTTGGTCCGAACTGATATGGTATCCCAGAGAAACTTGTTTCTCTGTGCAAAATCAAAACATCGGGATCAAATTGTAGAATAGTAATCGATGTGTCAGTTTCTGATCCTTTCGATATAATATCAGGTGTTCGACAAGGTGATGCACTCGCGCTCGTACTGTTTAATTTGGCGCTGGAGTACACGATAAGAAAAAGCCGAATTGAGACACAAAACTGCATATATAACAAATCTAGTCAAGTTCTTGGCTACGCAGATGATATTGTGCTTCTCGGACGTAGCGTAGCGGACGAGCGATATTAAAGATAGTCTCTCTCAGCTTGAAAGAAATGCTAAACGACTTGGATTATGCATCAACACCGGCAAAACTAAAGTGTTAACAACATCTAAGAACATACCTCCCGGAAATCTGGATACTGGCCACTATGAAGTGGAACGCGTGGAAAACTTCAAATACCTCGGGTCTGTTATAACATCGTCAAATGACATGCAGGCAGATATCAAAGTCCGTGTCTCTTGTCTCTGCCGCTCACAGAGTTTTCTACACATACTCAAAACTTCTGCGATCAAAACATCTTTCGCGGTCGTGTAAACTCACACTTTACAAAGCATTAATTCGACCTGTGCTTACATTTGGAAGTGAAAGCTGGACACTGACTTCCTCCGATTGTAGAATTTTATCAACTTTCGAGAGGAAGGTCATACGAACAATTTATGGTCCATGTAAAGTTGCTGAAAATTGGAGGCTGCGATGTAATCGGATTCTTTAAATCCAACTGGATTAGATGGTTTGGTCATGTAGAAAGGGCTCCATTAGATAGAAGACCTAGACAATGCTGGCGTGATGACATCATCCAAGACCTTCGTGGTATAAGATGTCGAAACTGGGGTCAGCTGGTCATGGAACGAGATGATTGGAAGCTTATTGCACAGATGGAAAAATCCCTTCATGGGATGTGAACGCCAGAGAAAAAGAGAGTATAAAATCAGATAACCAGCTATTTTAATTACAAATATTTAAGTTTGCCTTTTTCTAAAAAACGTTTATTTTGCTGTAATCCATTGTACACAGTCTGCAGAATAGAAAAAATGGTAATTCCTTTTTGTTCTTAAACTAAAGGTATTTTTTGTTATTTCGACGTTGTGAAGGTATATTCATTTGATTCAAAAAAAATGGGTTATGTTTAATGTTTAAGAAAAGCTGCATATAAAAACTGCAAGCTGAAAAGGAACTTCGTTTATTTTACTTCGGTCTGAAAGACCTAAGTATTACATTCATGAGCTCAAAGTGAAATTTTTACCCCCACTTTTTTTGACATTTCTCGACGTTTTAGGACCTACTGATTCTAAAAAAGCAAAAAAAAAATGTATGTCTGTCGGCCTGTCGCCTTCATTACTTACGCTGCAGGGAAAATCGCTAGAGGGATTCCAAAAATTTTTTATTCTAAAAATAGGTTTACTCAAGGGACAGGTCCGAAAGGACGCTGTGTTCGATAACTGTACCAGAAGTGTGTCAAAAAATCATTAAGTGTGTCAAAAACAGCAAATTTTCATATTTTTGGCTTAAAAAACGTTTATTTTAAGTGATTACGAGTAGGGACATTGAATTTGGAGAAATCTTGATGGTAGGGATTGGTATGTGAGATCAAAAACTAGATTATTGCATTATAAGTTTGTCAAAAAATGTTGTCAAATGTGTCAAAAGAAAGATTTTTATTTATTTTTTTACCCACTTTTTGGAAAAAATAAAATTATTTGAAATGAAATTTTATTATTATTATTGAGAATTATGGCATTATAAGTTTGCCAAAAAAATAATGTCAAGTGTGTCAAAAAACAATTTCATTTATTTTTAAGCCAATTATTTTTTGGAAAAAAACGTAGCTGTTTTTATGACGTATATGTAATTGAAAATGAAATTGGACATGGAAATTTTTGAATTTGTCATAGATTTTTAAATATTTTTGGAATTTTGAAAAAAGTTTGTATTTTTGATTTTGTAATAATTTTCTTGCAATATTTTTAGAATATTGAAAAAAGTTTTGATTTTGTAAGAATTTTTGGAATATTTTTAGAATTTTGAAAAATTTTTAATTTTTGATTTTATTATAATTTTTAGAATTTTGAAAAAATTTTCAATTTTTGATTTTGTAATAATTTTTGGAATATTTTTAGAATTTTGGAAAAAGTTTGAATTTTTAAGGATTTTTGAAATACTACTGGAATTTAGAAAAAATTTAAATATTTGATTTTATTCTAATTTTTGGAATATTTTTGGAATTTTGAAAAAGTTTGATTTTAACAATATTTTTGGAATTTTGATTATAATTTTCCGCAAACGTATTGATGTTTCGTGTTAGTTTTGTAATAAATTTCTAAACAGAAAGAAAAAAATACTTGTACTTTAACAAAGAGTTATGTTCAAAGAGTTATCGCTGCCCAAAACTAAAAACCATATCCTCATAAAAGTTTTTTGCCGAAAACTATATCAAAATCCTTAACCCAGACCGAAGTCTTGATATCTCAGAGGTGTGAGATTTCAGCCCCTCCATATTTTTCTTTATAGATTTATGATTATGTACCAGATGAACAATGTAACAATACAAAATAATTAAGGAAATAATTACTCTATAACAAAACATGTAAACCTGCATGTATCTTTTGGTTGAAAAAATTTAACAATTTAACAAATTAAACATTTCGTTGTATCTTTTTGTAAAGCTAGCAGCTTGGTTGTATATGAAAATTGATTTTACCTAATTAATTAAAAATATATTCAGCCATGCCTGCATAAGTGCAGTGGAACAACTAAAAATGACTATAGCTGATTGAAAACAAAGCCGTAATGGATGAAATTATTATTCGTTTTATTTTGTTTTTGCTTTCTGGTATTTCTAATCTACCATTTCCAAATCTAAATCTATTATTTCTAAATCTCACTTTCCGAATACTTGAAAGAACGCTTACGTACTTGGGTTTTTACTAGTTTTGGGATAAATACGGCCCCGTTGTTTCTCCAAGCCTGTGGTGCAGTTTATTTGGTTTGGTTTTCCTTTTTTTCGTGCTTGCCTTCTTAGAACTCACCCAAAAACGAAGTAAAGAAAAAAGTATTTGTTACGAAGCTGGGGTAAATATAAAACTTCATATCAAAAATCAAAAATTTTTAATTTTTCAAAATTAAAAAATTATTCCAAAAATTCTTAAAAAATCAAAAACTGAAACTTTTTTCAAAATTCTAAATATATACAAAAAATTCAATTTTTTTTTTCAAAATTCTAAAAATATTTCAAAAATTAGAATAAAATAAAAAATTTAGCCTTTTTTTATTTCTAATAATATTCCAAAAATTCTTAAAAATTCAAAAATTCAAACTTTTTCCAAAACTCTAAAAACATTGCAAAAATTATAACCATATCAAAAATTGAAGCTTTTTCCAAGATTATAAAAATTATAATAAAATCAAAAATTTAAAATTTTTCAAAATTCTATAAATATCCTAAAAATTCTTGCAAAATCAAAAATTGAAACTTTTTCAAAATTCCAAAAATATTTCAAAAACTATAACAAATTCAAAAATTTCTATGTTCAATTATATTTACGTAAGCAAACAGCTGAATTTTTTTTCCAAAAAATTATCTAAAAAATTTATGAAATCATTTTTTTGACACACTTGACAAATTTTTTTTGAGAAACTTATAATGCAATAATTCTCTATAATAATAATAAAACTTCATGTCAAACAAATAATTAATTTTATTTTTTTCTAAAAAGTTGTGTAAAAAAATAAATAAAAATCTTTCTTTTGACACACTTGACAACATTTTTTTGACAAACTTATAATGCACTAATCTAGATTTTGCCTTACATTCCAATCCCGACCATCAAGGTTTTTCCAAATTCAATGTTCCTACTCGTAATCACTTAAAATGAAAGTTTTTTAAGCAAAAAATATGCAATCTTCCTTGTTTTGACACACTTGACGATTTTTTGACAAACTTTCGGTACAGTTATCGAACACATCGTCCTTTCGGCTCTTCCCATTGAATAAACCTATTTTTAAAAAAGAATTTTTGAAATCCGTCCAGCGGTTTTCTAGATTTCGTAGGTTGTGACAGACGGCGGGCAGACAGATATACATATTTATTTTGCTTATTTAGAATCAGCACGTCCTAAAACGTTGAGGGGCTGAGATGGCTGAGATTTAGTACCAAAAACACAAAAAAGAAATTTTTGGATTGCACCACTCTGCTGCTGGCTTTTTTATTTCACGGCCTAGCTCTAGCCTGAGGAAATGGTCGTGCGGATCTATATCTGGAGGTGCTTGTAAGTATACTACAAAAAAAGTCCGAGCGGCAGGTACATCCGCTAGAAATAGGTAGATTTCGAGATCAGACAGTTATGTGTGCAATTAGAATCGGATTTATCAGATTACTTTATAAAAAATACTAATTAAAAAGAGAAGTATTAAACTAACTTTAAAAATAAACATTATTTTATACAGTTTTTGGGCTCTAGGCACTTAACCTGTACCCCAAAATGGCCAATTGTCAAACATATTTAGGAGACTGTTTGCCGCAACATACCCAGAAAATATTTTTAGCGTAAGTGAAAAAATGCGACCGTGAAAGTGCCGCTAAATGCCGTTGTACTTCACACAGTTTATTGCAGATAGCTAAAGAACCTTTTATTGCAGATGTCTGGCTTTTTAAAAAATGATAGAAATATGTTCAAATAATTAATATTTATAAACTTTGTTTACATATTTTGCCCCAAACGGTCGTTATAACGCTTTGTTTTTGACAGTTTTAAGGCTCTAGACTCTTAACCTGTACCCGGATAAAGCCAGTTGTCGAACTTATCCAAGAGATTGTTTGCCGCAACACGATCAGAAAAAATTTTTGGTCTAGGCCGAAAAATGCGAGCGTGAGAGTGCCGCTAAATTCCGTTATACCTCATATCGTTATATATATATATATATATATATATATATATATATATATATATATATATATATATATATATATATATATATATATATATATATATATATATATATATATATATATATATATATATATATATATATATATATATATATATATATATATATATATAAATATATATATATATATATATATATATATATATATATATATATATATATATATATATATATATATATATATATAGATATATATATATATATATATATATATATATATATATATATATATATATATATATATATATATATATATATATATATATATATATATATATATATATATATATATATATTTATATATATATATATATATATATATATATATATATAATTTTTTTTTTTTTGTTTTTCCGTCTCCGCTTTACATATATAGTCGTTTGGCATCAAAATTTTTCCGAAATTCCGAGATGACGGTCATTGCAATAGGTAGATTTTTATATGAAATCTATCTAAAAATGTATTGGAGCAGAGCATCGAAAAGTTATTCTCAAAAAAAAATAATTATTCTCACAAAAAAAAACGTTGAGAGATGAAACGACTAGAGCAATCACCTTCACCAGAGCAAGTTCCCAAAACTAGGGATTGACCATCGAAAGTCTGGATTGGACCAGACTTGGACCCATTGGGCCCAAGCAACTAAGGCACTTAATTAAAATGAAGCGAAATAAAATAAAGGGTATCTCGAAATCCTGGGTTGTCAGAACCTTAAACACTCTCATTTACATCTAGAAGTCCAATAACAGACCACGTGACGCTTTTCCAGCCATACGGTCAAAGAGATCTCAACATAACGTAGAATCGACAACACTGCAAGAGGAGAGGAAATAAAACAAAATGAGATTTCACAGCTCATTGGAAATAGAGAAAGACGCCAAAAAAAATGATTAGGCAAAAGCAAATATATCTAGGAACCCATTAACTGAAACTCTGGAGTTCCAAGACCGAAGAATTAAGTGAATGAAAATATTGTAGGTCTGTATCAAAACAAATTAGAATACCAAAATTTATTGGTCTGAGCAACAGAATTTTAGAAATCGTTTCTGAAATATGTTTCGTTCTTACCAAGCTACCAACCCTAATGTTTTCATTCCGAACTAAAGTTGGATTATTTCGTATTTCTTTCATTATCCATAGAGTCTTTGAAATAAAATCTAACCACCTAAAAATATATTATTTGCTCAAACATACCATAAAAATGAATTGGAATCAAAAAGAAATTTTCTAAACGGTGCTAGGTTACGATACATTAACTTAGCATACACTTTACCGTTCAAACAACAAACCGGTTTGGTTAAATACTTTATGAAAACAACAGCATATCAACGAAATTAGACAAATTCACGGAGACTGGTTATATTCGTAACTTTTCATATAATGTATGTAGGTAAGCCATGTAACGAAAAAAAATTAAATTATTAGATGACGTAATACCTTTGATAAAAGTTTCATTTGGTTTCTTTGAAATATTAAATTAAAAGGAAACACATATTAACAACTCCTGGACGTCCCCACTAACTGTATCACATAAAATCATTTGATAAAAAAAAATCGTTAAAACAAGGGATAACACGTTTCTATAAAATTGATTTAAGAGTTAAAAAAATCCAACATTACATACCTTTTTTGTAATCTTACCTTTTTAGTAATCTCAGCGGCATGTCACCATATACAAATCATTCGGAAAACCTGTTCTAGAAGGTCGGGTCACTGCCTAACACAACGGTTACTCGATGGACCTTGAGGCCAATTAACTGATCACACGCATCATTAAAACAGTATAACACGTTGAATCACAATATTTAAATTACATATATTTGAATGTTAGTTTTTATACACAAATGGTATACATCACGGTTGAATCTTAAATCTTAGTATTTATTTGTTTGTTTTGTTTTCTTTCGTTACAACAAATTCATAGGTTAAAATTACATAATTTTCTTGTACGTTTCTAAATCATATAAACTCGGTTTTTATTCATTTATGGACTAAACTGTTAATTTTTATAGTGGTTTTCGAAAGTTTCTAGTCAAACCTACAACCTTCATTTATACCAAATAATGACGTCCTAATATTACTAGCAATTCTAAATAAAAGCGAATTGTTAACCACTAATTCTCTAATTAACATAAAATTTAAATTATCAATTCCACAAGTTTTATCAAAATACGACGTTCAAAGCGTTACTTTAACTATGCTACACACTAGGATTAATTAACATTAATTATAATAATCAAAAAAAATACAATTTTTTTTAAAAAAACAAAACTCTCACCATCTTCTTATTAATTACATATTACACTGAACAAAAATAATTGAAAGAGTGCGAATCACCTGTTGCATCGCTTTTTATTTCCTTCATTTCACCATCTTTTGTCCTACTTTTGTTATTATTTTGTTTTGGGAACAAAAAAAAATTCTACCAACAATATAAATAAAGTTGCGATATTTAATGAGTTAGGTTAATCCTTTATTTCTTTAACATAATTCCACTAGATGGCAGCGAAATGAATGCAACCGGTTAGTCATTCACTCCTTCAATCAATTATAAGGCTGTTTGAGGCTTAATTCTCATTCCCCCAAACAGAAACAACAACCCTCATCTCAAAGGAAAGAATCGATCAATAATTCTCTTCGATAGTAAGAGCAATAATAAAAGTAAAAAACATCGGATGGCTGTTGTTCCGTTGAAGGGCAAGTAATGAGAAAAAACTTTATTGGATATTTTTAGTAGTCATCCAGGCGAATTTATCAAAGCTTCATTAATTCCACTAAACTTTAATGCAGATGGGATATATCATTAATTTTACGTATTTTTATTTTTACCATTTAGTAGGGTCAATTCCCCTCGAATGATATGAAAGTAATACCGCAGTCCAATAAAATACGGAAAAATAGAAAATAAGAAAAGAAAATCAAATTACACATTTTTAGAAATAAATGTTGTTATACCGCATATATAGGTGATAGAACTCGATTTCATTACAGGATTTGATCACTTATGGAAATCCTCATTCCTGTAGAGTGATCAAAAGAAGAGAAATCGACAACCAAAAATTAAAATTTCAATTTGTAAACGAATTCCCAATATAGCAGTTCTACTACCCAACGAAGGAATTCAGGTTAATGCCGGTGAATTAAAAGCAATCAGAAAACTAAGATGTATAAAACTTCAGTCCACAAAGTGTGACCAGCCAAACTAAATATCGCACAAGCTCGCACCCACGACCTGAAATCAAGAGTCTCCCGCTCTTTAGAATCCCACCCAGATAGTAGCCGGGCAAAGACAAATCAAAGATACACATGATAAGAATATTTCAACATTGAAAGTGCAATAAATAGCAGACCATACTACCCTGTTGGACGGCATCAGAGGCTGCTTAGCAACAAATCCAGCATGCGTCCGATCGATATCTATCAGCACATGCAGGATGTGTAGTAGGTCAAAGTTCGCCGGTCCATCGGTCTCAGCATCATGATTGATCAGCTCATAAGGATGAAACAAGCAGACACGACAAACTCACGTCCTTAAGACATGAAAAATAATCCAATCCATGGGAACCATAGAAAAGATTTCACCAGCAAATAAATTCAATAAGAGAATAAATTGACCAAAGGGTAATCGAACCATCGAACAAAAGTTATTTGTATTATAAACTTGTTTAGCCGGGTTTAAAATTTTATATTTTATTATTATGTTTTTCCTCAATTTACCCAAAAAAAAAAAAAAAAATAAATTGAGGAAAAACAAAATAATAAAATATAAAAAGTTATTTGCATAGCATGATCGGATTGTGGTCATAGCAATATCTTCCAGGACTCCAGACTTTCAGATAAAATGATATGGCTTAAAACCGGTTACCGATGAAGAGAAAAAAAAATTACCAACTAGAATCCACTCCTCGGAGAACAATACCCTATTTGAAACTTAGTCGATGTGCCGATGGGAGTGACAATTTCCCCCGGCATCAGCTATACGTAAACATCACCGGAAACTAATTAGAAAGGTAAATATAATAAAGGTAAAGTCCTTCGGGACCACACATGAAACGTTTCAAAAATCGCATAATAAGTTAATTAATTGAAAAAAAAAGTTAAACTACGGTCTAACGCGTAAAATCCTTTACGACAAGTCAAGAGATCAATACCACGATGAATAATCAATAAGCCATAATCCCCACCAGTAGACAGTAGTACAAGGAAACCACGATCTTTAACGGAAATTAATTTGGCATCGTCTGAAAAGACGAATACATAGCTTAGTAAGTTATATTAATTCAGTTTGTAATTAGCCTAGAGAATTCAAATACAAGGAAATCAATTCATCATCCAATAAGAATAATTGATTCAATAAGACTAACTTATTATTTAATAAGACATTATTCAATAAGAATAACTAATTCTATAAGATATTATTCAATAATAATACCCAATTAGTAAGCCATAACTAGATACCCCATGTTGCCATGTGGCAAAAAAAATTAATAGGAGTTACGCTTCAAAGTCAAGAGATCCAAAGCAATAACAAAAAAAATCAACAATGGTACGCCTTCAATGACAAATACTGATTTGCTCGGTCAAGAACGAACATCTTTAGAATGAAAAATACCCAGTTTACCTGTTTCGCTATCTTTAAGTTCGTAGGATACGTTGCCAATGTGCTTTACAACTACAGCCTTGATAAACTTTGGGGCCAGCTTGGCATTAAACTTCTTGGTGGCATCACTTAAGACAAAATTGCGTCGATACACAATTTGACCAGGTGCAAACTTGAGTGGTCGTGAACGAAGGTTATAGCGGGCAACATTACGTTCGAAGGCTTCATTGGTTAATTTGCAGAATTGTCTGTCGAATTCGGCTGAGTTGATCATTTCGGTTCAGGGTTTCTCCCGTCTCCTCTAACTGATTTAATTGTTTCAACACGGCATAGTCAAAACCATGCAGTATCATTGGCAATCCAAAGGTAGCAAAGTAAGGAGAACAAGCAATTGTCTGATGATGTGCACTCCGAAGGGCACAAGCAATATCACCAAGGTGCACATCCCATCGACCGTGATTCTGACCTAGGTAGCTTCGAATCCCACTCAAAATGGACTGGTTCAATCGTTCACTAGAGTTCGAACTCGGAGTATATACCGAAGTGAAGATATGACCCACCCCCCACTTTTTCAAGAAACTCTCGAATAGTTTGAACCTAAACTGGGTACCATTATCAGAGACAATGGATTCTGGAACTCCGAACACATAAAAAATAAAGGTCTCCAGAGCAATGCAAATAGGTTCTGCAGTCAGTTTCTTCAGCGGAAAAAGAAATGGGAATTTTGTAAAGTGATCCAATACGACCAAAATAGCGATATTCCCAGTTTTGGATCTAGGATATGGACCCAATATATCAATAAACAACCGTTGACCCAATCTGAACGTTTTATAATAATCGACCATCGGAGCACGAAGTACTTGGTTCGAAGATTTCGTGGTCTTACATAATTCGCACCGAGAAACAAAATCGTGGACATGTTTGGACATCTGAGGCCAGTAGTAGAAACATCGTAATCGATGTAAAGTTTTAGCAACTCCACCATGAGAAGACGTAGGGGAGTCATGAGCTCTGGAGATTAACGGCGCCATTAATTCTTCAGGAACCCATAACTTCCATACCCCTCCTTCATGCGGCTCGTCAGCTGAATCAAAGAAAAGTTTCTTAAATACTAGGCCATTTGATGTACGCAAATCAGGGATCGATCCTTGGGCATCATTAATGATTTTTATCAGTTTCAGACTTAAACGCAGGGGCTCCCAATCAATTTCAAACGATTCTTTTACGTTTGAGGTTAAGGCATCTGCCGAAAACAATCTAGACAGTGAATTTGGGATTATGTTCAGACTTCCTCGTCGATGTTCAATAGAAAAATCAAAGCCTTGCAGCTTCAATGCCCAACGAGCCAGTCTCCCCGATAAATCCTTTTGGTCTTGTAGCCACTTGAGAGAAGAGTGATCGGTTATTACCTTGAAAGAGTGACCCTCAATATATTGCCGAAACTTTTTTATCCCTAGGATAGCAGCCAGGCATTCTTTTTCGGTGACGGAGTAGTTCCGTTGAGCTGAGTTTAGTTTCTTGGACATGTAAGCAACGGGGTGTTCGACACCCTCCTAGTCCAACTGTACCAAAACACAGCCCACACCATCACCACTCGCGTCACACTGAAGCACAAACGGCTTTCGATAATCTGGGTTTACTAAGACTGGGGCGGAAGTCAATGCACTCTTTAAAGAATTAAAAGCATCATCGGCTTCTTTTGTCCAGACAAGTTTACTTTTTGATTTTTTTAGTAGATCAGATATCGGAGTCGAAAGTGAGGCAAACCCATGAATAAATCGACGGTAGTAACCGGCCATGCCCAAAAACCGACGAATCTGTTTCACCGTTCGAGGAACGGGAAACTCGTTTATGGTAGCGGTTTTATCGTCATCGATTTTTAATACGCCTTTGCCGACTACATACCCTAGGTACCACACTTCTGGGATCAAAAACTTGCTTTTTTCGATGTTAATTGTCAAGTTTGCACGTTTCAAGCACCCAGCGATCTCTTCAAGTATTCCGACATGTTTATCAAACGAATCGGTTACTATCAACAGGTCGTCCAGGTACACGAACACGCACGCTCTTAACTGCGGAGGAATCACTGGATCCATCAGCTTCGTCAAGGTTTGAGGCGCGTTGCACAGTCCGAAGGGCATCCTTACGAACTGGTACAACGGCCTACCTGGCACAGTAAAAGCAGTTTTTTCTCGTGACGAGCGTCCTAAGGGGATCTGCCAAAAAGCATCCTTCAAATCCAAACTGGAAATGAAGTTAGCTTGAGGCAGCCGACTCAGAATGCCGTCAATTTGTGGAAGTGGATAAGCATCTTTTTTGGTACACGCATTCACACGGTGAGAATCAAGGCACAATCGCACTTTCCCCGGTTTCCTGATGAGGACCACTGGAGAGCTCCAGTTACTGTGGCTTTCCTCGATCACCCCCAGTGCCGACATACGATCAAGTTCATCTCCCATCATTTTTTCTATGGCTGGTGAAATTGGGTAATGTCGCTGTTTTATGGGACCTGAGTCACCAACATCAATCACATGCTTAAGTACATGTGTACAACCCAAGCCTTTCTCTAAAAAAGATGGAAGATGACTAATCGCATCATGCAACTGAAGACGTTGAGCAGAGGTAAGTACATCCGTAACCGACTCTACGGTTGATACCGAAGGAGAAAAGGAGATTGGATCGATCAAATTGAAGGAGTGAAAAAAATCTATTCCCAGGTACAAATCCTGTGTAAGAGACGGTATGACAAATAAGGTGAATTGTTTAGTTTGACCCCGAAACGTAATAGGAGTAAGTACACAGCCCACTTTTGAATAGTTCCATCAGCTGTAGTAATCTTTACTGATGTTGATAAGAGGTTGCGAAGTGAAATCATTACCTCATGAGCAAAGGCGCCACCAATTATACTAATGGAGGCCCCACTAACGAGTAAGCCAATTCTGGACGCAGCAAATAATGTAACTTGGGCATGATAACGCGTATCATGCGGTAGTGTTACAATACTCGACACATTCTTTGAATGTAAACTGCGACGTGTTCGCCAATAACCGCGCATCCTACGAGCGGACCGTGAAGGGGCTCTTTTTGACAGTACATTTATTCCTAATTCGGTTCTTCGAGTCAAATAATCTTGCATCCTCTGGTGTGGTGATTTAAAATGAGGGATTTTAATTTATATATATTTATTTTTATTTTTGGTCATTTTATTTTAGAACAAAATAGAATATTTTTGTGCAAATGTTATATAAAATAAAGTGACAAAGGCTAGCTGAAGATAAATTTTTTAAATTACCTAAAACAGAATGGGATTAAATTAGGTTTCGCAGAGGAAGATATTCCAATTTGCAAGAATAAACGTAGCTATCTGTTCGATTTCCAACAAAAAATGAAGTGCGTAATCTTTACACGCTGTTGAAGTAAAACTTCTTTGGCCACTGCAGCAGGTATTACTAAAAATATTAAATATAAAATAAAATAGATATGTCATATTGAAATTTAGAGTTTCTTTCTAATATTCTTGATAATATAAATTACAACAATGTGTAATAAAAAGCCATATTTACATGTTTTACAAAGTCTTACAACGTTTTACAAATTAAATTTCACGATGAATACATGTCCACTTAATTTGACAATTGGTACAACAATTGATGCATTTTTCAATAAATCTAGCAAATTTGTCATAAACCTCTAATTTCATATTTCAATTATGCTAATAATTGAATTGACTTTGTAATACTTTATGTAAATATTGCTTTTTATTACACAGTAAATTATATTATGAAGAAATGAAACTCTAAATTGCAATATGACATATTTATTTTATATTTCATCTTTTTATTAATACCTGCCACAGTAGCCAAAGAAATTTATTTTAACCGCGTGCAAATATTACACGCACTCATTTTTCTATTTAAAAATACAAATTTAATCAACACAAATATTTTTTCCCGCCCGGGAAATCCCAGGGTGCAAACTCTAAACACCATGACCACCATGACCACCGTGACACCACCATGACCATCATGACTATCATGACCACTGTGAACACCATAACCACCATGACCACCGTGACCACCATTACCACCATGACTACCATGACCACTTTGATCAACATGACCACCATGACCGCCATGACCAACATGACCATCATGACCACCGTGAACACCATAACCATCATGACCACCGTGAACACCATGACCACCATGACCACCATGACCACCATAAACACCATGACCACTATGACTACCATGACCACCATGACCACCACGACCCCCATGACCACCGTGACCACCATAACCACCATGACCACTATGACCACCATGACCACCATGACCGCCATGACCACCGTGAATACCATGACCAACATGACCACCATTATCACCATGGCCACCATACCCACTATGACCACCATGACCACCATGACCACCATGACCACCATGACCGCCATGACCACCGTGACCACCATGACCACCATGACCGCTATGACCAACATGACCATCATGACCACCGTGAACACCATAACCACCGTGACCAGACCACCATGACCACCATAACCACCATGACCACTATGACCACAATGACCACTATGATCACCATGACCAGCATGACTACCATGACCACCATGACCACAATGAACACCATGACCACTATGACCATCTTGACCACCGTGACCACCATGACCACCGTGAACACCATGATCACCATAACCACTATGACCACCATGACCACTATTACAACCATGACTACCATGACCACCATGACCACCATGACCACCATGGCCACCATGACCACAATGACCACCATGACCACCATCTACAATCTACACATCCAATTCATATAACATTTAGTACGTACGTACGTAGTAGTACTCATAACATTTATAACGTTTAGTATAAGTGAATAATAAATATAATAACAAATGAACAAATGAATGACTTGACCATACAAACCAAGAAGATCAACCAAACATGCTTCGATTCCTGAACCAGTTATTCGATTTTGCTCAAATTTTAAAACTGCGCTTTTTGTCATCTTATATTTCATTATATATGCCATTTACCAAGATTTGCGACAGCTTGTTTCTCTGCCTTTAAAAAAGCCTAATGTGCATCAATTTTTATTAATTTACGAGTCTAAGCGTCCATTGTAAACAAAAATAGAGCAGACATATAATATTTTGAAAACTGATATTAAATTAAATGAAAATTCTCCAAAAATTCGGATTGAAAATCATTAAATTTAATTCAAAATTATGTTTTTTTAATTAAATGCCTGTTAAATTTTTAAGAATCGAAAAATATGAACTATTTCTATAATGCACCAAAAACCAGTGAATATTTAAAATATGTGTGTCATAATCGGATTGTATCGTATATTTGCCGAATATTATATTCGTTTTTTGTACTTCCGTTGCAAAATTCTTATAACGCGCCGAAAGAAATTTTACTTTAAAAATTAATTTCGGGTGACTATGGTATATCTTATATTAATTTTTTATCTACACTATCACAATCCCAATTAACCAGCTGTTGAAAATATGGTAATAGACACCAACATCAACACCACCATCCCTAACACATTTTTTCCGTTTTTCTTAATTTTATTTACTGTTTTTAATTCCTATAAACAAATTTATTTCAATTACAACATCCTGTTTAGAATTTCAATTCAAAATTTTCTCCCAAAAAAGCACTGATAAAGATTAAAATGATAACAAAACATAAATTTTGGTAATTAAAATAATTTCTTTTAACATTAAACAAAAAAAAACATTAACAAAAGAAAATTTACAATTTGAACGTTAGAAAAGGAAACAGTTATAAATGAAAACTGTTTTATAGAAAAGAAAAATGATCTCGTTTATATAACAAATTGTTTTTCTTTTGTTATCGTTATTTATGTTAAATTAATTGAATGTAGTTTCGATAGTGAGTTGAATGGTGTGAAATTACTTTTGTTTAGGTTTCTTTGAAATAAGATTGAATGATTCGATATAAAAATTATTAGATTAGTTTTACATAATCAGGCAAAGTAATTTGTTTAAATAGTTAGCTAGAGTTGATATGTACTGTCAGTAAAAATATATAGAACTAGTGAGATTGGAATGTGACCTTAGTGGTCCATCCAAGAAATTAAAAATCCACAATTAAAAATTCACAACAAAAATTCAAACATTTTCCGACTTCGTGATTGTACAAAATCCAGCAAAAACCCACATAACAAAACAAATTATCAGAAAACAAAACAGTCTATTACAAACCCAAACGAATCCAAACCTAATTTGAATATACGAATTCAAAAATATGCATAGACAAAATAATCACTTGCTATATTTTCCATCGAAAACCATTTTTGTCATCGATTTTTCATAATGAAAACACAATAAAAAAAATATATATATATTTTCTTGGGAATTTTTTTGTTTTTTATTTTTTATTTAAATTTATAACATTAAGTGGATTATATTTATTCAAAAACAATGAAAAGAAAGGAAATAAACAAATTTCTTAAGCCGATAAAAAACAAACCATTTATTATAGTTTTTCCAATAAAAAAGTTATGAAAATAAAATAAATGTTTTAAATTTTCATAAATAATTTTTAATGGAATTTTTTTGGCTCTTTTGAGGTTTTTTTTTATTTTTAAATAGTAGTGGTTGGTAACATACACCAACTTTATACCATTGATAAATTACTATAGTCATTTTTTAAATTAGCTGAGCTTAAATAGCTTAGAGACAATTTATCTGTTTGAATTGGTAAACTGCCAATAGAAATTCATATTTCATCTCCATTTTTCCTATATTGATGGTAAATCAAATCAAAACGCCTTTCATTGCAAATTCGGAAATCGTTATAGTAGAATAACATAAATAGAATGCGTGTTTTTTCACCAGAGTGGCTCGAAAATAGTTAAGAATTTTGGTGACAAGCAAAGCTTAAGGTGTAATTGTGCTTGAACGGGTTAACCAATGTTAATAAATATAGTACTAAAACTAACGTTTACGCCATTTTGAAATCAGCTTGAACTAAAATGTTATTAGCAAGACCTCTGGTGGAAAAAAAAGAAATATAATAAAAATAATAATTTATCTAGTGTTCATAGACAAAAATAAAATGTACACAAACATAATTTCAAGATTTGGCTTATTTTATTCCAAAAAATTATATTATTTTACATAAATGTTTACATTAAGTTAAATGGAATTCTATTTCTCAAACTTTAAACATTTACTTATGTTTTTGATAATGTTGGTTGGTTGGTTGGTTGGTTTTGACAATATATAGGAATCCTGCTATCTAAAAAAAAAATAGAACCGACTTCAGAAAAAACAAAAGAGGCACAAAAAAGTGAAAAATAACTCAATTGTTGCTTTTAGAAACAAAAATACGTTACATTTTGATTAATTTAATTTAATTATACCTTACTATAGACAAAAAATTACGCTATTATACAAAGTTACTATATTAAAATAGTAACTTTTTATTATAATTATTATAGTTATTATAGTTGTTATAATAGTTATTTTATTTTAAAAGTTATTTGTAGTACAAAACTGTTGGAAATCGGTGCCAAGCCCGAGACATATTAGTCGGTTTTTCGTCAATGTGACACCGACTTCGAACAGTTTCGTACTATAAATAACTTTTAAAATAAAATAACTATTATAACAACTATAATAACTATAATAATTATAATAAAAAGTAACTATTTTAATATAGTAACTTTAAAAAATTAAAAATATTTATTTTAAAATATTTATTAAAATTATTTATTTAAAAAATCGAATGCATAAGGCTCACAAAATTTTCAAATCTACGCAATTAGAGTTGGACTTTCTGAATTACAACTGTCTTCGTGCTGAATTCAAAATACTAAATAAGTTTTTGTATAATAATTATATTCTGGATATTGAGTCTGATCTTTATTCTGATCCCAAAATCTTCTGGCATTTTATTGACATAAAGAGAAAATCTAATGGTTACCCATCAACAATGTATTACAATGACGAATCGTCTAGTGTCTCTAAAACTATATGTAACTTTTTTGCAAACTTTTTCAAAAGCGTTTACAACTCAACACCATTCATGTTAAATCCTTATCAACCATCAGAATCTACTAACACTGAATTTAAGGGATTTCAAATAACGGCATCTGACATCCAATCGGCGTTAAATGAACTGGATATAAGTAGGAGTGCCGGACCAGACAATATTCCGCCAATATTTTTAAAACAGTGCTCCACCTCTCTGATAGTTCCTTTACTAAAAATATTTAGTAGGAGCCTGTCTTCTGAAATTTTTCCATCGTCCTGGAAGCAATCTTATATTACTCCAATCTTCAAAAAATCTGGTTGCAAAAATAATGTCGTTAACTATCGTGGTATTGCTAAATTGTCAACAATTCCTAAATTATTTGAAAGCATCGTAAAAAATTATATATTTTTTCATACAAAGAAATTCATCACCCCTCCCCAACATGGGTTCCATCCGGGCAGGTCAACAATAAGTAATTTAAGTATATTTTAACCACAGAAGTATCTCAAGCTTTAGAACTTGGATTGCATATTGACGTAATTTATACTGATTTCATAAAAGCTTTCGACAAAATAATTCATTTAATTTTGTTTAACAAACTAGATAACTTTGAATGTGCTGAAATACCTATCCGTTGGATAGCGTCATATCTTAACCAACGAAAACAGTTTGTAAAAATAGGCCCCACAAAATCTTTCAAATTTCTGGTTACCTCTGGCGTGCCTCGAGACAGCCATTTGGGTCCGTTATTGTTTATTTTATTCATAAATGATGTTATATCTTGCTTTACTCAATGCAAAGTTCTTATTTATGCTGACGATATTAAAATCTTCAAAGTTATACGCAACGATAAGAATGAATAAGAACGATAAGAAATTCTTCCGATTTTCAAGACCCTTACACTGTGCGCAATTTATACTGTTGTTTTGTTGGATCCATATTAGAATATGCGTCAATAATATGGTTTCCTTTTTATAACATTCATTCAAATAGATTAGAGAGCGTTCAAAAAAATTTATTCGTTACGCTTTTCGTCGTCTTCCTAGGGCTACTATCTTGCCCGCGTATGTACTACCACAATATAAAGGGCGGTGCCAACTTTTAAGTTTGGAAACACTGGCGAATAGACGACAAATCTCTTCGGCAATCTTTGTCTATGACATTTTGATTAATAAAATTGATTGCCCCTTATTATTACAGTTAATAAACATTTATGCTCCCACACGACAGTTACGAACAATATCAAGCTTTTTAAAACTCCCTTATCGCAGAAGAAACTACGGAACAAGTGATCCATTGCTCACCGCTTCAAGGCACTTCAACTTTTTTTCGGATGTCTTTGATTTTAATATATCCAGAATAGTGTTTAAGAATAGAATCAGACTAAAACTATTACATTCAATTTAAACTAAATTTCTTTAAACTCTTAATGACAAGTATCTATCTTGAATTTTATTAAACTGTTTCTAAATTGTTCTTTTTGTTTTTATTTAAATGTTTTAGTCTTTTATTTGTTTGAATTAGCTCATAATTTAGTATTGTTAGTTTTTAATTTTAAAGCTCATAATAATTAATCTATGATACAATGTATTGCTGCTGAAATAAATAAATAAATAATCAAAATGTAACGTATTTTTGTTTCTAAAAGCAACAATTGAGTTATTTTTCACTTTTTTGTGCCTCTTTTGTTTTTTCTGAAGTCGGTTCTATTTTTTTCCAAAAAGGATTTTTATTTTTATTATTTTTAGTGTGGTCATAAAGCAAATGTCGGCTAGAAAGCGTTTTAAAAGTAATAACTTCAAATACCGGAAAAACTTTCATCAGTGACAATCTATTAATTATGGTTTTATGATTTTTTGCACAAACGGCATACACATTTCCCGTCATAGAAAATTATTTACGATAACCTCGACAAGTATAGCAATATAATACTACCCACAACACCCAAACAGAATAATATGTTTTGACGAAATCAACGAAAATGCATAAAAAATATGGTTTTTTCCAATTTTCTGAATAACGGTATTTTTCACATCATAAAAAAAATTATGGGACCCTCGGGGAATAAGCCCAAATAGAATTTAAATCATCCAAATCGAACGAGCCGTTTTTGAGAAATCGGTGTACATACATACATAAAAAAACCTACCTTGAAACACAGAACCTCCTTCTTTTTGGAAGTTGGTTAAAAACTGAAAATAAATACTTTATTAGAACTTAAACATCGAAATTAAATTTTAATAAATTTTTACTTACCCGATGGTTATATAAACCTTTTATTATTTTAAATATTTGGGTACATATATGGCCAGGCGATGTCAGAAAAATAATAATATTATTATTTGTCTATGGCGATATTTTCTTTAAATTAAACAGTTTGTTTGTTTTCAAAAATAAATTAATTCACAATATACTAAATACAATTTACGATAGATGACAGTCACATTACTTTTTAATCGTTCTAAAAAAAATCTAATCTAGAGCGGAGATACATTTTTCATTGAAATATTATTTAATTGTTTTAAAAAAAATTAGTATACGTCCATTCCGCAGTGACGTGTGATACGTTTGTACGCATTTAAACTGATATAATTTCCAAATTAGAACAAAAATCTCTGTGTTTTAAATATAATTCAATTCATTTCAATGATTTCTTAAAGTAAAACAAAAACACATTAAGAATTATTCAAGCGTTTACATGTGATAATAGATATAAGCCCTGTGACGGGTGTTACGAGTACTCTTACAAAATATGCTATCTTGTTAACCAATCATTAAAGTTTAGCTAAACTAGGAATTTTTGTAGCAAAATTAATAGCTAGTTTGCGAGTTAAAGAATCTTCTGTTCCTATACTCTAAGTATTTTGTTTATATATTGCTTTTTATATTTTTCTTTTACAAAAAAAGCTTTAAACAAAAGACATTTTTAGGAGTTTGAACTCCCTGTAAGACCATATGAAAGGAAATTTCCGGTAAAGTATCTGAATTAGTGTTTTTTTCAGTTGAGGTAGCATCGTTAAAGTATTCCATTATTCCATCGGTTCGTTTACTCGTGTACTCTACTTCGGTACTTCTCTAATCGGTGCTCTACTTACTAAAGATCATGAATGTCGTTTTCATTGACAAAATGAAATTTAACGCACGCCCTTTGGATTTGAAGACAAATATTCATAAAAATACCAGAATATGTTGATACATTTTCACCGAGACTTTATTGTCCGCCAAAGTCTATCCTTCGCAGTTGCACACAGCCGTCGACAGTGCCCTTACCATAACTAGTGGCAAAGAGAGCCTACCCTCCAGTCTCTCACTGTAATAGATACACTCAGAGAATTTTGTCATTAAAAATTATAAAAATAGCCATTAGATTAACAATTTGGTGATTATTATACAGCTAATCACAACTTGTGATTATTTTCACTGATTTCGGAAAAATATTATTAAACTAATAATTTTCGTTCGTAAGATTTACTAACAAAAAAAAATAAAATGTTTAATCTAAAAACGATAGCTTTCATATTTAATAAGAATTTGTTTAAATTAATAACAGAATAGTTTAGGTTCATATCTGGTAGGCATTGGATAAATGGCATAAATTATTAGAATAATAATAAGTTGTCATTACAATAACAGTAGGTTTATCAGATTAATAATATGGTTATTATATTAATAATAGGTTGTTATTAAATTAATAATAAGTTATTATTAAATTAATACTGGAACTTAATTAATAATGGAACTTGTATTTTACACTTTTTAAATAAAAGAGAAAGTTAAAATTTGGTTTACAGTTTTATTTATTTCAATTAATTTTATTTAAGTTTTTATTAATTTAAGACAGTATAATTATTACATTTTTATTTTTATCTTTCTTAAAAATTTGGCTTTAATTATACCTATTTTATTGTTACAAATTTTTTCCCAATATTTTGACCTGGCAAACAACCATCAGGAGTTTTATTTAGTTTTTATTATTCAAAGTTAGGCATGTTTAGTGTTAATTATAATAAATTATAAATTAACGTCTCTGAATATCCGAAGATACCATGCCAACTAAGGATAAGAATGGAATGCAAATTAAGATTCTCTGAGAAATTTATGAACGTTAACTTTAAAGCCTTGAGGATTAAATTCATCAGGGAATACCCAGGAAGGTAAGGCATTCCAAAGATGAGAGACTCTGTTGAAAAAGTCACGTTGGAAGGCTACAGTTCTAAACCTAATTATTTGAACTGTAAAGGGATGCGCTGCTACGTTTGCTCTGATGTGACGCGAAAGGTTTGCTGATTTAGGTAAAATCGATTTGATCTCTTCAGAAGCTCGTTCATCCATAATATATTTATAAAATATAGTCAAATCAGCAACATTTCTTCTGTGCTGCAAGGAATCAAGACCGTTAGTAAGACTTGGGTTACCAATGAGTTTAATAGCTCTACGCTGTACAGAATCAAGGTAGTTGAGACTACTCAAGTAAGCTCCACCCCATATGTGAGAACAGTATTCCATGCAGGGACGTATAAAAGATTTATAAACTAAAAGAAGTTGTTCGCTATCGAAAAACTTACGACATCGCCCCAAAAATCCTAACTTTTGAACAGCATTCTTAGCCAGATTAAAAATATGAGAATTCCACTTCATATTATTTTCAATCTCAACTCCTAGAAGTCTGACAGACTCATTCTCTAAAAGATTTTGGGGGCCAAACGTTAATGGAAAAAGATTGGGTGTCGTTATCCTAGAAAAATGACAAACCTGTGTTTTGCTTGTATTGAATTCAACACTGTTAGCAATACCCCAATCCATAATTGTTTTAAGATCAGTGTTAAGGGAATCTATCAATTTTGACCTACACTCACTAAGCGCTAAGGGTGTATATAATTTAGGTGCTTCATGAGACGCATGAAGCGTGCTATCATCAGCAAAACTATGTATAGGATGAACCGTTGAGTCCAACAAATCATTAATATAGATAAGAAAAAGAGTTGGTGACAAAGCGGAACCCTGAGGAACTCCTGCATTAGTTGAAAAAGTATTCGATGATACACCGTCAACATTGACATGAAATTTTCGATCAGATATAAAGCTCTGTATCCAAGATATAAGCTGCTCGTCTAAACCATAGGATCTCAATTTGCATATAAGGTTGTTATGCCAAACTTTAACAAATGCCTTGGAAATATCAAGAGCAACACCGAATGTTTCTCCAAAGTTTTCAAGCGACTTGTTCCAGATATGAGTGACAAACGACAGCAAATCTCCCGTCGCTCTTCCTTTTTGAAATCCATATTGTCTCTCATTAATTAATTTGGAAGACACTAAGAAGCTCATTAAATTAAAATTGACATATTTCTCAAAAATTTTAGCAACTACCGATAAAATTGAAATGGGTCTGTAATTCGTAGGATCAGTCTTAATGCCCTTTTTTGAAACTGGCTGTACACTAGCCATTTTCCGAATTTCAGGAAAAATTCCTTTCTTATATGACAAATAGAAGATTTTAGTGAGGATTGGTGCTAGCTCCCTAGCAAATGTTTTAAGCATAATCGGAGGAATAAAATCAGGGCCTGCTGCCTTGTTAGTATTGATTTTTAAAAGCATTTTTCGAACAATGTTTTTCCGAAAAATTATCCCCCTCATTTTATAAGAAACTTTAGAAATAGGTTTAGGTTGGAAATTAGGTTCTTTTAAAGTAGAATTTAAAGAGAAATAATGCCCAATCAAATTAGCTTTCTCTTTTGGATCAATGATAGGGACATCTCTATTAACAAGAGGCGGTAGGGAAGATTCACAAAAGTTGCTTTGGACAGCCTTTGCGGCTTTATAGAAATTGCGCGAACCAGTCGGATGTTCTGCGAATTTAGATGCTTTTTCCTATTAAATAGATGTTTCTCTTCATCTATTAACTTACGACATAAATTTCTCTCTTTACGGTACTGTCAAAGGTTTTCATCGGTTTTGTTTTGATTAAACTTTCGAAAAGCCTTTTTTTAACTTTTATAGCTTTTTTGCATTTACTAGAAAACCATAGACCAGTTTTCGGAATGATCAATTTATTAGGAATAAATCTGTGCATACCATCAATTACAATTTCAGAAAAATTTGATGCAGCTATGTCTGGGTCTTGGCCGGTAAGGCAATAGCGTTTCCAAGGAAAACATCTAAAAAAACTTTTAAGTCCTTGCCAATCCGCAGCTTTGTAATCCCAAACATTGCGAGGATTTGCTTTAAATTGTTTTGGAATTTGTATATTTAGTTGTGTGGAGATCAAATTATGATCTGAACCACCCAATGGTTCTGATATTTTAAATTGAACCAGATATGGATCGTTTGTCAAAAATAAATCAAGTAAATTACTACTTTGACCAGGAATGTCAGGAACTCTTGTTGGCAGGTCTATTATTTGAGTAAAATTGTGATAAAGAGCAAACAACTCAGCCTGTCTACCAACCTCGTCAGTTTTAGAGCTGTGTGTAAGCCATTCTTTATTGTGGACATTAAAATCTCCAAGAACTATAAACTTTGCATTAGGATACTCAACCAACCTATCTATCTTCTCAGATAAGTCATGAAATAAATTAGAGTTCTCAGGTGAATTAGGTGAACGGTAAAGTCCAAAGACAAACAGCGTTTGACTTGGGCAACTAATTTTTAGTGACACCATATTGTGAAATTTTGCATTTAATTCAAATTTATTTAATCTCACATATGGTATAGTATCCCTAATATAAGCACAAACTCCATGCTTAATGTAGAAAGAGGATTCAAGTTCATATTTGGGACAAAGGTATCTGTTTTTATCTAAGGTCACAGCACGCGCACTGATAATCGTTTCCGTTAAAAACAAAATATCAGGTTTCATAGTTTCAAGAAAAAGATGGCCTGAATAAAGGTTTATATTCAATCCTCTTATGTTCGTATAGCTGATAGATAATTTTGCCATTTTAATTCATAGAGAAATATCAATATCAGAAATATCAATGAAAAACATACATACGAAAACCACAGTAATGCGAAAACAAACAAACTCAAATTGAAATTGAAATTGACTACTTCAACAGCTGGACAACCTGAATCTAAGTCTAGGTTCACTGTTAAAATCGACAATTAAAATTATGAAATTGTAAACAAAATATTATTTTAGAAACATCAAAACAAGATGTAACTCAAAGACAGGAAACTATACATAAAGTGTACTTAAAACCTGTTATTGAGTCAACAAGACCACAAGAAAACTAACTACGAAACTAATAAAATAACTACAATTCTACATAAGTCAACAATAAACAATTATTCTACCTTACCGTCCACGAATATTTCGAATTGTTTATTATATTATGTTTACAATAAACAATTCCAATTTAACAGATTATGTACAATAATTGTACACTAAATTGTTAATATATGAATAAAAACTAAATATTATATTAAAACGCTTATCTTATTTTTATTTTCCTGAATTTCTTGAATCTATGGATCTAAATTTTTGTTGATGTTTTTCTTGTTAAATTCAGTTCATCAATTAATTTTTCCAAATTGATTATTTTCCTTGCCTAAAATTAAAAAAGATAAATAGTGAGAATTAGTATTATTTACTAATAAAAAAAGTAATAATAAAAAAAATATAAAAGAAATATAAATGAATGAATGAAATCTAATTATTATTATTATTTTTTGAAAAAAATTGTTGATCGAAAAAATACACAGCCGTTCTGTTTGACAGCTGGCCTACTGAAAAAAAGAATAATAATTAAAGAATAATAATTAAAGAGTAATAATTAATATTACTTATAAATCTATTATTTAACAAATAACGCAATAAAATTAACATATAAATCTTACATAAATCAAATTTTTTTTAATTTAACAAATAATTGGAATAATTTAAAAAAAAAACAGATTACAAACATAAAATGTTAAAAAAAAAAATAGATTGCAAAATCTATAAAAAAAAATTTTAATATGATTATTATTATAAAGTTATAAGATATTACTCATTAGGATATTTGTTAAATATATAAGATATTTATTTATTTATTTAGGTAAAATATATTTTATTTGAATTTATAATAATAATTCTATTAAATTTTTTTTTAAGATTTTATGTGTAATTCCTTTTTAACATTTTTGTTTTTATCTGTTTTTTTAAAGTTATTTCAATTATTTCTTAAATTTTGAAAGATTTGTTTATTGTAAGTCATGTATGTTATTTTTTGGTGTTATTTTTAAATAATTGTATTATAGGCAATATTAAATATAACTAAATAAAACCCCTGATGATGACTCGCAAGGTAGAAATATTGGAGAAAAGTTGTAACAATAAAATGGTTAATAATTAAAGGTTTTTAAGAAAGAAGAAAAAACGTTGACTATAAATATTTAATAATTACATTTTATTTTAATAATTTTTGTTTTTAAAATATTCAAGCTTTTATTTTGGTTTGAAGTTTATTATATTTAAGCATTTTTGTAATTTATACGACCCCTTTAATTATAAATTTTGTATAAAATGTTTCATTCTTAATTATTTACTCAAACTATAGATATTTTGTCTTAAGTGTTTTAAATTTTAAAGATTTAACAAATTTTGATAAATATCACTAATACAAATTTGTAATTTACTACTAAAACCCGTGACTTTTGGAAACAATGCGTACAAATTTGAAAAATTCTGAAAATTTACTGCAAAAGTAAAAATAGCTTTCTTTTATTTTTCATTATTGACTTTGAATAAATTTTTGCTTTGTTTTATTCTGATTAAAAAGAATTTGTTCAAAATTTATTTATTTAATATATAAGGTTAGGTTCTCCTTTGTTTCTCTGTAATTTAATCTTTATTTTAATTTTTAATGTTTTAATACTATATAATTTTTTTTTGTTTTGATTTGATTCGTGATGTAATTTACTAACATATAGTTGGACTTTTGTCGGTATGTTAGTTAATAGTGATTGAAATAAATAAATAAAATCAATGTCAATCTGAAAATTATAAAATAAATATATTAATTAAAATTTTATAACAAATAGTTATACGTCTGGCCTACTGCGATATTAATTAATTATCAAATAATTATGAAAAATTTAACTGATATCACAGTAGGCAAGTCGAATAATTCATAAAAAATATTTAAAGAAATGAAAAATGGCAAACAAATTTCTAATTTTCATAATTTTTTGAAAAATTCTCAAGCAAATGGTATTGATAAAATACGTGCTTTCGAAATTTTTGCAAAAAATTATTTCGAATTATCACCGCCCTTGGGAAATTACAACTGATAATCAGATGAATAAAAATATTAAGAACTAATCCTTAAATGCAATAGAAAAACTCAGATTATTTTATTGTAAGCAGCAAATAGTTTTTAACGTTAGTAAAAAACAGCAAGCAAACTATGAAAAAAATATGGAATAATATCAACAGTATCGGAATCGGTAAAAGTAAGTTTGATGGTTCAACTAACATTGACCCAACAATCATTAACAGTTATTTTTGCAATATAACCCCAGCTCCTGTAGTTATACCTTTACCTAACGTTGGTGGGGTATTAACTACTGATCAAACTTATTTGTCATTCTGTAGTGTAAATGAATGTGACATTTTCAAGGCAATATATGAGATAAAGTCCAATTCACCTGGCCACGATTTAATCAATTTGAAATTCTTGAAGTTTATTTTGCCCTACATTGTATCTCCCTTGACATATCTTATTAATAATTGCATTATGCGTTCCGAATTTCCGGATATTTGGAAGATGAACATAGTTATCCCAGTTTTAAAAAAGAAGGGAAGAGATTCTCTTGATAATCTTAGACCAATCAGTATGGTTTCGATCTTGTCTAAAGTTTTTGAGATCATTATTCGAGATCAAATAATTCAGCATATAGAAAAGTTCAAGTATCTAAATCAATATCAGTCTGGATTTCGCAATAATCACAGTACAGCGACTGCCTTGTTGCATGTTGTTGATGATTTAGCGCGTCACCTTGATCAAAAAGGAGCCTTTGTCGTTCTAATTTTGTTGGATTTCTCAAAGGCATTTGATTCGTTAGTTCATTTCTTATTATTACAAAAGTTAATGCTTTTTTTTAATTTTGACACCACAGCTATAAAACTGATGTTCAGTTATTTGTCTGATAGATATCAAAAGGTCAGCATAAATGGCAAGGAATCTGACCCTGAACGCATTCTAGCTGGTGTGTTTCAGGGAACCATACTCGGTCCTATATTATTTTCACTTTTCATTAATGACCTCGCACAAGTAATAACACATTGTAAATTCCATATGTATGCCGATGATTGTCAGTTATATCTCGGCGGTACTAGTACTAATATTTATGAAACTTTCAATAAGATTAATTCTGACCTATCCAATATTTTAGGCTGGTCCAAATCTAATGGTATCTCATTGAACATTAGAAAAACGCAAGCGATTTTCATTTCAAAAAGAACATTTCCAGTTGTACCGAATATATTTATCGATAATGTGAAAATTCCATTTCTGAATGTTATTAACAACCTTGGAATCTGTATAAACAGCAAGTTCACGTGGGACTCCCAAGTTGTCAACGTATGTAACAAAATTAATTCAATATTATACGGCTTAAGACTTCACAAGAATATTTGCCCCAAAACCATCAGAATATTGTTAGCAAAAACGTTAGTAATACCCCACATTCTATATTGTGAATTTCTCTACATAAGTTGCGATTCTACCTCCAGAGATATTATGCAGGTTACGTTAAATAATATTGTGAGATATGTGAATGGGCTGAGAAAGTTTGACCACATTTCGGCCTTATTTCTCGAATTCTTCGGCTGCACGATGATGCAGTTCTTTTATTTTAGAGCGCTACTATTTCTCTACAAAATTATGAACAATCGGGTTCCAATATATTTATTTGAGAAAATCAAGGTCGGTTCGATTCGGAATGGCAATATATGCCTGCCCCTTAACTATACCAATATCTATAATAAGTCACCCCTCTTCACTTCATTCAGTATTTGGAATAGAGTTCCTGTTGAGGTAAGAAATGCTAAACCAATTATTAAATTTAAATCTCTTGTGTTCGATTATGTTAAAAATAATTTTTAGTCATGTAATATTAATGTGTAATATTTAAAATGTCAATTGTACTTTATAGGATAGATAAGCCATGCTTTATCCTTACTTTGTTTTGAATAAATAAATAAATAAATAAAAATAAATAAAACAAAGAAGAATTCATTTTGAATATACTTCAAGTTTGACAATGTCCCTGTTTGTTCATAAATTAATTTAGAATATTTGTACAAAAATAAATACAAATAATACATAATAAATACATAAATATACATATTCCATGATTAAGTTGATGTAAATTATTTGCATAATCTTATCTTAAAAAACAATCAACTCATCCCACAGTTAATTTATTCTAAATTAACAAAAAATCGCGAAACAAGTTTAGTTTTAAAAATCAGTTATAGCAATATTTGTTTACGATTTATTGATTATAGTGCGACGATGTGGTAGGGAATCAAGTTTTGATGTCAAAGTTCGATCACACACAATCCGTATAGCTCGCTTTTGAACAGAGTCTAAGAGGGCCAAGATGGAAACAGAGGCAGCACCCCAAACTTGACAGCAGTACTCCATACAGGGACGAATATAGCACTTATAAACATGGAGCAATTGGTATGAAGTGAAAAATTTTTTGCATCTATTTAGGAGGCCGAGTTTTTTAGACGCGCTTTTTGCCATCACCATTACATGATCGTTCCAGAGTAGGTCATTTGAAACTGTGACACCCAATAAACGAATGTTTTTACATTCACCTATTGGTTCATCACACATACTAAATAAAATATCTTTGGGGAACTCGGTCTTTAATCTGGAAACAATCAACAGCTGTGTTTTGGTAGAGTTGAAATTGACCAGGTTTTGGTCACCCCAGTCGGTGACTTTATTTAGGTCTTTGTTTACGTTTACGGCAGCGTCTCTCCGGACAGGATTAATTCGTTCGTGCATTTTACCTTTTGAAGGAAGGGGCTCGAACGACTTGTGCAGAGTACTATCATCTGCAAAGCGATTTATTGGGTTGCTGGTGATTTTCAATAATTCGTTGATATAAATCAAAAATAGGGTTGGGGAGAATACTGAGCCTTGGGGGACACCAGCGTTAATTAGTTTAGACTCAGAAGAAAATCCGTATAAGGAGACCGAAATGTATCGGTTGGATAGAAAATTTTGAATCAGCCTCACAACATTGTGATGAAAACCGTACGCAACGAGCTTGTTGATTAAGTTGGCATGCCAGACTCGATCGAATGCCTTGGAGATGTCTAAAGCGATAACGTATGTTTCACCACCTTTATCAAGTATGCTGTTCCAACAATGCGCTACATAGCTTAATAGATCGGTGGTTGATCTTTTGTTTCGAAAACCGTACTGGCAGTCGGATATTAAATGATTTTCTCCCAGAAATTTTGAAATATGTGTATTAATATAATGCTCGTAGACTTTGGATAGGACTAAAATTTGAGATATCGGATTTTGGTCCCTTTTTGGGGACGGGCTGTACATTTGCTAACTTCCAGCACGAGGGAAATATACCAGATTTGTAGGATTGGTAGAATATGTTAGTTAAAGTTGGTGCAAGTTCTTTGGAAAAGGTTTTTAAAATAATGGGTGGAATATTGTCCATTCCTGAGGCTTTGTTGATGTTTACCCCTTTAAAAGTTTAGCGACTATTTTGGGTTTGAAGTGAAGTTCATTCATATTAACTCCTGAAGACTGGATTTGGGGTATTTTTTTAGGAGTTTCCAAAACAGTGGAGTTCAGAGCAAAGCGTTCAACGAACAAGTTAGCTTTTCTTGCGGGATCATTGACGATTAAATCACCATCAATAATAGGGGGGAATAGAAAAGTTTGTACCAGAATTTAAAGAATTAATGGCACTGTAGAAACTCTTGTCAGAAACAGACATAGACGTAAGTTTTGAGGCTTTCGCTCTGTCAATTTCAGACTTTTCGTTTGAGATAATCTGGTTAGATATTTTGTTGGCCTTTAGATATTGGGATCGATTAGTGGGAGTTTTGTTATGAATCCAAATATTAAATGATCTACGTTTGTTTCTAAGTGCCGTTTTGGCAGCTTTCGAATACAAGTATTTTTGTTTGGGTTTTACTATGGAGAAAGGGACAAATTTATTGATAGCAAATTGGATGGTTTCTGTAAAGTTTTGAGCAGCAACATTTACATTGTCAGTGTAAAAACAATGACGGTCGAAAGGGAAACCATGGAAAAAATTTTGAAGACCACTCTTATCCATTTTTGAGTAGTGAAATATTTTACGGGGTTCGGGAGCTGTAGTTTTAAGTAAATCAGTTTTGATAACTGATGAGATTAAATAATGATTAGAATTTCCAATACTACCTTTCGCGACATCGACACTCGTAATATCTGGCATTGTGGTAGTCTATAGAGATCTAAAAGAAACCTATTATCACCGCTATTACGGGGAGTGAAAGTCGGGCTTTTAACAATTTGGAATAGGCTCTGGGACGCGGCAAAAATTTCTACCAGTTTTCCACTATTGTCAACATCGTCGGTCGATTTGGAGAATTCCAATGATTTGTTGTGGACGTTGAAGTCACCGGTAACGATAACTTCACAATTAGGGGACTTTGCTCTAATCTCGTCCATAATTTTTGTCAGTATATTAAAAAAGTTTGGGTTACGTTTGTTGGGGGACCGGTATAAAGCTATTGTAAAAAAAGTCATTTCTGAAAGACAAATCTTTAAAACCATTGTATTGAAGCCGTCACCGTGTAGTTCAAAATTTGGAAAGCGCGTGTCCGCAACACTCTCATGAATGAATGCGCATACGCCCTGATTGAGTTTTAAAGCTGATTTGAGCCTATATTTGGAATTAAGCGATTCTATACAGAGAAAATTTTCAGAAACTTGTGTTTCTGTAAGGAATAGAATGTTCGGTTTGACGTGCTCAAGATGATGTTGAACGTGGTTAGCGTTCAATACGCAGATGTTTTGAACATGTATTTTAAAATTTTTTATTGATTCATATATGTTTTGTCCCTGCAAATTCCGTGGACGTGCCGCTTTATGGGCGGGTAGATAGCGCAAATTTGCTTTACCACTTGCAGACTTATTTTTTTTCGGTTGTACTGCCATATATATATCAAAAGGGTTTTATTTTATTTTTTTATGTTTTATTTTAAAATGGATAACTAAGCAAAAAATCTTACCATACAACAAAATATGACATATGCCAATATTTCATGATAAGATGAAGAAATAATAACAAAATAATTTTCAAGTGAAAAACAAATTGTGAGAAATTTGCAGAAAACAAAACAAAACTAAATGCCAATAATCCAGCTGATGCAGCTCACCCCAGACGCACCGCCCACCACCTCAATCGTGGCACAAAGCCCACACATAACTACGTGTTGGTCCGATTCCTCGGAAGAGCTCATGAGCGGCACCGCCGCTACGGAACGCTGCCCAGCTAAGACTGGAAGTGCTGCCGTTGACTAATTAAAGTTCGTCCGCCAGCACCCTAAGACATCATCTTGGCTAATGACATCTCCTGCCATTGCCAGTGGTATGTGACATCTCACGCTAACTTATATGTCAATGGCAGGGACTGGAGTACGCAGGGTAGTCAGACCCGTAGATCAACATTGATCATAATCGATCAAAATCGATCCCTCCTGCGTGGGGCGTATGTAATATGTATTCTTTTACTATTATTTTATTCACTTTGTGTAAATTATTTATGACTATCTCATATAATTATACCGTATCACTGCTATATTATCAAAAAATTCTGTCACCGTTAATGTTCAGCTAACTGTATCGTTTATTTGGAACTAATCTATGCCAACGCAACCTTTTTTATGCTAGTCAGAAATTAAATAGCAAAAAACAAAACACAATCTTCAAAACCTAGGTGTGAAATCTATAATTTTTAACTTGTTTATTTACCTACTCTATCATAGACTGTGTAGTTTTTATTTTATTTTCGTATTACGAGTAGATAAAATTCTTTACTTCTGTTTTTATCTTCAGAAATTTATTTAGGTGTTATTCACTTTGTATTGCTTTAGCAGAACCACTTTCCAGAAAGAAAATTATCAATAGATTTTTTTATATCGCACTCCATAATCGTTACAATATATTTAGAAAATGTGAAATATTTGAAATAAATTCGTATAACATTTTTTATTTATTATAATAAATAACGAAGCCTCTATATATACCTAACTCTATTTGTGAACTTTAAGACCAAGGGAGTACGTCATATGAATGAGGAGTATTCCATCAGCTTCCATCGGATTATTAGTAACCCAGTTTTATTTATGTTTTTCAAATTTAAAAAATAGTATATTCTTCAACGATGCCAAAAACAACATATTTTGAAGCCAGAGCACAGTTTATTAGACGAGGCGATAGCCGAGGTTAGTACTGGTCGCGAGATTCAAAATATGATTTTTGGCGAGTAAAAGACTGTACTTTTTCTACTACTTCTTAAAAATTATTATTAATTATTAAACATTTTCATTTATAATTACATACAATTCAAATTTTAAAACATACAATCATCTAAACAAAATCGTTAAATTTATTTTTATATTTCTGTTATTAAAATATAGATGACTCAATATGAATAAATTATCCAATTTCTATGTCATAAACAAAACCGTTTCTAGTTACAAGAATGATTGCATTTTCGTACAAAATAATCGTCAACTTTATACATTTACATATTTTTATTCTGTTTACACTACAAAATTCTATAATTTTATTCTAACAGTATTTGGTCTATAAAGTCCCTAAAATAATTAAATAACACATCCTTAATGGTTTAATGTTTTTTGCATCGTGCGTCTAGTAGGCTTATAACTTAACACGGTTTTGTAATAAACAAAATCAAAATTTTATTATTATTTCTAAAATAAAAACAACAGTTTTGATTTAGTTTTTGTATGGGGATAACGTTACGTAAATTCCTGAAATATTTTAAAACAATGTAAATTATTTTATGTAAATAAATATTTTTTTTCGTTTTTCTTAAATAAATAGGTGAAATAATTTTTTTTTAAATATCCTAACACCAACTGTTTTTTACCATACTATTTAACAAGAATATATGAATATTATAAAGTTAACTATTATTATTTTTACATTTTTAATGTTAATTGTCCGTAAATAATTCTAAAATTAATTAACGTCGTCTTCCCAAGAAAGACAAATTAACACTAAGAAAATTACTTCATTCAATCAATTGATTCTCTTAACGGGTGTTCTAGGATGGCTTATTCTAGTTAAGAAATTAGAAAATAGATTGCTTTTAAAAAATTGCTTTCGTCCCTAGATACGAAAGTAATTTGTATAGGTTTTTTTAACACTGGTGACGAAAAAGAAATTTTCGATGCAATGAACAAACATCGAAAATAAATTTTTTAAGTTGGGTAGTAGAAAAAAATATTTAATTTTTTATTTTGTTTCTATTTTCCACATATTATCATGAAATTTTGACATCTATCATATTTTATTATATGATAAGATTTATTGTCTAAATATCCAACATTTTAAAAACCATAAAAGAAAATGTTGATCCAATTATAAAAAGTGTTTAATTCTTGAACGCATGTTGTTGTGGGATCTAGATCTTAAAAGCTCTCTATGTGTTGGTGTGACAGTGAAACATATTCTAATATATTCCACTGTCCATTACACACCACTTCGTATTAAAACAAGTACTGCATTGATTTTTGAATATGTTATCTTACAATATAATTTTATTTGAAGGCGCCATTTACCTAATCTGCACCTGGCGCTGAAATAACTTGATGCGGCACTGACTGGACTATATATCTTCATACCGCATCTGTTTTATAGGAATCCAATAAACATAGAAAACTATGCTATTTTACAAAATATTGAAAAACAAAATAGTTTTTCACGACACAATCAAAATGAAATGTTTATATTTTTATTATCAATATCCAAAAAGTTTATAACAATTTTTATGTATAGAATTTGCTCATAAACAACAAAAAAAACATAAATTTATGTTATGTTATTGATGTTTTCATATGATTCTCTTGACAAGCATATACTTAACATATATCTATTTGCAAATGTGTTTATTATTTCAATATAAAACTATTTTCTTTTCAATTTTACAACAATATTTTTCTCTTTATAAAAATTTGTGTATGAAAGCCTTAGATTTATAGTTAAAGATTATAAAACTAAGATTTACAATCCAAATTTAGATTTTTATTTCGTTAATAGAAATGGAATGAACGACGTGGGTGGTGTAGATACTAAATTAGCCCAGAATAAATATGTGGTGCATTAACATGAAACAAAGCGAGTGACTGATTTCCAACTGGTTCTCAGTACCAATGGATATGTTATTCTTCACAATGACTCAAGTTTACTTATATTTCTTCTCATGTTTCTACACAACGCTTGTTATTTTCAAACTTATCAAACAATTTTATATAAGAATTATGTTGTTTTCTGCGTTTTTGGGAGGTTTTATATATCTAGGCTAAGAAACGGTTAAAAAGCTAAACTGCTAAGCAATCCTTTTTTTATAATTTCATAAATCATTTTGACAAAGATTCATGTGAATTATCATCGAAATGGATTGACTCAGCTAACATAAACCCTGGCGTTGAAATTGTAAAGGAATGGATATTTGTCTAAAAGCTGGTGAAAAATTGTTGGAAAATTTAACAAATGTCAATTTCATGCACTTTTGTTTAACCAACAACGTAAATAATTGAACTTTCTAGATATTTAATTTAATTTATACGATTTAATTTGACACTTAATTTTTGTTGATACAATTTTTATTTCAATTTCGAAAACGTGCCAGATTAATTAAAATACTTGTAAAATCTTATTTTTGTTCTTAGAAATAATGATAAAAACCACAACGATGGTGAACAATTATGAAAGTAAAATGAAACGTACAGTCACATCGTAAAACAAGATTTTAATCAACTCCGATGTTTTAATAATCCTGCTGTCGAATAAGGAAAATAAAAATATTTAAGTGCCATTTGAAGATTAAGAAGTTAGATGACATCGATAACAGTGTTAGTTAAATGTATTAGGAATAAGCAAATAAGTTTTAAAAAACATTAAAATAAAAATAAAATAACAGAGTATTACAATTATACTTGTTTCGAAGCTGTTGCAACGTAAAATTTTGATGGCCTGAATTACCGAATATTCTTAGTTTAGATAATCGAAGTTCATTGCAATTTAATAAGATTTCGGCGCAGAAATTCTAAAAAAACGTTTAATGTGAAGTCGCTTATTAAATATATAAGGAATCCTGCATAAATAAAAGGAGTTCATTATTTTACGTAAACAACCCTGAACTAAATAAACGATACATCTTAGCCAACGATAAAATTAATGAAATAAAACTAATGTTTGGTAAAGTAGAACTGGCAAAAATAATTCAAAATCTAACTTTTAAGAAAAAAATAGAAAATACTTGAAGTATCAAAGTTTCAAATATTTTTTCATGTACATGAATCGTAAAATTACTAATAAAAATACTTTATTTTAGTTAAAGCAAAATGAAGTACGATCAATAATCTCAACTGAAAATGCTACAAAAAGAGAGCAATCACAGTCAAACCTGAACAAAATTTTTCACATTTTCTTTTTTGCTAAATCATGAAAATTAAAATTCTAAGGAAACAAAAGAAAATTAAATCATTGCAGTTCTACTTTTTTTTCATATATTTTTTAATCTCAATTTGATGTATGAACACATATTGAAATGAAATTTTTAAAAAAGTATTTTTAGATAAACCTACATAAGCATGTCACTACCATAAATGTAAATAGTACATTATGATGCTAGGACGTAAAGCTTAAGATTTTGGACGAATGTGGAGTTTGCAAATCAAGGCGCTAGCCGAGATTTGCACCCACATTAAGTCCAAAATAGCTTACGTCCGTGCATCATATACTATTTTTTATTCGCCGCAAGCAAAATATTTTAAGAAAAGTTGTTTATTCTGAATTAAAATTATAAATTTTCATAAATTTTAAAATAAAAATATGTGGAACAAGTAACCTTTGACCAAATATTTATTATTTTTTCCAAATTATTGTGTAGCTATGACAACAAATGATAACAACTATTTTAATTGGAAAATGAAATTTTGAATTTGAGGGTTGCTTTGATAAAAAATTTTATTTTTCATAGAATTTAAACAAATACAAATGCTTTTTACTTTTTTGGACGTAGCTATGACAACAAAATAAATAGTTGAAAAGTGATACTTTAAAGCCGCAAATCACAGTAATAAAGTAACTCTTTAATATGCAGGCGAATAAAAAAGATATTAAAGGATTATTTTGTAATTTAGAATATTGAAAGTATTTTTCTAAAAGCTGTAACATACTTTTACCTTTGGGAGTAATTTGAATTTATTGAAATAAATTTATAATAATTGTGCTTTAAATTTAAAATTTAAAATTTAAAAAAAGAACAAGTCTGACTGGCTTTTGTAAGCCGAAATCGCACCAAGCCACACTTTTCACCACTTCAAAAACATACACTCATTTTGCTAGACTCTAGCGAATTAGCACGATCAGCACGTTCTCATATATGGATAATCACAACAGATTATTCGATTTAACTTTTAAGCATATAAATGAATTATGGAAAACAAAAGAAAAATCCTAGCACCACATAGAAATCGATTAATAAAAATAAATAGAAATGATAAAGAGCCGTTGCCGAAAACGAAACAAAACGAAAACTCGAATTTAGTTAGTTTACACAAGTAACACCACACGCGTCATAAAAATGTGTTTTAAAGCATTGGTAAAAAAATCAGAATTCGAATTTTTCTAGACTTTGTATGACAAGTCATATATTTGTATCTAAAACGACTTAATAGAACTCAATGACAAACATCATAATTGGCTTTTTGATTTTTATAACTAGATCATGTGATACATAAAGCAACTTTGCCTAGACTAATATTTTTGGCTACGTCATTATTTCAATTGACGGTAGTGGTGGTATATGAAAGTTGTAAATTCAAAATGTAAGTGTGTGTAATTGCATTTGAAAATGATGCGTATATTTTTGACTATTTTTTATGTTACAATTTAAATTAAAAGTAATCAGATTCCAAAAATTTAAATATTTGCTTTATAATATGTACAGTAAAGAATAGTAGATTGTATTACTAGTGCGAATGCGTTTTCCAAACAAGAGTTAGTTATAACGTTAGTTATATAAGTTAGTTAGTTATGGCAAATAATTCGCGTTTGGAAAACGCATTCGCACTAGTAATACAGACTATTTTTTGTAACAAGTTTTATAAATATTTATAAATATTTATAAATATTTATTTAATTGTTCATTTAATCATTTATTTAACAAAGTTATAAACAAATTTAAGATTTTTAAATAATTAAAGTGCGCCATCTTCGTTGTAATAGTTGTAAGTTATACTAGCTCGAAAAAATAAACATAAGAATCTAACTAAAACAACACGTAGTAATCCAACTGAGTTGTCAAAACTGTGAACTTTGAAAACCTAAATGTGTTGTTTTTTCTTGCAATTCAAATGATGCAATGTGTTTAAGTTGTTTTTACTATATGGTAAGTTATTTAAATTATTATTTTGATATTTTAGTGCTATGGATAGATTTAGCTACATATCTCACATGCAGGCGGCGTGCTAGCCCGTGCACAAAATATTTTGTGGTTTTTTCTTGTATTTTGTTCTAGTACAAAATTACATATTTTTTATGCATGTATTACAAAAAGAAATTTTTGAAATTGTGCATTGTTAGTTTTTTAATCCTTTTTAACGGTGTTACATAAGAAAACAAAATTAAAAGATGACGCTACCATCTACACCCACTTTTTTTATTTTTTTTTTTAAATAAAATTGAAGCTTGTTTTTATTTAATTACCTGTGAAAGTTAATCCGTTTAAAAAAATACCAAAACACCATCCAAAAAAACACTGTTAATCCCATTAAAAGGAGGCTGCATTTTTAGATATGCATGATTGAAAAAGGTGAGCATAGGCGTAAAATAATATGGATTAAAAAGGATTAAAAATAACTAAAAACTATCTTAGGGATTTTAAATTATATATGGCTGTAATTAAGACAAAGATTTTAAAAGGTTGAACAGATGCTCAGGTAAACAAATGTAGAGTAATTATATTTGATCTAAAAAATAGTCCAAGCGGCACGTATATCCGCTAGAAATAGGTAGATTTCGGGACCAGACAGCTTTGTGTACAAATAGAATTGGATGTGTCAGATTAGTTTAAATAAAAAATTTAAGTAGAATAGTCCAAGTCCAGAATAATCCAAAAAATTTATCAAACCAAACTAAATACATTAACGGAAACTACTTTATCAATTCGATTTCGGAACAGTTTTATTTAATTTGGTTTAAACTACTTTTAATAACATATTAAATCCACCAAAGAGCAAATAAACGTTCTCACAACGTTCTCACAACGTCACACCTACAACACCACCACACATAATTTGTATTCTAAAATTGTCAAACAACTTTTACACCTCAAATAATTCAAATATCTACAATTTAGGAAGACTTTTGTAAATGTGTAATCAATATGCATATAAGAAAATATTCCTTAATTTAAAACAATAATGACTCAGCTTTGTTTTAATTTTTTTTTAAATTTTTGCGAAAAAAAACTAAAAACTGAAAAAAAACAAAAGAAATTTTTTTAATATTTTTTCTATGGGATATTTTTATATGTTTATGGAAGTTGTTGTTGTAATTGAATGGCATGCATTAGGTTTAATGCTAATTACATTGAGGCCTCTTGGGCTAGAAAGCTAAAAATCTCTGAGGTTATATTTGAAAAGTTTATCTAAAAGTTAATATGAGTTTAAATAACATTAACTCAAAACTGAGGAAGGCATGGCCGTTTGCGTTTGTTTTCGTTCTAACAGTCCTGGTGTCTAAACCTCTAGACTTGAACTATTTTTTTTTTAAATTTTGAAAAGATTTATGTTCTAGTTAACGTATGCGCATATATTCAAAAGTGAGATTGGCCATTTTCAGCCAAATCAAGGACAATAAAGTTTATTAAATTTTTAAAACACCTGATTTTTCAGGAACCTGGAACGCCAAGGTTGTCATTTGGAAATAAATGATAGAAATATGTTCAAATATTCAACATTGATAAATTTTTTAAAATATTATGATTCAAACGAAAGTTATAACGCCCTAGATTTTTCGACTTTTTTAGCTCTAGCCACTCAACCTGTACCCGGATATGGCCAGTTCACGAACTTGTCCAAAAAATTTTTTGCCGCAACGTATACAGAAAAAATTTTCGTTGCAGGTCAAGAAATGCGATCGTGAGAGTGCCGGTAAATTCCGTTATAGCTCATATCGTTATAAATATATATAATATATATATATATATATATATATATATATATATATATATATATATATATATATATATATATATATATATATATATATATATATATATATATATATATATATATATATATATATATATATATATATATATATATATATATATATATATATATAAATATATATATATATATATATATATATATATATATATATATATATATATATATATATATATATATATATATATATATATATATATAAATATATATATATATATATATATATATATATATATATATATATATATATATATATATATATACATATATATAAATTTTTTTTTTTGTTTTTCCGTCTCCGCTTATCATTCATAGTCGTTTGGCACCAAAATTTTTCCGAAATTCCGAGATGAAGCCCATTGCAATAGGTAGATTTTCATATGAAATCTACCTAAAATAGGCGTATATTATAATCTTTAATGATGCCTGCACTACTATTTTAAATCCCATTTTTGTTATATAAATGAAGTTTGAAATTAGTCACTATCAGTTAAATTCTATTACTTTAACAAAAACTTTCAAAATTTAATTGTTCTAAAATGACTGAATATAAATGCGTTAAACCATTTTCAAATTCTAAATGTTCTTCAAATAAAGGAAAATCACATGGAATGTTCGACAACATTTAGTTGTTCTTGGGATTAGTGCAATGGAGAATAAGCGAATATGTTCATCTTGTTATTTAAGTTTAATCAAACAGTCAACACTACCTCCTGGTTCAGATTTATCAACATCACTAACAGTGGGTGACGATGCAGTATCCAATGACGCATCTTCAAGTGAAACAACAGATGAAACGCAAACCGATCAAGTGATTGGTGCCAGCTTTAATCGAGATTATGTTCAATCACCAAACTTGATTAACTTAGAGCGTGATGAGTTAATTAATAATTTAAACGCACATATTGTGCCGCATATACCGGATCATTTTTCCCCTCTTAAAAAAAATTGTGTGGCAGTCTCGACTACAAAAAACAAAAAGCCGTACAAATAACCAAGTCTTTTCAGGAACTTTTGACTGAAGAAGTATTAGAGTTGTCTGAAAATACAATAATAAGGCAACGTTATGAAGAAATTATTAGAAACCTAAAGTTACATTTCGACAATGGGCATTATGCTGAAAAACAAAAAATTTTGTCAATTATACGCAAGAAATAAAAATGCAGGATATTCAAGATATATTTGGAAGTAATGCTACTCGTCATTTGGTTGAAAAAAGTAAACCTCTACATGAAAATAATTTTCAGCATTCATCTGCGACGTATAAACGAGGTGTATCCACAACAGATATAAATGTTGTGGAGCAGTTCTATAAAAGTGATGAAATCAGTAGATTAATGTCAGGCAAACGAGATACAAAATCTTTTAAAGAAGGAGATGAGCGCATATATCTACAAAAGCGCTTATTGCTATGTACATTAAATGAAGCTTATGTGGAGTTTAAAATTAAGTTTCCTGATGTGAAAATAGGATTTACTAAATTCACGTCCCTTCGACCACAAGAATGTACAAAATTATCCCAATGACTGCATAATGTGTGCGTGTGTACCATACATCAAAATATAAAACTAATGATTCAATACTCTAAGATATCTTGGATTACTGATGCTGCTCTCCAAAATTATAAAACATTAATTGACTTTGTTTCATGTGGAGAGTTAACAGAAGATTGTCATACTTTGAAGTGCAATGAATGTTCAAAAAAACTTCAACAATGGAATACCACTGATCGATGCAATTTGGATACTTTAATAGGAACTGTAGAAGAATTTATGAAAATTTTTTTTTACCGTTTAGAAGTTTTGATACCACACAACTTTATATCAAAACAGCAATCAACATTCTACATTCATTGAGGAAAGAAGAAAAAAATTAGAAACAGGAGAGTGCTTCGTTCAAGGGGATTTTTTTGAAAACTACGCCTTCATAATTCAGGATTCGGCTCAAGGTTATCATTATAATAATGCACAAGCTACTATTCATCCATTGGTTATTTATTTTTAAAGTGACGCAAGTGAATATATACAGCACCGAAGTTTTATACTAATTTCGGATGTAAACGATCACAACAGTAATACAGTCCATCTTTTCATTATAAAACTTATTGATTTCATCCGAACGCATATAAGTTCTACTATTAGGAAAATAATTTAGAACAAAGACGGTGCACCTTCTCAATACAAAAATAAACATAACCTAATTAATCAACTTATGCCATTATAAAAAAGATTTTAAGGTTGATGCAGAATGGCATTTTCATGCTACCAGCCATGAAAAGGAACCTTGCGATGGGATTGGTGGTACACTGAAGCGTGCTGCACACCGTTATAGTATGAAGAACAGAAATATTATTCGAACACCAAAAGAACTTTTCAAATGGGCTTTAAATGGGAATCTTGAACCATGGGAACCATGAACTTTGGATAGGCCGATAAAAATGAATATCAATTAACAAAAGAAAAATTACAAAATCGATATAAAAATGCGATTACTATAAGTGGAACTCAAAAATTTCATTCTTTTGTACCATTAAATACTAAGACAATAATTGCAAAAATGTTTTCTAACTCAGAAGAATCTTTTAAATGTAAAATAAGTAAATAATTTTTAATAACTATATTTATTTTCTTTAACCTACATATTATATAATTTGTATGATATTTTAAAAAGTTTATTCAATAATAAAATATTTGTAATTTAATGTTAAAATACAATCTTTTACTTTATGATTCCATAATAACATAATACTTCTCCAGTCAAAAGTTCCTAAATATATTTAGTTATTTATACAGCTTTTTTGTTTGCAGTCGAGACTGTCAAATTATTTTTTATAAGAATAACAAGTGATTACTACAAGTGACAAATAAACATTTCATTTTTTTATACCATCTAATACAAAGAACATAATTGCAGAAGTGTTTTCCTATTCAAAAGAAACTTCTGTTTGTAAAATAAGTAAATCATATTTAACAATTGTATTTATTTTATTTATTGTACTACATATATAATTTTTATAAAATTTTAAAAAGCTCATTTAATAATAAAATATTTGATATTTAAAATAAAAACAATCTCTTAGTTTATAATGCCATTTTTATAATTTTCCTTCAGAACAAAAAAAACTGATTCTCGACAGTCATATGCACAACGAATTTTATCTTTAAAACAAAAAATAACGCATGTCCTAAACATTCACAAGTAGTAAGATATAAAATAAGCTTCAATTTAGTTTTAAAAAAAAAGAGGCTGCGCTATCTTTTCTTATGTTACACCGTTTTTTTCTTATGTTACACCGTTAAAAGTTATTTCAAAAAATAGTGCACAGTGTACATTTTTAAAAACTTTGTTCTAATACCTATTCAACGACATATCATTTATGAAAATCAATTGAGTAGTTTTCTACAATCGCTCGTCAAAATTCACTCACATCACAAAATAGCAAAAAATTGAAGGGCACCCTGTGAAGACCCCTGGTAGAAAAAAAAATTATAAGAGAATGCGTATTTTTATTTATGAAAGACTATCTATAAACAAAAAATAATCAAAATTATAAGGGGTCAAGTCAAAACGTTGTTGAATCTTCGTGAAATTGCTCAGATACTTTATTTTAGATAACGTATATAGATAACAAAGCAGATGTATTTGTGGCATCTTTAATCTAATTTTTTAAAATTGGGTTTTTGCTTTGATTTGTTGTTGTAAAATTACAAAATATGTAAATACTACTTATGTGTCTTCTCTAGGTTAAATAACAAAGTGCATGTTTTTGTTAAAAACTTTATCTTCAAATACTCTATATAAAGTTCAGCTCATTGAATTTTATTATCAGTCAAAAATCATAGCCATCAAACTACATTTAATCGGTCAGAAATAATGTTCAAGTGTCATTTTGTCGTAGTGATCTTAATTTTATTTTCAAATTTAATCGATTCAAAAACTTATGTGAAAAACCCAATTGTTAATACAAATACGGGTAAAGTGAAAGGAAGTGTTTTGACAACAAGATTTGATAACAAGTTCTATGCGTTTCGTGGCATCCGTTATGCTAAATCACCACTGAATGAATTACGGTTTAAAGTAAATAGTTTTAAAACAGTTTTGTGAAATAAGATCCGCTACACACTTGAGCTTAGCTAACTCAACTATGTGAACAAAGTTTTTTGATCAGGTAATCAAATGGATCATGGACTATACACTGAGTTAAGCTAAATCGGAATTTTTTCTTTAACTATGCGAGCTAATCTATAAAACTATTGTAAATTAACTCGCATAGCTAAGATCCTAGCTGAAGTGTATAGCGGCATTAAAAGATAAAGTTAGCAAAATACTAAGGCTCTGTACACAGGGGCGCAGCTGTGAGCGGTTTATAGTAAAGCGAAGCTTTTTACTGGGCGTAAGCATATATATGCAAGGGTTTCGCTTTGAAACTATTCTGTGCAGTTTTTGAACCTGAATCGAATGCGTTTTGATTGCTTTTACTAGAATTACTAGATTATAGTTTTCTAAAATTTATGATGTACAATTGTTGCGTTTATATGATTCATTTTCAAACGGGGTTATACAGGTTTAGGAGTTTTTCGTAGTAATGGCCTTCAGCAATGGGAGATTAACTGTGATTATTTATATTAGAAATGTTTTATGGAACCAAAAAAATAAAAACTGTTGTAGTTTTCTATAGTTTCCATTAATAAATAGCTTTTTTTCTGCGTTTGGTGATTCATTAAAATCTAAAATAGTATTATATTCCAACATATTGATCTAACTAACTTGGTTTTAACGGCCTTCGAGGAATTGAAAAGCATTGGATTGGCAATTCCTATTTGCATTATCTTAGAATTTCGGAAAAAATGTTGGTGCCGAATGGCAAAACTTACATTGGCTATACTATCATAAGTTTTTCATTTTTTTCACATATAAACAACTCATTGCCTAATGAAAATTGCCTTTTTTTAAAATCATAATCAATAGTATTATGATATTGGATAGTAGTGTAAAAACATAAGTGCTAGAATTGTAGTTGTTTTTATTTAATCTACATATGTGCTTTGGTGGATTTAATATTTATAATTTATTAATTAGTTGATTTTTTGTTTAGAGGTTTTTAGAAAGATAGGTCTGTTGAGTATCCTGATGTCAATTGTTAAATGTCCAAACATTTCTCATAATATGATGCGAAGCGAATAACTAAAAAAAACAATACAGTCAACTCTCCTATAACGCGGTACTTTTAAAACGTGATTTTCATATAACGCGCAGTGAAAGCTAGGAACTGTTCTCCTACAACGCGATACGATCTCCTTATAACGCGTTTTTCATTAAATTAAATTAAATTTTTTAATGATTAAAATATCGAAACAAATTATATATATTTGAAATTTTATATAATTCATTCATGAATTAATCACAACCTATTAATGCATTTTGAGAATGCAGATTTTATAGACGGAAAATCGAATCGGCATCTTGATTTGGCGGCGATGATGTAAATCGGACCGATTCCGATTTTTTGGAAACTGCGGTAATCGTTAATATATTAGAAAACAATTAATGTTTTTTATTTTTTCACTAGTTTTGACTAGTTTTTGACTAGTTTTGCTCAAAATTTCTTAAGAAGTTAGGTGATATTCAAAGATGAAAGTATGTATATTTTATATGATTTTTTGAACCTTAATTCTTCAAACATGGCGATTTCAAAAAGTAAGTTTAGGATTTCTTTTTTTATATATTTTAGATTTATTATTAACTAAAAAAACATACTAGAATTACAGAAAAGCGGTATCTTTTGTTTTTGAGACGCTTGGAGGCGCTATCTTTTGTACTTTGTGCCATTCACTAAAAGTAGGTTTACTGATTCTATTGAGCTGTTTTTTGTGTAAACGCTAAACAGATGGCTGTTGGTATTACAAAATATCATACTGATATATTTTGACATATAATAAACATCGTTTTTATGTTTGAATATAAACAAAATCAAATCGCCATTTTTTTTGAATTATCATAAAATTATACAGTATACTGATATTTTTTTCTACAATTCTTGTAGAAAAAAATATCTGCCAAAATGTTATGACATTGATAGAAGTAGTCTTCACGTGTGATTTCTTGTATAACTCGATTGTAGATGTTACGTGTGAAGACCCACAGTTAATAAAAAAAATTACACTAAATTTACTCAAATCGAATAACCCGTTCGATTGTCCCTAAGCTTCTTAAGAAATTTCGAGCCACCCTGTGGCAAAACTATTCAAAAAATAAAAAAAGTAATAAATAGGTAATAATTTTTTTTATTATAATAACGATTACTGAAATTTCAAAAAAATCGAAAATGGTTCGGTTCAAATTTCTTATTTTATCGGCGTCTTTATTCGATTTTCCATCTATGTATATTGGTTTATTTGTGTAAAATTTATTTATTTCTTAGTTTCCATACAACGCGGTACGATATCATTAAATTTATAATAATTCTGTTTCTCATAACGTGTATTCCATATAACGAGAAAACGGTTTCCATATAACGCAATGTAAGTTTTTATGATTTTTCTTCTATATTTCTTTGTTTCTCATACCACGGTTTCCATATAACGCGGTACGAATTAATCGCGTTATAGGAGAGTTGACTGTATTCGAGAAATGCTTTTTCAAACTAGTTTTAACAAGGTATTTGGAGCTGATTATATTTCTCCAACGAAACTTAAAACATTTAATGGCAACTATAAGGACCAATCCTCACTAAAATCTTCTATTTTTCATATAAGACAGGGAATTTTCCAGAAACTTTCGTACGTTTTTGGAAGAGCAGATTTGTCTACAAAAATATCATCAAATGTAAATTTAACTCTGTTGCTACGTAAAAAGGTTTTCGCTAAGACAAATCTTTTTAAAAGAAATCATTAGAAAAAACTCAGTTTTAATTTCATTCGAAACCTACTAATTTTTCTATCATTTCAAATTCTATTAAAGATTTTCGATCAACTATGTTTGGAGCTAAGCGTGGAAGGAAAGCATTTACAAAAAACGGGGAAGTTTAAAATTCCAAAATACATTTGTAAGGAATACTGAAGTGGAGCCCTTTCGTATGCTACTTTGACTCGTTAAAAAATTTATTTTTTCATAGGTCTCACATCGTAGCCCAGTAAAACAAACAAAACCCACTTAATTAATTTTTAGCCCGTTTTGTGTGGATAGGTTAGCTTTATTCGCATCTCAGTTGCATACGATTTATGGTTGACGATGTAATTGATGTAATGGAAAAAACACGCTTTGCTCTCACCAATAGGGCTCGTTATAAAAAACGAAACCCTAAAAATTAACTTACTAATTCAACTTCTTAAAAAATAAAAATTTACGAAACAAATTTAAAAATTTAATAATATATTACATAAAGAAAACCAGTCCCTAACATTTTTGAATGATTTAGGAAATAGGGTTCTAGAAAACATAAGGTATCAATTTGGAAATAATATTTCCGGATGCTGAAAAAGCAAGTTCCGAGTCACCTCTTGATGGTGGAATGGTCCATAAATCAAAATACATTCGCTGCAAATGGGGTCTTCTATGACTGTTTTGGTCAAATATTTTCTTTTCTCTCCCAATTGCGGTGACTAGGTTTTGTATAGATATTAAGCGCGAGTTAATGCTGCGTTGTAGTTCATCTTCCAAATTTTTTTTCTCTACTAAATTGACGTGAACCACATCCACAGTTGCATTTTGCTCAGTGATGCAGTGTGAGAAGTTCGATCATCCGTTGCACATCCCATGTAACGTCAAATAATCGTTTACAAAAACTTTTATGCAGTTGCAACTTGGAACGGTTAATATATGATGTATCATCAACAAAATCAGCGATTCAATTCTGCAAAAATTTTAATACTCCAGATTTTGGTTCTTTTCTCCTTTATGCAAATAATTGAGGCATTCACGAGCTAATGGGTTGCTTTGATTTTCTATCAAACATTGATTAGTACAAACTGAAGAGCGACATAGGCATAGGGCCAAATTTCATGATCGAGTGGAGGAAATAAAAAACTAAGACTAAGAAATTCTAATATTTTTAAAAAGTATGCAGCAACAAAACTAACATTTGATTACCAATAATCCTTGTTTTAATGACGTATTTATTGATCATGTGACGTATGGTCTTCCTCCCTTATCTAGTAATATCTCACTTCTATTGCCAATGGTATATAATATCTCACGTTAGCTCGTATGTGTAAGCGACGTTATCACATCCGTAGATCAAAAATTTAAAACAATATCAATATTACTTATTTTGGAAACTGGATTTCGTGGTTTCATTGATTAATCCCAGCAAATATGACTAGCACGGGATTTTATTTCATGAATCTCAGGATTTCATTATCACTAAAATGAGTCGGTATTCCGGGTGCCCAAAATTCAAGATCCTGGGATTGCAATCCCAAGTACTATGCACATTCAATCGCATTACCAACAGTGCAAAACAGCACCGTTTATGCATAGCAACACTCACTGCTTCCACTGTGTACGTAGCCTACTAACATGAATTTTCATCAAGGCACCAGAGCCAATAGATCACTGGGATGGAGTTTTTGATGCTACTGAAGATGGTCCAGCGTGTCCCCAACCAACAAATATAGTACAATCTGAAGATTGCTTAAGATTAAATATTTATTCAAAAGAAGTATGTAATTGATTTTAGTCAAATAAATGTTTACTGTAGAATATTAAACTAATTTTTGTATAAACAGCTAACAAATGCCAAGAAACCTGTTGTATTCCAAATACCTGGCGGAGCATTTGATCACGCTTCTGGATTAAGTACTGATCGTGGAGGTCCAAGATACTTAATGGAACACGACATCGTGCTTGTTACAATAAATTATCGCCTTGGAGCATTAGGAATGTTAGGGTTAGGTATAAGTGATGCCCCTGGTAATGCTGCTCTTAAAGATCAAGTTATTGCATTAAGATGGGTCAAAAGTAACATAGAACAGTTTGGAGGAGATGCCGATCAAATAACTATTCTAGGACATAGTTCTGGAGGATTTTCAATATTTCTACATCTCGTCTCACCAATGTCACAAAACTTATTCAGCAAGGCGATAAGTATGAGTGCAGCTGGGTTTTTTCCTAAAATAAGTTCAGACCAAATTCAAAAGGCGCATCAACAAGCTGCACATGCTGGTTGTACGAATTGTTCAACTCCCCAAGAAATATTTAATTTTATGAAATCAACGAACTCGGTTCGTTTATATGACCGTTTGGACCACGAAATCGGTCTCCGTCATCTGCATCCCTATTGGACCGCAGTACTTGAACAAGATTTCGGACAGGAAAGATTTTTAATAGAGGATCCGTTCGTTTCGTTCAAAAACGGAAATTTTGCCAAAGTTCCAATAGTGATTGGTTTTTCAAATGCTGAATTTGCTTCTGTTTCCTATAATATCATAGCCAACGAAACGATACGCAACTTATTTTCTGAACAATCTGACTGGCTTTTACCAATATGTTTTTGGTGTGAGCAAAAATCAGATTATGGAAAAAAAATTGCTCCAGCTTTTCTAGAAGCATATGGCATATCAATCCCATTGCAAAAGGAACAATTTTCAAATGTCGAACAGGTAAAATTCAAAATATCTCGAACAAATTTATTGTTAATGTTTTACATTTGATTTTTTAGTTATATGGCGATGGTTTATTGCGGTCTACAGTTCAACGTATTGTGGATTATATACATAATTATGTTGACGTTTTTTACTATTATTTGACATTCTCCCAAAGATTTAGTTTGTTCATGCCAGATGGTAAGCCATATGGTATTGATCATGCTGATGACATAAAATATATGTTTGATGCTGACCCTTTATTCACTCGAAATGATCCAGAGGATTTAATTGTGGAACGAATGACCAGAATAGTTGTACAATTTGCGTTGTCAGGGTCAGCAGGCTACATTTAATATAAAACAAAATAACATTAATAAGTTTTTTTCAGAAATCCGAATAAGAAAGATGATCAATATATAGGACCAACAGTATGGCAGCCCTACACCGATAAAAACCACTACTACCTGGCTTTTGGAGATGAATTGGTTTTAAAGAAAAATTTAATGGATGATCGTATGAACATTTGGTATAAATATTTAAAATAAGTAAACAATAAAGTTGGTTAACCTGACTTTTTTTAAAGTTTAATCAGACTGTTTAAACTTTTGTTTTTTTGTAATCAGTGATGATTTGAACAATCCGAGGCCCCTCATTCTGACTTTTTTTGGGGAGTTTATGCTTAAACAAGATAAAAATGTTCAAGCATTACCCCCAAAATGTCCCCGGGCTTCGAGATACAGCCCTTCTAAAACTGAAATTCCCATACAAAATTACGATTTTTTTCTATGACATCACTACAAATTTTTGTCATTATTTACTTAAAAAACATCGTAATTTTATATATTTTATATAAAAATGAAAGAAAATAGTTACCTGATATACACAAAATACATTTTATTCACTGCCACTTCACTTTAGTTTATTATGTATTTTGAATTTTAAAATCACTAAAATTTTTCACTACTATTTTATTTAAAATAAACAAAAAATATGTGTTTGACTTTTAGGCCCACTTGAGCTAAACTATGTGAACTATGCGAACTATGTTTTTTGTATACAACGTAATTATACAAAAAAACATTACGGAAACAAATAATTTAAAAAAAGAAAATAAAAAAGGAAACATTACATTCATTTCATTTTGTTTAAAATATATTATTCGCGTTAAAACATTATTTTTTTAAAAACATAGTTCGCATAGTTTGCATAGTTTAGCTCAAGTGTATAGCGGGCCTAATTGTTGTCATATTTTTTAGGGATGTGAAAATCCTAAAACAATAGATTTCAAACTTTTTAAAAAATTCTAAAAATATTGCAAAAATTATAACAATATCAAAAACTAAAACTTTTTCCAAAATTATAAAAATTATAATAAAATCAAAAATTTAAAATTTTTCAAAATTCTAAAATATTCCAAAAATTCTGACAAAATCAAAAATTGAAACTTGTTTCAAAATTCTAAAAGTATATATAAAAAAAAAATTCTATTTTTTTTTCAAAATACTAAAAATATTCCGATTAGAATAAAATCAAATATTTAAACTTTTTCTAAATTTTAATAATATTCCAAAAATTCTTAAAAATTCAATAATCCAAACTTTTTCCAGAACTCTAAAAATATTGCAAAAATTATAACAATATCAAAAACTGAAACTTTTTCCAAAATTATAAAAATTATAATAATATCAAAAATTTTAAATTTTTCAAAATTCTAAAAATATTCCAAAAATTCTTACAAAATCGAAAATGGAAACTTTTTCAAAATTCCAAAAGTATTTCAAAAACTATAACAAATTCAAAAATTTCCATGTTCAATTATATTTACGTAAACAAACAGCTAAATTTTTTATTCCAAAAAATTATTTAAAAAAATAAATGAAATCATTTTTTTGACACACTTGACAATATTTTTTTGACAAATGCAATTAAATTCTCAATAATAATAACTTCATGTTCATTATACATTTCATTTCATACAAATAACTAATTTTATTTTTCTCTAAAAAAATAAATGAAAATCTTAATCGGTGAATATTTTACGTTAAATTTTTTTTTTTGACTGTGATGAGCATAGAATATAATTTATATGTAGATTTTTTGGAAATAAAACCAATCGATTTGCTCAAAGTAATATGTAATTAATTTCTAATCATTAAAAACCAATCAAATATTTCGTCTTATATCAGAAGACATCTTCAGTGGAAAGCAAACTATAATAAACAAGCATATTACAAACATTACATTTTTAAAAATTATTTATAAAAATAATTACTTTTTCTAGTGCTTTGCACTCTCGTTAGAAAAAAAAAACAAACAATATGACGAATCATAAAACATAATTAAAAAAATAAATAAAATAAAAATTTTAAAATTATTAAAAACTTAAAACAAAACTTTGCAATTACAAATTAAAAGTACGACTAAAAATTAAAAACCATTTAAGTCACACAACGTATGGTCAGCTGTTTTTGTTTATATCCTATATAAAATTATATCCGTAAAAGAAAATTTCATAAACAAAATCAGACTGTCGTATGAAAATCAGTATACCATATTGAGGGAAAAACACAAACAAAAATTTGACCGTAGAGAAACCGAAGTTAGTCAAATCTATAACATAAACAACAATGAATTACACGAAAGTTGGTTCAAAAATCTCACAGATGTACAACCACCAACAGAAGTCATCAATATACTACAACTTGGCTCTAATTTCAACTTACAAATTCCAAAAAACAAGGTTTCTTATGATGATTATGTAGCTAGTATTGAAGTGACACTCAAAAATGTGAAAGACCTTACATTAATTGACAAAAGCAATATCAGAAACAAAGTAATTAATATTATCTCCAATTATAAACCAACGTCCGACCGATTTAGTACATATGAAAAGTTGATATTAAAGCAAAAACTTATAACAAATCAATTTTTAAAAGACAATCCTAATTGGATTGTATTAAAAGCTGACAAGAGTAATGTATCAGTGATGCTATATTTGCCAGAATACATAGACAAAATAAATATGCTAGTTTCAGATTCCAACATATATACATCCCTTGGTGTCTTAGATCCGACAAGACAAATTGAAGCTAAATGCAATAAAATCATATCAGAGTGGAAGAATGTAAAGTACATAACAGATACATATAATAACATATAAAGCCAACCAGCTAGCTAGATATAATGCCATTTCCGCTAAAATGCACGGATTGGTAAAAAACGCACAAAATGGGAAATCCGTTGCACCGAATAAATGCTAGCCATCAAGCACCTACTTATAATCTGCCCAAATTTTACTGTGATATCCTTAGGAATGTTGTGGGAAAAACTAACAGAAATGTCAAAAATTCGGTTTGCTTAAGAAACAAACTAACTAAATTAAAAATACCTAAAAGCTATATCATTATTTCACTAGATGTTGAATCGTTATTTACAAACATACCAAATGAATTAGTCACAGGTGCCGTTGAAGAAAATTGGTGGGAAATATGTAAATTTACTAAAATACCAAATAAAGAATTTATCAAAGAATTGAAATTAGTCTTTGACAACACTGTTTTTCAATTCAACAGTCAATTCTACCGACAACACCGTGGCACTCCTATGGGATCACTGATGAGTCCAGTAATTGCTGACCTTGTATTAGAACTGATGGAAGAAAAGGTACTTGATAAATTTTTATTCACAATTCCATTCTTCTTCAGACATGTAGATGACATAATTACTATAAAAAACAATTAAGTACTAAGCTTTTTTTTGTTTGGTTTTCAATTTTTATTAATAAAATAATTTTATTAATATTATTGCCGTCATGTGAAAATATTTTGTTTTAAATTTTTATTTAAAATTTAACGTGTTTCGATAATATTTAAAATTATCATCATCAGAAAATTGTAACAAAATTAAAACGATTTAAGCTACGTACTCTAGCTTAAAGTACGTAGGAGTACGTAGGAGTACGTAGCTTAAATCGTTTTAATTTTGTTACAATTTTCTGATGATGATAATTTTAAATATTATCGAAACACGTTAAATTTTAAATAAAAATTTAAAACAAAATATTTTCACATGACGGCAATAATATTAATAAAATTATTTTATTAATAAAAATTGAAAACCAAACAAAAAAAAGCTTAGTACTTAATTGTTTTTTATTTTAATTGTGAAGTGGGTGATTTATTCACATATACAGAAAGATATTATTAGCATCTTTCAACATGAACATAATTACTGCCGTACCGTCTAATAAAATAAACACGATTGTTAAAGAATTTAACAACTATCACCCAAATTTAAAGTTTACATTTGAGTTGAAAAAAAAAAGAAAATTCCATTCTCGGACTGTCTTATTATTAGACAAGAAGATCAACCGATTGGTACCATAAACCAACATGGTCGGGCAGATACTTAAATTTCAACTCTATGATGCCTTTAAATTACAAGATAAATACGGTTAAATTGCTATCATGAAAGATGCTCGAATTAGCTGACATAAAATTTCACAAATAAAACTTTGACTTGCTGATCAAAACCTTGATAAAAAACAATTATCCCAAAGCCTTTATTTAAAAAAAACATAAAAGAATTAATAGTTAGCTTACAAAAAACTCAAAATAATAAGACATTTGATATGAACCGTCTGTGTACTATCCCGTACGTCACTAGCTTGTTTGAGAAAATTAAAGGCTGTTTAAAAAAATACAATATCTTCTTATATATTAATACGCTAGATTAAAACTTTGTGGAGCATTAGGCTTTTTTATTCGCAGATGGATTCATTTGAAATTTTCACAGCTAACTGATATTAGTGTAACCTATAGTCGGATCCGGATTCAAACAAATCGGATCATAAATAAAAAAGTTATTATATACGGAAAACTTTTTCTATACATATGCATTATAGGTTTACATACATCTTTCTTTTTGCTTTAAAACAATGCTTTAAAATTTTTCTTTTTTATATATTAGCTATCGAACCGAACAACGAATAACAAAAACGAAAATTTTTATATTTATTTTATATTCATTTCAGTCGTCGTGTTTATTTTATATTTTAGTCGTCTTTTATCTTTCAAGAAAGAAGGACGGTTTTCGATATTTTTCGATTATTTTGTTTTTTATTGATATAAAGATTTTTGAGATATTTTGATATTTGAGTTATTTCATATTTTTGATATATTGATATATTTATTTATTTCGATGCCAAGACTACGTCGTAAACGTAGTTTGGATGTGAGTGGTACATCGAGTCGTCGGAATAAAAGAGATTATATGCGTAATATGCGTAATAATGTTGATTTTATGAATGATGAAATGAATGGTAATAATGATGGAATGAATGCTGAAGCTGATGTTGTTGTGAATGATGAAGTGAATGTTGATGATATGAATGGTGTCATGAACGGTGTCATGAATGGTGTCATGAATGTTGCGAATGATTTAGAATTGAATGTGGTGAATGATGAAATTCCCTTTGTAATTTTGAGAGATTCGTTCAAGTGTGCTTTGAATGTGATTCCAGGTAGCTTTGATTCGTATGTTTGTGGTGCTTTGGATATGAGTTGTCATTTTTGTCATGCCAAACATTTTGCAAGAGAAGTTACTTCAAATAATAATGAAGCGTTTTCTTTTGTGTTTAAAGTGAAACTTAAAGAGCTCATAGATTGTTTAATGAAAAAAAAGATTTTCGATTCTGTCAAAGCACTTATATATACCATTGAATTTCAAAAACGTGGTCTTCCGCATGCCCATATTTTGTTAAATTTATCAGATGAAGATAGAATTGATGGAAATGAAATGATTAATAAATTTGTATGTACTGAAATCCCTGATCCCATTCTTTTTCCTAAATTACATGAATATGTGAAACGTCATATGATGCATGGACCATGTGGTGCTCTAAATCCCAATTCTGTTTGTGTTTGAGAGATGGTAAATGTAGTAAGAATTTTCCAAAACCTTTTTCTGAAAATACTAAAGAATCTGTGAATGGTTATCCTTTGTATCGTCGACGTGATAATGGTATGAGTGTTGATGTACGTGGTGCATCTCTTGATAATAGATATGTTGTTCCATATAATCCTTATCTTCTTGCAAAATTCAATTGTCATATTAACGTTGAAATATGTACGACTGTTAAAAGTGTGAAATATGTTTACAAGTATGTATATAAAGGGTATGATTCTGCCAATGTTGAATTGAGAGTGAATGGAGAGAATGCAGTGAATAATGATGATGCGATTGTGGGAAATGAAATTCAAGATTTTTTGAATGGACGGTATGTTGGTTCGACTGAAGCTGCTTGGCGCATATTTGAATTTCCAATGCATTTTCAATCTCATACAATTATTCGACTTGATTGTCATTTGCCTAATAGACAAAATGTTTATATCAGGAATGGTAATGTGGCTGGTGCAGTCGCAAATGTATCAAGAACAAAATTGTTAGCATTTTTCCATTTGAATTCCATTGATAATTTAGCTAATGAGTTTTTGTATACAGAATTACCATTACATTATGTTTGGCATGATCAAAGTAAATCGTGGAAAAGAAGACAACGTGGGGCTGATAAAGTTGTTGCTCGATTATATATGGTTTCTCCAAAAGATATAGAATTGTTTCATATGCGTTTACTTCTGTTGCATGTTCGTGGTCCAAAATCTTTTTCTGATCTACGTATGTATGAAGGTGTTGAGTACCCTACTTTTGTTGCAGCATGTGAAGCTCGAGGTATTGCAACAAATGATAATGAATGGCGTGAATGTTTACTTGAAGCTTCAGAAATTCAATCACCAAAACAGTTTCGTCAATTATTTGCATTTATCTGTGGTTTGAATGTTCCTCCGAATGCTTTAGCTTTATGGATTGAATTTAGAAATAGTATGATTGAAGACTTTTTACGAAATTACGATGAAGATGTGTCAATTAATCGAGCCTTGATTGAAATTAATGAAATTCTTCTTACACATAATACTTCATGTGGTGATCTTGGTCTTCCGATTCCACAATATAACTTACAGATTGGCGATGTAGGTCATTTTGATATTGAAGAAGAAGCTATAGTTTTCGATAGAATGTATGAAAATGCAAATAATGAGCAACGTAGTGTGATTGATATTGTTTTGCGTGAAGCTCAATTCCATGATACTGGAAGTAATGTTTTTTTCTTGACAGCTCATGCAGGTTGTGGCAAAACTTTTGTTCAAACGGTAATCATTCATAAATTTAATTCATTAAATCTTTCGTGTATTGTAACTGCCTTCAGTGGTATTGCATCAACTCTTTTGATTGGGGGGCGAACTTTGCATAATGTTTTCAAATTACCAATTCCATTATTAGAGAATTCAATGCCAAATATAACTCCAAACAGTGTACATGGCACATATATTAATAATGCATCAATCATTATTATAGATGAAATTTCAATGTGTTCTATTCATGCTTTAAAATTAATTGATCGTTTGTTAAGAGATTTGACTCCAAACGAAGAAAATAAAAATAAACTGTTTGCAGGTAAAACTCTTTTACTGAGCGGTGACTTTCGCCAAATTCTTCCAGTTATACCGCATGGCTCACGTTCTATTTTAATTGAAAATTGTATTACATCTTGGCCAGAATTTATTAACTTTAAAATTTTGAAATTAAATCAAAACATGAGAGCTCTCCCTCATGAAATTGAATTTGTAGAATTTCTTAGAAGACTCGGTAATGGTGATATGCAAAGTTTTCCACAGTTTGGTTCAGATATCATTGAAATTCCTCATAATTTGATTGGCAATCCAGACAATATTATTGAAGACATTTTTGGAAATATTTCTGATACAATTTTATCTGATGACATTTTGAGTTCCGTCATTTTAGCCCCCAAAAACAATGATTGCAATGAAATCAATTCTAAAATCTTGAGTATTATGCCAGGAGAGGAGAAAGCATATTTTAGTTTTGATAAAGTTGTTTGTGATGACATTCGTGAGCAGAACAATTTTCCAATAGAATTTTTAAATAAATTGAGTGTAGGAGGTTTGCCACCTCATAAATTAAATTTGAAAGTGAATTGCATTGTTCTCCTCATACGTAATTTAAATACAGGTCAAGCATTAGTAAATGGAACACGAATGCGTGTAAAAGTTATGCACCGAAATTCAATAGATTGTGAAGTTTTGACTGGTGTCATGCGAGGTGTACGCATTCTAATTCCACGCATTCATTTGACTTATTCTGGAACTCTTCTTCCATTTAAATTTCAAAGAACTCAATTCCCTATTATTCCTGCTTTTGCTATGACTATTAATAAATCTCAAGGTCAGACATTCAACAGAGTTGCCATTTTACTTAAAGAACCTGTATTCACACATGGTCAATTGTATGTTGCTGCAAGTAGAGTGCGTGCGTTTGAATGTTTGAAATTTTATATTTATGATACATCTGACCAAGGTCATTTGTTCAAAGATGATAGAGTTTTCACAAAAAATATCGTCTTCCCAGAAGTCATTGTTACCTGATTTCCTCTCACTTTTCTCAAAAACCTTTTCCTTTTTTATGAGTACTAGGAGGGCCCGGCGTGCTTCGCTACGCTTATAAATAAAGTTTTTGCGTAGACATTTTGTTGACGTAGAAGCAATGATTTCAAAAAGTGGTAATGAGAAATGCTACCATATAATTTTTAATTTTTCTTTTTAAATATATGAATGAAAAATAATCAGAACTCTAGCTGATCAGTTCGGATATATGAAAAATTAGCGATCAAATAAGTTTTCAAGTAAGCTTCGCTAATTTTTCATATATCCGAACTGATCAGCTAGAGTTCTGATTATTTTTCATTCATATATTTAAAAAGAAAAATTAAAAATTATATGGTAGCATTTCTCATTACCACTTTTTGAAATCATTGCTTCTACGTCAACAAAATGTCTACGCAAAAACTTTATTTATAAGCGTAGCGAAGCACGCCGGGCCCTCCTAGTTAATACTATTGGGAGAGCAACAAACACATTACACAATAATAATTAGGTTAAAATAAAATGATAGGAGACAAAACGCCACCAGAACTGCAGTCATATGTGGTTTATAAAATTGAATGTGAATGCAATAAATCATATATTGGAAAAACTATCCAATGCCTTAAAAAGAGGGTATTTCAGCATAAACATGCAGTTGATAGTAATAACGGTAGTCACAGTGCTTTATGCCAACATGTCCTTGAGTCAGGCCATCTTCCAAAATAAGACGATACTAAAATTATAAAAAGAGAAAATAACAACAACAAATTGCTAGTCAAAGAAATGATTTGCATTAAAAGAGATAGCAATACTTTGAATTTCCAAACTGATAGCTGTTACTTATCAAACGGATATAATATTATATTGGATATAAACAAAAACAGCTGACCATACGTTGGGTGACTTAAATGGTTTTTAATTTTTAGTCGTACTTTTAATTTGTAATCGCAAAGTTTTGTTTTAAGTTTTTAATAATTTTAAAATTTTTATTTTATTTATTTTTTTAATTATGTTTTATGATTCGTCATATTGTTTGTTTTTTTCTAACGGAAGTGCAATGCACTAGAAAAAGTAATTATTTTTATTTATAATTTTTTAAAATGTAATGTTTGTAATATGCTTGTTTGTTGTAGTTTGCTTTCCACTGAAGATGTCTTTTGATATAAGACGAAATATTGGATTGGTTTTTAATGATTAGAAATTAACTACATATAACTTTGAGCAAATCGATTGGTTTTATTTCCAAAAAATCTACATATAAATGAAAATCATTCTTTTGACACACTTAAAAACATTTTTTGAGAAACTTATAATGCATTAATTCTCAATAATAATAATAAAATTTCATGTCATACAAATAATTAATTTTATTTTTTTCCGAAAAATTGGTTAAAAAAATAAATCAAGATCTTTCTTTTGACACACTTGACAACATGTTTTTGACAATCTTATAATGCCATAATTCTCAATAATAATAATAAAATTTCATGTCAAACAAATAGTTTATTTTATTTCTTCCAAAAATTGGGCAAGAAGATAAATAAAAATCTTTCTTTTGACACACTTGACAACATTTTGTTAAAAAACTTATAATGCCATAATTCTCAGTAATAATAATAAAATTTCATGTCAAACAAATAATTAATTTTATTTTTTTCCAAAAAATTGGGTAAAAAAATAAATAAAAATCTTTCCTTTGACACACTTGACAACATTTTTTTGACAAATTTATAATGCAATAATCTAGTTTTTGATCTCAGATTTCTCCACATTCTTTGTTCCTACTCGTAATCACTTAAAATGAACGTTATTTAAGTAAAAAGTATGCATATTTCCTTGTTTTGACACACTTGACGATTTTTTTGACACTCTTCCCATTGAGTAAACATACTTTTAAAATTCAAAATTTTTCAAATCCCTTCAGCCGTTTTCTAGATTTCGTCGATTGTAACGTCCGGATGGCCGGCTGGCCGGCAGACAGACATACATTTTTTTTTTGTTGCTTTTTTAGAATCAGTAGGTCCTAAAACGTCGAGAAATGCCACAAAAAAGTGGGGGTAAGAATTTCACTTTTAGCTCATGCATGTAATACTTAGACCTTTCAGACCGAAGTAATAATCAGATTTCAAAAATTTAAATATTTGCTTTATGTACAGTAAAGAAAATAAATTTAAATATCAGTGTACCGTCATGAGTTTGAAAATTAAAAAAGTTAAAAATTTTTTTAAATCACTAAAATTAATTTATAAATTATTAAATATAGTAATTTAATAAAAATAATATATTTTTTCAAACAACTTTATTAAGAAATTTACAAAATATTACAAGAACTAAAACAATAAAGAAAAATATTAATTTATAATTAAATTGTATAAAATATTAGAATTAAAAGTTAGTTGTTCATTCAAAATTATAAATGGCGTCTTCTGAAAAGCTTTATATATTTCAAACTCTCCCATTGAATCCAAAAGAAAGCGGACCTTTGTTACAAAAATGTAACACTTTTAATTTGTTGTCAAAACTTGTATATAAATGATTTTCATTGTATTGTATTTAGCATTGATTTGCATTGTTATGCAGCAACTGATTTATTATTAAGAATTTTTTTCGTTTAGGTACATGTTCCAAAAATCTGTTGATGGATTTTCTACATGTTTGTCCAATATAAAATTTATAACAAGAATCACAATGTAGTAGGTTTTTTTAAAAGTTTTAAACTCAAAATTATTGAGATACTATGACTAATTAGAAATATCGAACGATTCATTTTGTATAGTGAAATTTGATTAATTGAATGTTTTTAATTATTTCAATAAAATCTCAATTATTTGATCATTTTGGAGATAAATTTTCCAATTTGGTAGTGAATATTTTCTTTGAAATTTTTACGGAAACCTTTGAATACAGTTGCCATTGAATTAATTATTTCAAACACTCGTTTGTATTCGTTATTTTAGAACCAGAAGTCTTCCGCCGATATTGTTAAAAATTATATATTGATTCACCATTTAGGTTAACAAATAGTGTCCCAAAATTAATATGCCAGTACTAATAGGAGAAAAAATTAGAAAAAAAAAAAAAAATTCGTTACAGAAATCTGACAGCGAGATATTGTAGAACAAGATATTGTAAAAGACGAAAAAATAAATCGAACCGACAGCCGCTATCCGGGGTGAAGATGGGTGTGTTTTTAGGGGTTGAAAGCAGTTTTTTGTGATTTCTGGCTAAACCGTGCATCCTATCAAAAAAAATTGGGACTAAAAATTGTAGGGAATAAAAAGATCTACAACTTTTGGACACACTATTTTTACCCTAGCCTCAAAATTTTTCGAAAAAAATGTGATTTCTTTTAAAATTACTCCTTCTACAGAGTACTGTTTTGGCTCACTTACGCGTTGTGACGTTTACTTCCGATAAGTGGTAAAAAAAAGTATACTGCAATGGAAAAAATGACGGGAAAATTGAAAAAACGGAAAAAATCGTTTTTTTCGTGGTGATTTGCATATTTATCGTTGAATAATTGTTATTAATTAATAAAATCATTATAATTTTTTATGATTACGTAAACGACAATCATTTGGAAATACATTTATGAATAATTATATGCTTTCGTTACTTTTAGTTTATTTAAGTAACAAAAAAGTATTTTTATGGCTTCAACGATCGTCGTACATGGCATTGTTACTATCAAACAAAACATAAGAAATGCACATTTCCAATATGCATTTAAGAACAATTTTAGTTTTTTACTCGAAATCAATTAGTTTACTAAACAAAATATAATTATACAATAGGTAATGTAGTAGATCTACAATGCTATATTCGGGTTTTGCAGAGTGGTTTTCAATTATAAGACAGTATTTGCATGTTGCACTGAACAAGTTTATATTGCAAGCAGTGTTGCAAAACAAAAAAAAATCGTTCGTTATGCTTTTCGTTTTTATTACGTTATTTCGTTATGATACAGAAAAATTTTATATTTCGTTTTGTTATAACGTTATAGTTATGTTATTTTAAAATTAAATGTTATGTTTAAAACTAACCTATTTAAATGTACAAAAGATGAAAATCTCTAATGAACAGTTACTTTTTGCTTGCAAAATTAGAAAAATATTAATATAAAATTAATAATTTTCAAATTTTGCATGCAAAAAGTAGTAAATCGTAGTAAAATAAAATTAAAAAAGTTGTGCGTGGAGTCCCTCCACGCGGAAGAAGTGCAACTTCGTAATGTGGAAATAAAAACATATTACATTCTTTTAAAAGTCATTAATTATTAGTGAACTCATACTGTTCATATTCTTTAAGACAAACTTTATTAACATTGCTTACAATTCACAATTGATCGCATCTTTTAATTATCATTTTCGAGTGGAGAAATATCCAAATCTATAACATTTACAATGGGATTATGATAACTAAAGTAGGATACGAAATGTTTGAGTTCTATTTTTTCAATATTTCTTGCAAAAACTGCATTTTTTTCTCGTTTAAAATATTTCAACTTAAAATGATAAGAAAATAAGAAAATGAGTCTTCTATTAGGAGTCTTCTATCAAAATAAGTTGCAAATGGGTTTTTTTTATAGAAGACTCCTGATAGAAGACTCCTAATATTGTCAGATGTCAGGTTATTGTTTAAATATCATAAAGTTATATGAAAAAAAGAAGCGTTAAATGTTTTCAACGCAACATTGTTTGGAAGTCGCATTAGAAGTTTCACTTCAATAATTAAATATATTAGAAACATTTGCATCCAACATAAAAATATCCCGTCTTAAAATTATTCAAAATACCTGTGTTGCAGAAACGGCTAGTGCAGAATTAAATTTTTTTGAAATATACTTAAAATTTTACAAAATGTTCATTATTTTGTTACAAATATCAAACAATTTCAAACTACCAAAACCTTCAGTTCAAGCGTCCACAGAAATCTTGTTATTTAAGTTTAATCAAACAGTCAACACTACCTTCTGGTTCAGATTTATCAACATCACTAACAGTGGGTGACGATGCAGTATCCAATGACGCATCTTCAAATGAAACATTAGATGAAACGCAAACCGATCAAGTGATTGGTGCCAGTTTTAATCGAGATTATGTTCAAACACCAAACTTGATTAACTTGGAGAGTGATGAGTTAATTAATAATTTAAAGTTTAAACACACATATTTCACCTCTTAAAAAAATTGTGTGGCAGTCTCGAATATAGAAAACAAAAAACCGTACAAATACCCAAGTCTATTCAGGAACTTTTGACTGGAGAAGTATTAGAGTTGTCTGAAAATGCAAAAATAAGGCAACTTTATGAAGAAATTATTAGAAACCTAAAGATACTTTTCGACAATGGGGATTATGCTGAAAAACAAAAAATATTGTCAATTTTACCGCAAGAAATGAAAATGCAGGAAATTCAAGATATATTTGGAAGTAATGCTACGCGTCATTTGGTTGAAAAATGTAAAACTCTACATGAAAATAATTTTCAGCATTCATCTACGACGGATAAAAGAGGTGTATCCACAACAGATATAAATGTTGTGGAACAGTTCTATAAAAGTGATGAAATCAGTAGATTAATGCCAGGCAAACGAGATACAATATCTTTGAAAAAAGGAGATGAGCGCATATATCTACAAAAGCGCTTATTGCTATGTACATTAAATGAAGCTTATGTGGAGTTTAAAATTAAGTTTCCTGATGTGAAAATAGGATTTACTAAATTCACGTCCCTTCGACCACAAGAATGTATAAAATTATCCCAAGAAGTGCATAATGTGTGCGTGTGTACCATACATCAAAATATAAAACTAATGATTCAACACTCTAAGATATCTTGGATTACTGATGCTGCTCTCCAGAATTATAAAACATTAATTGACTTTTAGGCCAGGAAAAATAGTATTTTAACAACAAAAAAATTCGTTACAGCAAACTGACAGCGGGATATTGTAGAACACGATATTGTAAAAGAGGGAAACATAAATCGAACCAGCAGCTGCCGGGGGAGAATGGGGAGGGTTTTTAGGGGTTGAAAAAGGTTTTTCGTGATTTTTGGCTAAACCGTGCATCCTATCAAAAAGAGTTATATGTAAAAGCTATAGGAAATAAAAAGATCTACACTTTTTGTACGGACCATTTTTACCCTCACCTCAACATTTTTCGAAAAAAATGCGAAAAACCGATTTTTTTCTTTTTTCTTGTTTTCTTTTACAAAAAAAATTTATGAAGTTCAAATTTTGGAAAAAGATACCTCCATTTATTGGAAAAAGGCAGCAATTTTTTCGGAGGGAAATATTTAGACGTTGTTGTTAAAATTAATTTTTTTGAAAAAAAAACCAAATTTTTAACTGCGATTCCTCTTAAAACTACGCCTCCTAAAGAGTTCAGTTTTGACTCATTTACTCGTTCTTACGTTTGTTTGTTTGTGACATTTCACACTCTGAGATATCAAGACTTCGGTCTAGGTTATGGGTTTTGATATAGTTTTCGGCAAAAAACTTTTATGCGGACATGGTTTTTAGTTACACTCAGCAAACTACTCAAAAACCTCTCCATTTAGTGTTCCGAGAAAATATTACAAAATCACAAATTCATATTTCTTTCAAAATTCCGAAAATATTGTAAAAAATAAATAAAATCTAAACTTTTTCCAAAATCCTAAAAATATTCCAAAAATTATTACAAAATCAAAGATCAAACTTTTTTCAAAAATTCTGAAAATATTGCAAAAATTATACAAAATCAAAAATCGAAACTTTTTTCAAAATTCCAAATATTTCAAAAATTAGAATAAAATCAAATATTTAAACTTTTTCTAAATTCTAATAATATTCCAAAAATTCTTAAAAATTCAAAAATTTTTTTTTTTTTTTTTTTTCAATAAAATGTGTTGTGTAATAGGGTTTAGAATATGTGTCACAACAACACATAAATACCTTTTAAGACCTAGGTCTAGACCTGGGTCCCACAACAACTGGCGTTCTAAGGTGTAGATTAACGCTTTTTTTAAACATCTGTGGGTTGAAGCCACCTGAGACTAAGTGTTCCGGCAAACTATTCCATTTGTACGCAGTTCGGACAAAGAAGTCTCTCTGCGATCTGCCAGTATGACAGCGTGGAATCTTTACCGTTTCCCTGGTTGCGGCAGCCGATTGCCGAGTGGAACGGGGGTAAGAATAAGTTTGAGGCATGATGCCGCTGATTTCATCTGAGCACTGCTGATGACGATATTTGTAAAAAACAAGGAGGTCAACAACAGTGCGACGATGTTGTAGGGAATCAAGTTTTGATGTCAAAGTTCGATCACCCACAATTCGTATAGCTCGCTTTTGAACAGAGTCCACGTGGGCCAAGATGGAAACAGAGGCAGCACCCCAAACTTGACAACAGTACTCCATACAGGGACGAATATAGGACTTATAAACTTTGGTATGGAGTGAAAATTTTTTGCATCTATTTAGGAGGCCGAGTTTTTTAGACGCGCTTTTCGCCATCGACATTACATGATCGTTCCAGAGTAGGTCATTAGAAACTGTGACACCCAATAAACGAATGTTTTTACATTCACCTATTGGTTCATCACACATACTACTTAAAATATCTTTGGGGAACTCGGTCTTTAATCTGGAAACAATCAACAGCTGTGTTTTGGTAGATTTGAAATTGACAAGGTTTTGGTCACCCCAGTCGGCGACTTTATTCAGGTCTTTAATCACGTTTATGGCAGCGTCTCTCTGGGCGGGATTAATTCGTTCGTGCATTTTACCTTTTGAAGGAAGGGGCTCGAACGACTTGTGCAGAGTACTATCATCTGCAAAACCATTTATTGGGTTGCTGGTGATTTTCAACAATTCGTTGATATAAATCAAAAATAGGGTTGGGGACAATACTGAGCCTTGGGGTACACCAGCGTTAATTTGTTTAGACTCAGAAAAAAATCCGCCTAAGGTTACCGAAATATATGGGTTGGATAGAAAATTTTGAATCAGCTTCACAACATTGGGATGAAAACCGTACGCAACGAGCTTGTTGATTAAGTTGGCATGCCAGACTCGATCGAATGCCTTGGAGATGTCTAAAGCGATAACGTATGTTTCACCACCTTTATCAAGTATGCTGTTCCAACAATGCGCTACATAGTTTAATAGATCGGTAGTTGATCTTTTGTTTCGAAAACCGTATTGGCTGTCGGATATTAAATGATTTTCTCCCAGAAATTTTGAAATATGTGTATTAATATAATGCTCGTAGACTTTGGATAGAACCGATAGTAAATCTATTGGCCTATAATTTGAGATATCGGATGTTGGTCCCTTTTTGGGGACGGGCTGGACATTAGCCAATTTCCAGCACGAGGGCGACTATTTTGGGTTTGAAGTGAAGTTCATTCATATTATAACTCCTGAAGACTGGATTTGGGGTATTTCTTCAGGAGTCCAAACAGTGGAGTTCAGAGCAAAGCGTTCAGCGAACAAGTTAGCTTTTCTTGCGGGATCATTGACGATTAAATCACATCAATAATAGGGGGAATAGAAAATTTGGTACTAGAATTTAAAGAATTAATGGCACTGTAAAAACTCTTGTCAGAAACAGACATAGACGTAAATTTTGAGGCTTTCGCTTTGTCAATTTCAGACTTTTCGTTTGAGATAATCTGGTTAGATATTTTGTTGGCCTTTAGATATTGGGATCGATTAGTGGGAGTTTTGTTATGAATCCAAATATGAAATGATCTACGTTTGTTTCTAAGTACCGTTTTGGCAGCTTTCGAATACAAGTATTTTTGTTTGGGTTTTACTATGGAGAAAGGGACAAATTTATTGATAGCAAATTGGATGGTTTCTGTAAAGTTTTGAGCAGAAACATTTACATTGTCAGTGTAAAAACAATGACGGTCGAAAGGGAAACCATGGAAAAAATTTTGAAGACCACTCTTATCCATTTTTGAGTAGTGAAATATTTTACGGGGTTTGGGAGCTGTAGTTTTAGGTAAATCAGTTTTGATAACTGATGAGATTAAATAATGATCAGAATTTCCAATACTACCTTTCGCGACATCGACACGCGTAATATCTGGCATTGTGGTAAGATAGAGATCTAAAAGAAAACTATTATCACCACCATTACGGGGTGATTTTAAAAATAGGTAATTTTAAATATATTTATAAAATTAAAAATTTTTTTTTTTAAATTCCAACAATATTCCAAAAATTGTAATGAAATCAAATATTTAAACTTTTTCTAAATTCTAATAATACTCCAAAATTTCTTAAAAATTCACAAATTCAAACTTTTTCCAAAACTAAAAATATTGCAAAAATTATAACTATATCAAAAATTGATACTTTTTCCAAAATTACAAAAAATATAATAAAATCAAAAATTTAAAATTTTTTAAAATTCTAAAAATATTCCAAAAATTCTTACAAAATCAAAAATGGAAACTTTTTCAAAATTCCAAAAATATTCAGAAACTATAACAAATTCAAAAATTTCCGTTTCCAATTTCATTTTCAATTACATTTACGACAGCTACATTTTTTTTCCCAAAAAATTGGCTAAAAAAATCAATGAAATCATTTTTTGACACGCTTGACATTATTTTTTTGACAAACTTATAATTCCATAATTCTCTATAATAATAATATATTTTCACGTCATACAAATTATTTGTTTTATTTTTTTCCAAGAAATTGGGTAAAAAAATAAATAAAAATCTTTCTTTTGACACATTTGACAAACGTATAATGCCATAATTCTCAATAATAATAATAAAATTTCATTTCAAACAAAATTTTAATTTTATTTTTTTTTTTCCGAAAAATTGGGTAAAAAAATAAATAAAAATCTTACTTTTGACACACTTGACAACATTTTTTTGACAAACTTATAATGCAATAATCTAGATTTTGATCTCTCATACCAATCCCGACTATCAAGATTTCTCGAAATTCAATGTTCCTACTCGTAATCACTTAAAATGAACGTTAATTAAGCAAAAAATATGCAAATTTCCTTGTTTTGACACACTTGACGATTTTTTTGACATACTTCCGGTACAGTTATCGAACACAGCGTCCTTTCGGACCTGTCCCTTGAGTATACCTATTTTTAGAAAAAAAAACGTTTGAAATCCCTTCAGTGGTTTTCCCTGCAGCGTAGGTAATGACGCCCGGCCGAACTTTTCAAATGGGCTTTAAAATGGGAATCTACCATGAACTTCGGATACGCCGATAAAAATGAATATCAATTAACAAAAGAAAAATTACAAAATCGATATAAAAATGCGATTACTATAAGTGTACCTTTTGTACCATTTAATACTAAGACAATAATTGCAAAAATGTTTTCCAACTCAGAAGAAACTTTTAAATGTAAAATAAGTAAATAATTTTTAATAACTATATTTATTTTCTTTAATTTGTATGTTTGTATTTGTATAATTTGTACGATATTTTAAAAAGTTTATTCAATAATAAAATATTTATAATTTAATGTTAAAAGACAATCTTTTACTTTATGATTCCATAATAACATAATACGAACATAATACTTCTGCAGTCAAAAGTTCCTAAATAGATTTAGTTATTTATACGGTTTTTTTTGTTTACAGTCGAGACTGTCAAATTATTTTTTATAAGAGTGATAAATGATTACTAAAAGTGATAAATAAACATTTCATTTTTTATGCCATCTAATACAAAGAAAATAATTGCAGAACTGTTTTCCTATTCAAAAGAAACTTCTGTTTGTAAAATAATTAAATCATTTTTAACAATTGTATTTATTTTATTTATTGTACTACATATATAATTTTTATAAAATTTTAAAAAGCTCATTTAATAATAAAATATTTGATATATTACATTTAAAAAAAATCTCTTAGTTTATAACGCCATTTTTATAATTTTCCCTCAGAACATAACAAACTGATTCCCGATAGTCATATGCACAACGAATTTTATCTTTAAAACAGAAAATAACGCATGTTCTAAACTTTCACCAGTAGTAAGATATAAAATAAGCTTATATTTAGTTTAAAAAAAAAAAAAAAAGAGGCTGCGCCATATTTTCTTATGTTACACCGTTTTTTCTTATGTAACACCGTTTTTTCTTATGTTACACCGTTAAAAATTATTTCAAAACATTAACAGAGTACATTTTTAAAAACTTTGTTCTAATACCTATTCAACGACATATCATTTATGAAAATCGATTGAGTAGTTTTTCTACAATCGCTCGTCAAAAGGCACTCACATCACATAATAACAAAAATTTGAGGAGCACCCTGTGAAGACCCCTGGTCGAAAAAAAAATTCCTAGAGAATTCGTATTTTTTATTTATGAAAGACTTTCTATTAACAAAAAACAATCAAAATTATAACGGGTCAAGTCAAAACGTTGTTGAATCTTCGTGAAATTGCTCATATACTTTATTTTAGATAACATATATAGATAACAAAGCAGATATATTTGTAGCGTCTTTAATCTAATTTTTTAAAATTTGTTTTTTCTTTCCATTAATAATGGATCACTCACGTCACTCCGAAATTGATATTGAATATGTTTTTTCTTTGTTTTGTTGTTTTAAAATAACAAAATATGTAAATCATACTTATGTGTCTTCTCTAGGTTAAAAAACAAGTTCCATATTTTTGTAAAAAACTTCATCTTCAAATACTATATATAAAGTTCAGCTCATTGAATTTTATTATCAGTCAAAAATCATAGTCATCAAACTACATTTAAGCAGTCAGAAATAATGTTCAAGTGTCATTTTGTCGTGTTGATCTTAATTTTATATTCAAGTTTAATCGATTCAAAAACTTATGTGAAAAACCCAATTGTTAATACAAATACGGGTAAAGTGAAAGGAAGTGTTTTGACAACAAGATTTGATAACGAGTTCTATGCGTTTCGTGGCATCCGTTATGCTAAATCACCACTGAATGAATTACGGTTTAAAGTAAAAAGTTTTAAAATAGTTTTGTGAAATAAAATCCGCTACACACTTGAGCTTAGCTAACTCAACTATGTGAACAAAGTTTTTTGATCAGGTAATCAAATGGATCATGGACAATACACGTGAGTTAAGCTAAATCGGAATTTTTTCTTTAACTATGCCAGCTAATCTATAAAACTATTGTAAATTAACTCGCATAGCTAAGATCCTAGCTGAAGTGTATAGCGGCATTTAAAGATAAAATTAGCAAAATACTAAGGCTCTGTACACAGGGGCGTAGCTATGAGCGGTTTATAGTAAAGCGAAGCTTTTTACTGGGCGTAAGCATATATACGCAAGAGTTTCGCTTTGAAACTATTCTGTGCAGTTTTTTCAACCTGAATCGAATGCGTTTTGATTGCTTTTACTAGAAAGACTAGATTATAGTTTTCTAAAATTTATGATGTACAATTGTTGCGTTTATATGATTCATTTTCAAAAGGGGTTATACAGGTTTAGGAGTTTTTCGTAGTAATGGCCTTCAGCAATTGGAGATTAACTGTGATTATTTATATTAGAAATGTATTTTGGAACCGAAAAAATAAAAACTGTTGTAGTTTTCTATAGTTTCCATCAATAAATAGTTTTTTTCTGCGTTTGGTGTTTCATTAAAATCTAAAATAGTATTATATTCCAACATATTGATCTAACTAACTTGGTTTTAACGGCCTTTGAGGTATTGAAAAGCATTGGACTGGCAATTCCTATGTGTATTATCTTAGAATTTCGGAAAAAATGTTGGTGCCGAATGGCAAAACTTACATTGGCTAAACTATCATAAGTTTTTCATTTTTTCACATATAAAAAACTCATTGCCTAATGAAAATTGCCTTTTTTTTAAATCATAATCAATAGTATTATGATATTGGATAGTAGTGTAAAAACATAAGTGCTAGAATTGTAGTTGTTTTTATTTAATCTACATATGTGCTTTTGTGGATTTAATATTTATAATTTATTAATTAGTTGATTTTTTGTTTAGAGGTTTTTAGAAAGATAGGTCTGTTGAGTATCCTGATGTCAATTGTTAAATGTCCAAACATTTCTCATAAAATGATGCGAAGCGAATAACTAAAAAAACAATACAGTCAACTCTCCTATAACGCGGTACTTTTAAAACGTGATTTCCATATAACGCGCAGTGAAAGCTTGGAACTGTTCTCCTATAACGCGATACGATCTCCTTATAATGCGTTTTTCATTAAATTAAATTAAATTTTTTAATGATTAAATTATCGAAATAAATTATACATATTTGAAATTTTATATAATTCATTCATGAATTAATCACAACCTATTAATGCATTTTGAGAATGCAGATTTTATAGACGGAAAATCGAATCGGCATCTTGATTTGGCGGCGATGATGTAAATCCGACCAATTCCGATTTTTTGGAAACTGCGGTAATCGTTAATATATTAGAAAACAATTAATGTTTTTTATTTTTTCACTAGTTTTGACTAGTTTTTGACTAGTTTTGCTCAAAATTTCTTAAGAAGTTAGGTGATATTCAATGATTAAAGTATTTATATTTTATATAATTTTTTAAGCTTTAATTCTTCAAACATGGCGATTTCAAAAAGTAAGTTTTGGATTCCTTTTTTTAATATATGATAGATTTATTATTAACTAAAAAAACATACTAAAATTACAGACAAGCGCTATCTTTTGTTTTTGAGACGCTTGGAGGCGCTATCTTTTGTACTTTGTGCCATTCACTAAAAATAAATTTGCTGATTCTTTTGAGCTGTTTTTTGTGTAAACGCTTACATATCCTCTTCAAGTGACAAATATCATGCCAATGATATTGATAAAAATGCAATAGAAATATCAAAGATGGCTGTTGGTATTACAAAATATCATACTGATATATTTTGACAGATATAAAACATCGTTTTTGTTTGTTTGCAAAACTTTAACTTTTCTTTTGTTTTCTTCCATAATTTTATTATAACTGTGTATTCAAAAACATTCTACGAATTTTAAATATAAATATTATATAAAATATGCTTTGAATTTAAAATGTTTAAAGATAAACAAAATCAAATCGCCATTTTTTGTTTGAATTATCATAAAATTATACTGATACTTTTTTCTACAATTCTTGTAGAAAAAAATATCATGGAAAATGTTATGACATTGATATAAGTAGTCTTCACGTATGATTTCTTGTATAACTCGATTGTAGATGTTACGTGTGAAGACCCACAGTTAATAAAAAAAATTACACTGAATTTACTCAAATCGAAAAACCCGTTCGATTGTCTGTAAACTTCTTAAGAAATTTCGAGCCACCCTGTGGCAAAACTATTGAAAAAATAAAAAAAGTAAAAAATAGGCATCAATTTTTTTTATTATAATAACGATTACTGAAATTTCAAAAAAATCAAAAATGGTTCAAATTTCTTATTTTATCGGCGTCTTTATTCGATTTTCCATCTATGTATATTGGTTTATTTGTGTAAAACTTATTTATTTCTTAGTTTTCAGACAACGCGGTACGAAATCATTAAATTTATAATAATTCTGTTTCTCATAACGTGTATTCCATATAACGAGAAAACGGTTTCCATTAAACGCAATGTAAGTTTTTATGATTTTTCTTCTATATTCCTTTGTTTCTCATACCGCAGTTTCCAAATAACGCGGCACGAATTAATCGCGTTATAGGAGAGTTGACTGTATTCGAGAAATGCTTTTTCAAACTAGTTTTAACAAGGTATTTGGAGCTGATTATATGTCTCCAACGAAACTTAAAACATTTAATGCAACTATAAGGACCAATCCTCACTAAAATCTTCTATTTTTCATATAAGACAGGGAATTTTCCTGAAACTTTCGTACGTTTTTGGAAGAGCAGATTTGTCTAAAAAAATATCATCAAATGTAAATTTAACTCTGTTGCTGCGTAAAAAGGTTGTCGCTAAGACAAATTTTTTTAAAAGAAATCATTAGAAAAAACTCAGTTTTAATTTCATTCGAAACCTACTAATTTTTCTATCATTTCAAATTCTATTAAAGATTTTCGATCAATTATGTTTGGAGCTAAGCGTGGAAGGAAAGCATTTACAAAAAACGGGGGAGTGTAAAATTCCTAAATACATTTGTAAGGAATACTGAAGTGGACACGGTTTGCTCTCACCAATAGGGCTCGTTATGAAGACGGAACCCTAAAAATTAACTTACTAATTCAACTTCTTAAAATATAAAAATTTACGAAACAAAATTAAAACTTTAATAATATATTACATAAAGAAAAACCAGTTCCTTACATTTTTGAATGATTTAAGAAATAGGATTCTAGAAAACATAAGGTATCAATTTGGAAATAATACTTCCGGATGCTGAAAAAGCAAGTTCCGATTCCACTCTTGTTGGTGGAATGGTCCATAAATCAAAATACATTCGCTGCAAATGGGGTCTTCTAGGACTGTTTTGCTTAAATATTTTCTTTTCTCTCCCAATTGCGGTGACTAGGTTTTGTATAGGTATTAAGGAGTTAATGCTGCGTTGTAGTTCATCTTCCGAATTTTTTTTCTCTACTAAATTGAGGTGAATTACATCCTCAGTTGCATTTTCGTTGTAATCTGTGCTCAGTGATGCAGTGTGAGAAGTTCGATCATCCGTTGCACATCCCATGTAACGTCAAATAATCGTTAACAAAAACTTTTATGCAGTTGCAACTTGGAACGGTTAATATATGATGTATCATCAACAAAATCAGCGATTCAATTCTGCAAAAATTTTAATACTACAGTGTTTGGTTCTTTTCTCCTTTATGCAAATAATTGAGGCATTCACGAGCTAATGCGTTGCTTTGATTTTCTATCAAACATTGATTAGTACAAACTGAAGAGCGACATAGGCATAGGGCCTAAGTTCATGATCGAGTGGAGGAAATAAAAAACTAAGACTAAGAAATTCTAATATTTTTAAAAAGTATGCAGCAACAAAACTAACATTTGATTACCAATAATCCTTGTTTTAATGACGTATTTATTGATCATGTGACGTATGGTCTTCCTCCCTTATCTAGTAATATCTCACTTCTACTGCCAATGGTATATAATATCTCATGTTAGCTCGTATGTGTAAGCGACGTTATATTACTTATTAATAATATTAATTACGTTAATATTACTTATTTTTTAAACTGGATTTCGTGGTTTCATTGATTAATCCCAGCAAATATGACTAGCACGGGATTTTATTTAATGAATCTCAGGATTTCATTATCACTAAAATGAGTCGGGATTCCGGGTGCCCAAAATTCAAGATCCTGGGATTGCAATCCCAAGTACTATGCACATTCAATCGCATTAACAGCAGTGCAAAAAAGCACCGTTTATGCATAGCAACGCTCACTGCTTCCACTGTGTACGTAGCCTAACTTGAATTTTTATCAAGACACCAGAGCCAATAGATCACTGGGATGGAGTTTTTGATGCTACTGAAGATGGTCCAGCGTGTCCCCAACCAACAAATATAGTACAATCTGAAGATTGCTTAAGATTAAATATTTATTCAAAAGAAGTATGTAATTGATTTTAGTCAAATAAATGTTTATTGTAGAATATTAAACTAATTTTTGTGTAAACAGCTAACAAATGCTAAGAAACCTGTTGTATTCCAAATACATGGCGGAGGATTTGAGCACGCTTCTGGATTAAGTACTGATCGTGGAGGTCCAAGATACTTAATGGAACACGACATCGTGCTTGTTACAATAAATTATCGCCTTGGAGCATTGGGAATGTTAGGGTTAGGTATAAGTGATGCCCCTGGTAATGCTGCTCTTAAAGATCAAGTGATTGCATTAAGATGGGTCAAAAGTAATATAGAACAGTTTGGAGGAGATGCCGATCAAATAACTATTCTAGGACATAGTTCTGGAGGATTTTCAATATTTCTACATCTCGTCTCACCAATGTCACAAAACTTATTCAGCAAGGCGATAAGTATGAGTTCAGCTGGCTTTTTCCCTAAAATAAGTTCAGACCAAATTCAAAAGGCGCATCAACAAGCTGCACATGCTGGTTGTTTGAATTGTTCAACTCCCCAAGAAATATTTAATTTTATGAAAGCAACGAACTCGGTTCGTTTATATGACCGTTTGGACCAAGAAATCGGTCTCCTTCATCTGCATTCCTATTGGACCGCAGTACTTGAACAAGATTTTGGACAGGAAAGATTTTTAATAGAGGATCCGTTCGTTTCGTTCAAAAACGGAAATTTTGCCAAAGTTCCAATAGTAGTTGGTTTTTCAAATGCTGAATTTGCTTCTGTTTCTTATAACATCATAGCCAACGAAACGATACGCAACTTATTTTCTGAACAATCTGACTGGCTTTTACCAATATGTTTTTGGTGTGAAGAAAAATCAGATTATGGAAAAAAAATTGCTCCAGCTTTTCTAGAAGCATATGGCATATCAATCCCATTGCAAAAGGAACAATTTCCAAATGTCGCACAGGTAAAATTCAAAATATCTCGAACAAATTTATTGTTAATGTTTTACATTTGATTTTTTAGTTATATGGCGATGGTTTATTGCGGTCTACAGTTCAACGTATTGTGGATTATATACATAATTATGTTGACGTTTTTTACTATTATTTGACATTCTCCCAAAGATTTAGTTTGTTCATGCCAGATGGTAAGCCATATGGTATTGATCATGCTGATGACATAAGATATATGTTTGATGCTGACCCTTTATTCACTCGAAATGATCCAGAGGATTTAATTGTGGAACGAATGACCAGAATAGTTGTACAATTTGCGTTGTCAGGGTCAGCAGGTTACATTTAACATAAAACAAAATAACATTAATAAGTTTTTTTCAGAAATCCGAATAAGAAAGATGATCAATATATAGGACCAACAGTATGGCAGCCCTACACCGATAAAAACCACTACTACTTGGATTTTGGAGATGAATTGGTTTTAAAGAAAAATTTAATGGATGATCGTATGAACATTTGGTATAAATATTTAAAATAAGTAAACAATAAAGTTGGTTAACCTGACTTTTTTTAAAGTTTAATCAGACTGTTTAAACTTTTGTTTTTTCGTAATCAGTGATGATTTGAACAATCTGAGGCTCCTCATTCTGACATTTTTTGGGGAGTTTATGCTTAAACAAGATAAAAATGTTCAAGCATTACCCCCAAAATGTCCCCGGGCTTCGAGATACAGCCCTTTTAAAATTGAAATGCCCATACAAAATTACGATTTTTTTTATGACATCAATACAAATTTTTGTCATTATTTACTTAAAAAACATCGTAATTTTATATATTTTATATAAAAATGAAAGAAAACAGTTACCTGTTATACAAAAAAATCCTTTTTATTCACTGCCACTTCACTTTAATTAATTATTTTAAATTTTAAAAACACTAACATTTTTCACTACTATTTTATTTAAAATAAACAAAAAATATGTGTTTGACGTTTATTGTTGTCATATTTTTTAGGGATGTGAAAATCCTAAAACAATAGATTTCAATTTATAGAGATTTTTGCCCAAAAAAACTTGACATTTGTGATCAGCTGATATGTATTTCGAAAACATTAAATAATTGTTATTTCTTGCAAATCAAGATTGTTTTGTGTTGTCTTTAAGTTGTTGTTGCTATATTTGCATTATAATTATTTTTGCAGTAAATTTTTATACATAATTACTTATTTCTATTTATTATTACATGCAGATTACATGCAGCTATATGACGCTTTGAAGTTTAGAGAAAAAACTCTATTTCAATTCGACTAAATGTCGTTAAACATTTTTTCAAATAACTAACCTTTCAAATAACTAACTAATCTTGTGGTAACTCACAATAAGACTTGTTATGTGTTTGTGGTGACTTTTTATTTAATCGTTTGCGTTTAATTTAAATTCTACTTTAAATTCGTTTCAATCTTTTAGCAATAGATTAATAAAATTTCAGGTACAATTTTTTCTATCTAGTTTTCTTAAAAATTATTATCCACCAAGTTTTCTTTTTAAAACAAAGAAAAATTATTACAAAAAAATTGTTTTTTCAATAAGTTCTAAAAATGTTATTTTATTAATGTTGAAATTTAATTAATAAAAATATTAAAATTTCAACTATTGAAAATAATAAAGTTTAAGCGGAAAATCGGGAACAGCTAAAAGTTAAGAGTCAGTTTTCTTTAATTGGTTTTACAATCAGTAGTTTGAACTCTAGCAATAGTGTTGTGTCTCAAAGAGCGTATAGCCAAAATAAATAGTGGACCTTGGAGTCATGTATCTCGACTCAAATGGAATGACGTCACACTGTCAGATCCTTTAAATTCATCAAATCATGCTGTCCTGTATCATACATTGAAGCAATATTTTTACCACATTTCAAGTTAATATTAATAATAATAGTAGCTCGTGAAGTATTTGAAAAAGTTTTTGGTGTTTCTGAAGAGAAACGAACATAGAGTTTGCATTTAAAAAATCATATCGAAATTAGCAGATTGTTAAAGATGGATCCGTATCTCAATTAAAAGACGAAGTTGATATATTTATAAACAATTTTTGGATATCATCCTTTTTTGATCAGTGCATTTATTTCTGGCAGAGTAGGAAACAAAATATATATAGCAATTAAAATAGTTTCTTCCAACAACACGCATTCTGGTGAAACAACGTGAACACACAGCAAAATATATATAGCAACCAAACTAGCTATATGTTTGTCTTTATTACGTGTGAAAAGACAGATTACATTGTATATAAATGAACAATTTCACGCAAGTTCAACAAATTTTTGTGAAATTTTGACTTGACCCCTTTTAATTTTGATTATTTTTTGTTTATAGATAGTCTCTCATAAATAAAAAATACGAGTTCTCTTAGAATTTTTTTTCTTCACAGGGTGCCCCTCAATTTTTTGTTATTTTGTGATGTGAGTGCATTTTGACGAGCGATTGTAGAAAAACTACTCAATCGATTTTCATAAATGATATGTCGTTGGATAGGTATTGGAACAAAGTTTTTAAAAATAATCAAAAAATACTCAAAATTAAAAGGGGTCAAGTCAAACGTTGTTGAATCTTCGTGAAATTGCTCAAATATATATATGTTTGTTGTAGAATTGTTCTTATAAGATTACGACGTAAATTTTATGCGTATCGAAGCGGCAAAGAAAATTAGTTATATGCAAAACTACATCTGGAGTGGAGGTATGCGTTTTAGTTTTGTTCCGTAGTATTAACTTAAGTTTAATTTATGTTTGGTGTACTTGTTTTGTTTTTGGTTGAAAATTATAAATTAAATATGCTCATATTTTCTTAACGCTGGTGCGAAAGTTATACACTGAAAAAAGCATGTTCTTTTTCCAATCGAAATGCAGTTGTCTCAATCTCACCGTGCCGGCAAATATATTCACCATAGAAGTACGAAATTGTTTCAACAATTCTTACGTTCTCTAACTGTACAACAATTGTTTCAATTGTTGTACAGTTACAGAACGATGGAGTTGAGACAATCACACGTAATGTTTATATGAAAGTTAAATATAGTTTAATTTTAATATGAAAAATTCATGATACAAGGCCAAAGAAAATTTTTTTTCATAGAAATAGCTATTAAGTTTATTCGCTTTTGAACAGAGTCCAAGAGGGCCAAGATGGAAACAGAAGCCCAAGCTTGACAACAGTACTCCATACAGGAATGAATATAGGACTTATAAACTTGGAGCAATTGGTATGGAGTGAAAAATGTTTTGCATCTATTTAGGAGGCCGAGTTTTTTAGACGCGCTTTTTACCATCGCCATTACATGATCGTTCCAGAGTGGGCCATTTGAAACTGTGACACCAAATAAACGAATGTTATTACATTCAGCCATTGGTTTATCACACATGCTGAATAAAATATCTTTGGGAAACTCGGTCTTTGATCTGGAAACAACCAATAGCTGTGTTTTGGTATAGTTGAAATTGACCAGGTTTTGGTCACCCCAAATGGTGACTTATTTTAGGTCTTTATTCACATTTATCGCAGCGTCTCTCCGGGCGGGATTAATTCGTTCGTGCATTTTACCTTTTGAAGGAAGGGGCTCGAATGACTTGTGCAGAGTACTATCATCTGCAACCCTTATTGGGTTGCTGGGGACTTTCAACAATTCGTTGATATAAATCAAAAATAGAGTTGGGGACAACACTGAGCCTTGAGGTACGCCAGCGTTAATTAGTATAGACTCAGAAGAAAATCCGTCTAAGGAGACCAATATATATCGGTTGGATAGAAAATTTTAAATCAACTTCACGACTGCGGTATAGCAGCGAGCGAGCTTGTTGATTAAGTTGGCATGCCAGACTCGATCGAAGACTTGATCTTTCTTTTCGAAAACCGTATTGGCTGTCGGATATTAAATGATTTTCTTCAGAAATTTTGAAATGTGTGTATTAATATAATGCTCGTAGACTTTGGATAAGACCGATAGTAAAGCTATAGGCCTATAATTTGAGATATCAGATGTTGGTCCCTTTTTGGGGACGTGCTGGACATTTGCCAACTTCCAGCACGAGAGAAATATACCAGATTTGAAGGAATGGTAGAATATTTTAGTTAAAGTTGGTGCAAGTTCTTTAGAAAAGGTCTTTAAAATAATGGGTGGAATATTGTCGATTCCTGAGGCTTTGTTGATGTTTAACCCCCTTAAAAGTTTGGCGACTGTTTTGGGTTTGAAGTGGAGTTCATTCATATTAATTCCTGAAGACTGGATTTTGGGTATTTCTTTAGGAGTTTCCAAAACAGTGGAGTTCAGAGCAAAGCGTTCAGCGAACAAAGTTAGTTTTTCTTGCGGGATCATTGACGATTAAATCACCATCAATAATAGGAGGAATAGAAGATTTTGTACCAGAATTTAAAGAATTAATGGCACTGTTGAATTGCCATCAATCTAAGCTCAATGTAGTATTTTGAAGTAAAACTTCTTTAGGCGCGTTTCAAGAATTTTGCAACGGAAAGACAAAAAACGAATATAATATTCGGCAAATATACGATACAATTCAATTATGACACACTTATAAATGTCGACATATAAATGTCGGAAGTAGTCATTTGAACAGATATATAACCATATATATTCATCTCTATCATACTACAGTCTGAATATGAATATAATGAATGAATATATATCTGAATTTTAAACATATACATGCACACAATTCCAAAAAAACTTAAGTAGAAATTTAAACACAATAAAATAAAAAAGAAATTAGAAGTGAAAAAGGCAAACGAATATTATGTTCGGCAAGTATGCGACAATTCGATTAGGTGCATTGTATTTTTTATACGCTTATTCAGTATCGTATTAAATGTTATATGAGTTGGACGTGTCGATCTTAGATTTAAATATCTAATAATATAATATTCGTAATATTTTATTGAGTTTCGAATTTTTTTAAATTTATATTTTGAATTGTTTTAGTTTTTTGAAGTAAAACTTCTTTAGGGCTGGTTATAGTAGTCATTGTGGTCATGGTGGCCATGGTGGTCATGGTGATCGTGGTAGTCATGGTGGTAATAGTGGTCATGGTGGTCAAAGTGGTAATGGTGATCATGGTGTTCACGGTGGTTATGGCGGTCATGGTGGTCACGGTGGTCATGGTGGTCATTGTGTTTATTGTGGTCATGGTGGTCATAGTGGTCATGGTGGCTATGGTGGTTATGGTGGTCACGATGGTCTTGGTGGTTACGGTGGTCATGGTGGTCATGGTGTTCACGGTGGTCATGTTGGTTATGGTGGTCATGGTGGTCATGGTGGTTATAGTGGTTATGGTGGTCATGGTGGTAATGGTGATCACGGTGGTCATGGTGGTTATAGTGGTCATGTTGGTTATGGTGGTCACGGTGGTCATGGTGGTCACGGTGGTCATGGTGGTCATGGTGGTCATGGTGGTCATAGTGGTCATGGTGGTTATGGTGGCCATGGTGTTCACGGTGGTCATGATGGTCATGGTGTTCACGGTGGTCATGATGGTCATATTGTTCATGGCGGTCATGGTGGTCATGGTGGTAATGGTGGTCACGGTGGTCATGGTGGTCATGGTGTTCGTGGTAGTGTCACGGTGGTCATGGTGGTCATGGTGTTTAGAGTTTGCATCCCGGGCTTTCCCGGGCGGAAAAAAATATTTGTGTTGATTAAATTTGTTTTGTTAAATAGAAAAATGAGTGGTGTAATTAGAAATATCGAAAGATATCATTTTGTATAGTGAAATTTGATTAATTGAATGTTTTCAATTATTTCAATACAACCTAAATTATTTGATCATTTTGGAGATAAATTTTCCAATTTGGTAAGTGAATATTTTCTTTGAAATTTTTAAGGAAACCTTTGAATACAGTTGCTCTTTAATTAATTATTTGAAACACTCGTTTGTATCCGTTATTTTAGAACCAGAAGTTTTCCGCCGATATCGTTAAAAATTATATATTGATTCACCATTTAGGTTGACAAATAATGTCCCAAAATTAATAGGCCAGTACTAATAGGAGAAAAAATTAGAAAAAAAAATTCGTTACAGAAATCTAGCAGCGGGACATTATAGAACAAGATATTGTAAAAGACGGAAAAATAAATCGAACCGACAGCCGCTATTCGTGGTGAAGATGGGTGTGTTTTTAGGGATTGAAAGCAGTTTTTTGTGATTTCTGGCTAAACCGTGCATCCTATTAAAAAAAAATTGGGAATAAAAACTGTAGGGAATAAAAAGATCTACAACTTTTGCATACAATATTTTTACCCTAACCTCAAAATTTTTCGAAAAAAATGCAATTTCTCCTAAAATTACTCCTTCTACAGAGTTCTGTTTTGGCTCATTTACGCGTTGTACCGTCTACTTTCGATAAGTGGTAAAAAAAGTATATTGCAATGGAAACAATGGCGGAAAGAAAAAGAAATGCACATTTCCAATATGCATTTAAGAACAATTTTAGTTTTTTACTCGAAATCAATTAGTTTACTAAACAAAATTTAATCATACAATAGGTAATGTAGTAGATTTACAATGATATATACGGGTTTTGCAGAGCGGTTTTCAATTATAAGACAGCATTTGCATGTTGCACTGAACAAGTTTATATTGCAAGCAGTGTTGCAAAACAAAAAAAAATCGTTACGTTATGCTTTTCGTTTTTACTACGTTATTTCGTTATGAAACAGAAAAATATTATATTTCATTTTGTTATAACGTTATAGTTAAGTTATTTTAAAATTAAATGTTATGTTTAAAACTAACCTATTTAAATGTACAAAAATTGAAAATCTGTAATGAACAGTTACTTTTTGCTTGCAAAATTAGAAAAATATTCATATAAAATTAATAATTTTCAAATTTTGCGTGCAAAAAGTAGTAAATCGTAGTAAAATAAATTTAAAAAGTTGTGCGTGGAGTCTCTCCGCGCGGAAGAAGTGAAACTTCGTAATGTGGAAATAAAAACATATTACATTCTTTTAAAAGTCATTAATTATTAGTGAACTCATACTGTTCATATTCTTTTAGACAAACTTTATTAACATTGCTTACAATTCACAATTGATCGCATCTTTTAATTATCATTTTGGAGTGGAGAAATATCCAAATCTATAACATTTACAATGGGATTATGATAACTAAAGTAAGATACGAAATGTTTGAGTTCTATTTTTTCAATATTTCTTACAAAAACTGCATTTTTTTCTCGTTTAAAAGATTTCAACTTAAAATGATAAGAAAATGAGTCTTCTATTAGGAGTCTTCTATCAAAATAAGTTGCAAATGGGTTTTTTTTATAGAAGACTCCTGATAGAAGACTCCTAATATTGTCAGATGTGAGGCTATTGTTTAAATATCATAAAGTTATATGAAAAAAAGAAGCGTTAAATGTTTTCAACGCAACATTGTTTGGAAGTCGCATTAGAAGTTTCACTTCAATAATTAAATATATTAAAAAAATTTGCATCCAACATAAAAAACGGCTAGTGCAGACTTAAATTTTTTTGAAATATACTTAAAATTTTATAAAATGTTCATTATTTTGTTACAAATATCAAACAATTTCAAATTACCAAAACCTTCAGTTCAAGCGCCCACAGAAATCTTGTTATTTAAGTTTAATCAAACAGTCAACACTACCTTCTGGTTCAGATTTATCAACATCACTAACAGTGGGTGACGATGCAGTATCCAATGACGCATCTTCAAATGAATCATCAGATGAAACGCAAACCGATCAAGTGATTGGTGCCAGCTTTAATCGAGATTATGTTCAAACACCAAACTTGATTAACTTAGAGCGTGATGAGTTAATTAATAATTTAAAGTTTAAACACACATATTTCACCTCTTAAAAAAATTGTGTGGCAGTCTCGAATACAGAAAACAAAAAACTGTACAAATACCCAAGTCTTTTCAGGAACTTTTGACTGGAGAAGTATTAGAGTTGTCTGAAAATACAATAATAAGGCAACGTTATAAAGAAATTATTAGAAACCGAAAGTTACATTTCGACAATGGGCAGTATGCTGAAAAACAAAAAAATTTGTCAATTTTACGCAAGAAATAAAAATGTAGGAAATTCAAGATATATTTGGAAGTAATGCTACTCGTCATTTGGTTGAAAAAGGTAAAACTCTACATGAAAATAATTTTCAGCATTCATCTGCGACGGACAAACAAGGGTGTATCCACAACAGATATAAATGTTGTGGAACAGTTCTATAAAAGTGATGAAATCAGTAGATTAATGCCAGTCAAACGAAAAACAATATCTTTGAAAAAAGGAGATGAGCGCATATATCTACAAAAGCGCTTATTGCTATGTACATTAAATGAAGCTTATGTGGAGTTTAAAATTAAGTTTCCTGATGTGAAAATAGGATATACTAAATTCACGTCCCTTCGACCACAAGAATGTATAAAATTATCCCAAGGAGTGCATAATGTGTGCGTGTGTACCATACATCAAAATATAAAACTAATGATTCAACACTCTAAGATATCTTGGATTACTGATGCTGCTCTCCAGAATTATAAAACATTAATTGACTTTGTTTCATGTGGTGAACTAACAGCAGATTGTCATACTTTGAAGTGCAACGAATGTTCAAAAAAACTTCAATAACTAGAAGAAAGATTACTAAATGATTTTGACGTTAAAGGAATCCTTCAAGTCAAATATCAACAATGGAATACCACTGATCTATGCAATTTCGATACTTTAATAGAAACTGTAGAAGAATTTATGAAAAAATTTGTTTATCGTTTACAAATTTTTATACCACACAACTTACTTTTTATACCAAGCAATCTACATTCATTGAGGAAAGAAAAAAAATTAGAAACAGGAGAGTGCTTCGTTCAAGGGGATTTTTCTGAAAACTACGCCTTCATAATTCAGGATTTGGCTCAAGGCTATCATTATAATAATGCACAAGCTACTATTCATCCATTCGTTATGTATTTTAAAAGGGACGCAAGTGAATATATACTGCACCGAAGTTTTATACTAATTTCGGATGTAAACGATCACAACAGTACTACAGTCTATCTTTTCATTACAAAATTTATTGATTTCTACAGAACGCATATAAGTTCTACTATTAGGAAAATAATTTATAACACCGATGGTGCACCTTCTCAATACAAAAATAAACATAACCTAATTAACTTATGCCACCATAAAAAAGACTTTAGACCGTTGATGCAAAATGCATTTTCATGCTACCAGCCATGGAAAGGGACCTTGCGATGGGATTGGTGGTACACTGAAGCGTGCTGCAAACCGTTATAGTATGAAGAACAGAAATATTATTCGAACACCAAAAGAACTTTTCAAATATGCTTTAAAATGGGAATCTACCCATGGGAACTTTGGATACGCCGATTTTTATTTATTTAGCGTATGGTTTTTATGACACATTAAAATATAAAACTTAAAAAAGGTAGATTTTTCTATAAAATCTACCTAAAACAAAACATGAATACACAGGTTGGGTAGAAGTCGGGTTAGTAATAGAAAGCCCAAGTGTATTGTAATGATGCCAGGAGGCGTCCCAGGCATCCAAGATATTAAAATTAGTTGCCAACAGGTTGCTGGCATTTTTATGTGGAGGCTTTCTTGACTTCAATCGACAACGAGTATGGTCACCGTAATATTCGTGCAAGGGTAACGTGATGTTGTTGGTTACCTTTTTATGTTCACGCATAAGCGCATGTGAGCGTCTGAGTGCAGGTAGAGCGATATTGCTTAATACAGGGAGCCAAGGTAAAGGTCAAGGCCAAGGTAGACCTGATGGTACCACTTATAATACGCATCGTGGCATGCAGCTGGCAGTCAACTGTAACGATTGCTCAGCGATCGTTAGCCTATTATAAATATCTCTAAAAGAAAGAATGCATGTAGACTCGCCTTGTATTATTACAAAAATCTTAAATTTACTATGGCAATCTTTATAGGGCAAATTTGTAGAAATAATTTTTTTGTTTTGGAGATGCAATTTTGTTCGATACACATAAACATATATAGACCCCGTTAATAAAGCATTTCATTGCAAGTTTAAAATTCAATGTGTAAGCAGCAAAAAATTGTTTTATTGCCATGCAATATAATTATAAAATCTTGTGATATCAAGTTCACTTTAAATTAAATAATTATATAAACGAAATTTTTTTCAAATGAAAGGTGAATTTAAAAGTGCTGTTGCACAAGTTTTAATTTTTCTAATTTATGTTAAATGTTTTTAGTGAACCAGTGCAAATTAATAACAAAGAAACAAACGGCAACATACTTTGTCTTTTTTTTGAATAAATAGTTAGTGCCGTGCCTTTTTTTAAACTAAAACTCGTGAAAAAGAGAGATAAAAGAGAAACCGAGTAAAGCCAAAGGAGGGGTTGCTTAAGGTCGTTTATAATTGAAGGTCTAAAATTGGAGGATTTTTTTACACTGCCCAAGAACAGCTACATTTTGGCTGCACGCGGATGAAAGAGAATTAATGAAAAGGGACAAAAATCGAAGTTACTATTAATTTTTTTTATATAAATAACATATATTAATGATATATTGTATATAGTTTTTGTTGGTTAATGTTCAATTTGTGAACATTTTTTTTTTGTAATCTTGTTTTATTTAATTAATCAAAAATTTAGGTTAGGTAGTGTGCATCAACCAACAATCACGATTTTTTCAAGCGCTTGGAAGGTGTGGAGATGGGAGATACGCAGTAAGTTTTTTTTTGGTTTAAATAATAAATTGTTTATTTGTTTAAATTAAATTGGTGAGATTACTCTAGAGTCAAAAAAAAGGAAATATAAAAAAAAAAAATCTCTAAATTACTTTTGTTTATGTTAATATTGATTATATATATACAATATAAATAATAATTTATTAAATTAATAGTACAAAATATTATACCTACATCAAAAAAAAAATATGATATTAAAGAATATTTGTTGTTTTTAAGAAAAAAAAAGTAATTAAAAAAATATAATGAACTAATTAAGTTCGCTTATAGCTATCGGTCCACGACAAGAGAAACGCAAAGCAATGCAGGGGGTGGTTGTTGAGTTCTACTTTTTTTTATTTAGCGCACTCATATAAATATAGTTTTTTGTACGTTTAACTTAACACTTTTAGCTTGTAGAACCTCCCAAGCCGTTTGAGTTTCCCGCAAGTAAGTGCGTAGCTAAAAGTAACGTTACACAACTTTTTGAGTATGTGTGCTATTCAACCAGACTGGTGCGCCATACTCAGCCACTGAGTAAACCAGACTTAGAGCAGTTGTGCGGAGGGTAGCTGGAGTAGCACCCCATGTCGATCCTGTCAGGATCCTCCAAGACACCCATATCTTTATTTTGAGTGGCCAGGGTCCAATCATCAGCGTAACCAAATTTCTTTGATGTTGTGTCAGGAATGTCATGAATGTACAAATTAAAAAGTAATGGCGTCAGGGTTTGTAACAATCCAGAATTGTTTTTGGTATTTTAATTTAAAATCATGGCCTAAACATGTGAGATGGGGTTTGTTATGCATCATATTTTCCTTTAATATACTTAACGTAATTTCTTTTGTATATTAATTGTTTTTTTTTATTACTTTGCACTTAAATTAATTAAAAATTATTCAACTGATTCAAATGCATTTATGATATGTAGAAATACTGTTGAAAACATTGTATATAAGGATTGAAAAATTTTGGAATTGGGGTTGAGAGATTTAGTCATGAGACTAAAATCATCGAAAAAGTTTTATTTAAATCTTTGGGTTATTTTATATAGCATAAAATAAAAGTATAGTTAATAACTAAAATGTTTATTTTTAAGTTAAATTTGATAATATCATTATTTTCATTAGAAAAAAAAAATTATAGTTCATGATAGTTAAAATGTTTTTGTTGTTGAACAGTGAAAAAAAAATATTTAATACTTAAGAATAATTATTAGAAAAAAAAGCAAATCAAATAAAAAAAAATTTTAAATGTTATGTAAATGTATGTCTGCAAAAAAAAAATATATAAAAGAAAAACTTAATTGATTTGATTAATTTGAAAAATTTATTTGTCAAGAATAAAAAAATAATAAAAATACATATAGTGATTAATTTTATTCTAAAATTAAAATAAAATCTTCTAAGATAAATTATAATTGTTAGTTCTGAAGTATTTATCAGGACAAAACAAAACAAAAAAAAATACATATAAATGCGATCCGAAACACGTAAAATGTGAATTGTAGTTTTTTTCTGAGAAACTTCAAACCATACCTTTGAATTGAAAATATTCCAATTACTTCTTTACTTACTTGAGTTTAATTGATCTCAAAAATCCAAAATACATATAAATGTTATTTATTTATTTATTTTATTATTATTTTATTATTATTCCTTTACATAGACAGTTAATTAATATTCATAAAATAATAGTTTCAGTTAATTAAAGAGCTCAACGACCATCGTCGGTATAAGAGCTCTTTTTTTTTTTTTTTTTATAATTAACAATTATATAAATTAATTTGTTGTAATAATAAATTATAAATAACAATTATATAAATTAATTTGTTTGATTTAAATTAGATGTTATAAATACAATTATTGTTACAATTATATAAATTAATTTGTTGTAATAATAAATTATAAATAACAATTATATAAATTAATTTGTTTGATTTAAATGGGTGAGAGTAAAACGAAGTGAATGGTTTTCTTCCGAGTACTACATATGACTTATGTCTAGATTCGCGTCGATCGAATTACGGACAAAAGTTTTTTAGTTTAGCACAAAAGAGTTTGTAATTGGTAATTGATTTTATATCTGGAGGTAGTTTATTAAAAGTTTTAATTGCACGGTTTAGTAGGTTACATTTATTTCTTTCTGTTCTAGCTCTATTGACTCTATATCTATTTCTGTATCTCGTATTATAAGCATGTATATTTGAACCTGTGTACAGTGTTATATTATTTTTTAGTTTTTTATTTATTACCTTGAATAGGAACTTTGCCTGCTCAATAAAAATCATTTGTTTGATATTAAATTTATTAGTAAGTTTGTAAAGTTCAGCCGTTCTAGTTCTCCATTGAAGTCCATATAGATTCTTCAATGCTCTTCGTAGTACTTTTTCAACTTTTCTTAGTACATATTTAGTGCAATGGGACCAAGAAGTTATATTGTACGTTATTTTTGAAAGGATGTATGAGTGACTGTGACTGTGCTTACGAAAAGTTTAAGTTTTGGCCTTATTAAAACGAAAAAGAAAGGTCAAGATCAAATAAATTGAAGTTTTGAATATGTGTAAAACTTCATCCATTTCTGCAGAAAAATAAGGCTTTAAAGTTTTTAAAACAAAAATAATATGTATAACCACCTCAACATTTCCACCTCAACATATTTTTTTTTTTTTTTGGTAATAGTTTATAAATAAAAAGTTGAGAAACTAAAAGAAAAATATATTTTGAATTTTGTGGTAATGAATAAAATAAAAAAATGGTAGTAATAAAAAAATAAGAAAATTTAATTATAAAAAAAAAGGAAGAATTATTAATTAGTTATAAGTGTTTCTTTACCTAAATAAATAAGAGTGAGTAATTTTATTGTAATTATTGCATTTTTATTTGTATAAAAATTATTCCAATTTTTTTATGAGAAGTAAGATGTTTGTCATTGTATCTTTTGTAAAAATAAATATGTGCTAAGCAAGTTAAGTGATTGAGAAGGATGACTTTCGTTCATCGGTGGTTGTAAGTGTAGTGTAGTATCGATGAGTTTTTGTTTATTACATATGTAAGTATTTAGTATATAAAATACCGCTCTAACTAGATCATTCTGGTTTACCTAGAAACTTCACGACCAATTTCCCTGATGCTTAAGCTGGCAAAAAAATAGCGGTTAGGTAAATCTTGCCAGAATGATATTATTGTGGTAGTATTGGTTTTACAGTTAAAGTTTTTTTAAACAAATTGTAAAATTAATCTACACATGTTGTTAATTAAACGCGAGATGGTGCTACAAGGTATTGCATTGAACAGCTTATATATAATCCCAATTTGCCAGACTGTGTCATATGCTGCAGTGAGATCGATGAATACTGCGCCTGTAGGATGTTAGAGCGAGCAGTTGGACAGTGCAACTGCGATTGGGATGGAAACCAGCTTGTTCGACTGGGATCTGGTCATTCAGTATCGGAGCGATACGGTTGTAAATGAGCCGTTTTAACAATTTGTAGCAGGTACTCAAAAGGGCAATTGGACGGTAGCTTCCTGGTTCATTAAATGGTTTACCTGGCTTAGGTATCGCTGTCAATTTTGAAGTCTTAAAATGTTTTGGAAGATTGCCGGTTTCTAGGATATTCGAGAAAAATTTAGTTAGCCATTGTTTTACATTTTTTCCAGCATTTCTAAGAAATTCTGCAAATATACCATCGCACCCAGCTACTTTACCGTTTTTTTTTGGGACAGAGCTGAATCAAATTCTTCGCTACAAAAATAGTTCGCATACTTCGATGGAGACGAGCAATTGCGCTTCATTTCTCTTAATTTACGTTTAATTGTTCTTTTATGAAGGCGATTAATAGAAGAACGAGATATGTTTACGATATGATTTGCAATGTCCTCTGGATTTATTTCATCGTTAGTACGAGCAATTGAGTTTGAGCTACCCAGCTTCCGAAGGAGACTACAAGCTTCCCTGCTTGAATGGGAAAAATCTAAGTTTTCAACAGCGCTAATCCACTTTTGATTTTTCGCGGCGTCCAGTGAGTAAATTAAGTCATCAGCCACGTCTTCCTCACCACTACTCAGGTACTCCTAGGAGGATACGCCAATAGGATACGCCGATAAAAATGAATATCAATTAACAAAAGAAAAATTACAAAATCGATATAAAAATGCGATTACTATAAGTGGAACGCAAAAATTTCATTCTTTAATTGTACCATTTAATACTAAGACAATAATTGCAAAAATATTTTCCAATTCAGAAGAAAGTTTTAAATGTAAAATAAGTAAATAATTTTTAATAACTATATTTATTTTCTTTAACCTACATATATAATCTTATATATTAATACGCTAAAAAAACTTTTTGGAGCCTAAGGCTTTTTTATTCGCAGATGGATTCATTTAAAATTTTCACTGCTAACTGATATTAGTGTAACTCAGATTTTAAAGATTTTTCACACAAATCGGATCATAAATAAAAAAGTTATAGACGAAATAAAATGTATTTTTGAATTTAACGGTCCTCCTATACAATACGAAGTGGAATTGCCCAAGTCTTTTCTTTGTTTTTTTATTATTATTATTTAGTATTTTATATTTTTTCTTTTCAAATTTGAATTTAGTTTATTTAGGAGTGGATAGACGTATTATTTTTCTTTGTTTTTTTTATTATTATTATTTTTGTTTGATTTTCTTTGATTTTCTTTGATTTAATTATTATTTTTCTATGTTTTTAAATATTTTCTATTGATTAGAAATTAAAGAAACAATTCATAAAATGGATTTGTTTTTATCAATTTGTCAATCAATTGAAAACGAAAATAAACGAAATAAAATTTAGGTGATTTTTACACTAAATTTTATTTCGTTTATTTTCGTTTTCGAATTGATTGACAAATTGATTGTGGGTCTGTAGCCTTCTATAGAGAAATATTTCATAATAGCCGTGTTCGATTTTTCTGTTTTTTCTTCATAAATGAATGGTGTCATGAATGGTGTTAATGGTAAATTGAATGTTGTGAATGAAGAAATGAATTGCACGTGGTATTTATCATTTTAAAATTCATAATATTTTTAATATTCGTACTGGTGCTTTAATTCCTGCCTGATGTGTTTGTTAAATATGTCAGATGAAGATAGAATTGATAGAAATGAAATGATTAATAAATTTGTATGTACTGAAACCTCTGATCCCATTCTTTTTCCTAAATTACATGAATATGTGAAACTTCATATGATGCATGGACCATGTGGTGCTCTAAATCCCAATTCTGTTTGTATGAGAGATGGTAAATCTAGTAAGAATTTTCCGAAACCTTTTTCTGAAAATACTAAAGAATCTGTGAATGGTTATCCTTTGTATCGTTGACGTGATAATGGAATGAGTGTTGATGTACGTGGTGCATCTCTTGATAATAGATACTAAGAGGGCCCGGCGTGCTTCGCTACGCTTATAAATAAAGTTTTTGCGTAGACATTTTGTTGACGTAGAAGCTATGATTTCAAAAAGTAGTAATGAGATATGCTAGCATATAATTTTTAATTATTCTTTTTAAATATATGAATGAAGAATAATCAGAACTCTAGCTGATCAGTTCGGCTATATGAAAAATTAGCGATCAAATAAGTTTTCAAGTAAGCTTATTTGATCTCTAACTTATTTGATCGCTAATTTTTCATATACCGAACTGGTCAGCTAGAGTTGTGATTATTTTTCATTCATATATTTAAAAAGAAAAATTAAAAATTATATGCTAGCATATCTCATTACCACTTTTTGAAATAATTGCTTTTACGTCAACAAAATGTCTACGCATAAACTTTATTTATAAGCGTAACGGAGCACGCCGGGCCCTCCTAGTTTGTATGATATTTTTAAAAAATTATTAAATAATAACTTATATTTGTAATTTAATGTTAAAATACAATCTTTTACTTTATGATTCCATAATAACATAATACGAACATAATACTTCTCCAGTCAAACGTTCCTAAATATATTTAGTTATTTATACGGCTTTTTTGTTTGCAGTCGAGACTGTCAAATTATTTTTTTTAAGAGTGATAAGTGATTATTACTAAAAGCGGTAAATAAACATTTCATTTTTTTTATGCCATCTAATACAAAGAAAATAATTGCAGAAGTGTTCTCCTATTCAAAAGAAACTTCTGTTTGTAAAATAAGTAAATCATATTTAACCATTGTATTTATTTTATTTATTGTACTACATATATAATTTTTATAAAATTTTAAAAAGCTCATTTAATAATAAAATATTTAAAATTTAAAATAAAAAAACATCTCAAAGTTTATAACGCCATTTTTATAATTTTCTTTCAGAACAAAAAAACTGATTCCCGACAGTCATATGCACAACGAATTTTATCTTTAAAACAAAAAATAACACATGTCCTAAACTTCCACAAGTAGTAATAAAGTAGTATAAAATAAGCTTCAATTTAGTTTAAAAAAAAAAAGAGGCTGCGCCATCTTTTCTTATGTTACACCGTTTTTTTCTTATGTTATACCTTTAAAAGTTATTTCAAAAAATTAACAGTGTACATTTTTAAAAACTTTGTTCTAATACCTATTCAACGACATATCATTTATGAAAATCGATTGAGTAGTTTTTCTACAATCACTCGTCAAAATGCACTCACATCACAAAATAACAAAAAATTGAGTGGCACCCTGTGAAGACCCCTGGTAGAAAAAAAAATTCTGAGAGAATGCGTATTTTTTATTTATGAAAGACTATCTATAAACAAAAAATAATCAAAATTATAAGGGGTCAAGTCAAAACGTTGTTAAAACTTCGTGAAATTGCTTATATACTTTATTTTAAATAACATATATGGATAACAAAGCAGATGTATTTGTGGCGTCTTTAATCTAATTTTTTAAAATTGGTTTTTGCTTTATTTTGTTGTTGTAAAATTAAAAAATATGTAAATACTACTTATGTGTCTTCTCTAAGTTAATTAACAAATTTCATGTTTTTGTAAATAACTTTATCTTCAAATACTATATATAAAGTTCAGCTCATTGAATTTTATTATCAGTCAAAAATCATAGCCATCAAACTACATTTAAGTAGTCAGAAATAATGTTCAAGTGTCATTTTGTCGTGTTGATCTTTATTTTATTTTCAAATTTAATCAATTCAAAAACTTATGTGAAAAACCCAATTGTTAATACAAATACGGGTAAAGTGAAAGGAAGTGTTTTGACAACAAGATTTGATAACGAGTTCTATGCGTTTCGTGGCATCCGTTATGCTAAATCGCCACTGAATGAATTACGGTTTAAAGTAAATAGTTTTAAAATAGTTTTGTGAAATAAGATCCGCTACACACTTGAGCTTAGCTAACTCAACTATGTGAACAAAGTTTTTTGATCAGGTAATCAAATGGATCATGGACTATACACGTGAGTTAAGCTACATCGGAATTTTTTCTTTAACTATGCGAGCTAATCTATATAACTATTGTAAATTAACTCGCATAGCTAAGATCCTAGCTCAAATGTATAGCTGGATTTAAAGATAAAAACAGCAAAATACTAAGGCTCTGTACACAGTGGCGCAGCTGTGAGCGTTTTATAGTAAAGCGAAGCTTTTTACTGGGCGTAAGCATATATATACGCAAGGGTTTCGCTTTGAAACTATTCTGTGCAGTTTTTTCACATGAATCAAATGCGTTTTGATTGCTTTTACTAGAAATACTAGATTATAGTTTTCTAAAATTTATGATGTACAATTGTTGCGTTTATATGATTCATTTTCAAAAGGGGTTATACAGGTTTTAGGAGTTTTTCGTAGTAATGGTCTTCAGCAATTGGAGATTAACTGTGTAACTTTATATTATAAATGTATTTTGGAACCGAAAAAATAAAAACTGTTGTAGTTTTCTATAGTTTCCATTAATGAATAGTTTTTTTTTCTGCGTTTGGTGATTCATTAAAATCTAAAATAGTATTATATTCCAACATATTGATCTAACTAACTTGGTTTTAACGGCCTTCGAGGAATTGAAAAGCATTGGATTGGCAATTCCTATTTGCATTATCTTAGAATTTCGGAAAAAATGTTGGTGCCGAATGGCAAAACTTACATTGGCTATACTATCAGAAGTTTTTCATTTTTTTCACATATAAACAACTCATTTCCTAATGAAAATTGCCTTTTTTTAAAATCATAATCAATAGTATTATGATATTGGATAGTAGTGTAAAAACATAAGTGCTAGAATTGTAGTTGTTTTTATTTAATCAATACACATGTGCTTTGGTGGATTTAATATTTATAATTTATTAATTAGTTGATTTTTCATTTAGAGGTATTTAGAAAGATAGGTCTGTTGAGTATCCTGATGTCAATTGTTATATATCCAAACATTTCTCATAATATGATGCAAAGCGAATAACTAAAAAAAACAATACAGTCAACTCTCCTATAACGCGGTACTTTTAAAACGTGATTTCCATATAACGCGCAGTGAAAGCTTGGAACTGTTCTCCTATAACGCGATACGATCTCCTTATAACGCGTTTTTCATTAAATTAAATTAAATTTTTTAATGATTAAATTATCGAAATAAATTATACATATTTGAAATTTTATATAATTCATTCATGAATTAATCACAACCTATTAATGCATTTTAAAAATGCAGATTTTATAGACGGAAAACCGAATCGGCATCTTGATTTGGCGGCGATGATGAAAATCCGACCAATTTCGATTTTTCGGAAACTGCGGTAATCGTTAATATATTAGAAAACAATTAATGTTTTTTATTTTTTCACTAGTTTTGACTAGTTTTTGACTAGTTTTGCTCGAAATTTCTTAAGAAGTTAGGTGATATTCAAAGAATAAAGTATTTATATTTTATGTGATTTTTTGAACTTTAATTCTTCAAACATGGCGATTTCAAAAAGTAAGTTTAGGATTTCTTTTTTTTATATATTTTAGATTTATTATTAACTAAAAAAACATACTAAAATTACAGAAAAGCGCTATCTTTTGTTTTTGAGACGCTTGGAGGCGCTATCTTTTGTACTTTGTGCCATTCACTATAAGTAAGTTTACTGATTCTTTTGAGCTGTTTTTTGTGTAAACACTTACATATCCTCTTCAAGTGACAAATATCATGCCAATGATATTGATAAAAATGCAATAGAAATATCAAAGATGGCTGTTGGTATTACAAAATATCATACTGATATATTTTGACAGATATAAAACATCGTTTTTGTTTGTTTGCAAAACTTTAACCTTTCTTTTGTTTTCTTCCATAATTTTATTATAACTGTGTATTCAAAAACATTCTACAAATTTTAAATATAAATATTATTTAAAATTTGCTTTGAGTTTTAAATGTTTAAAGATAAACAAAATCAAATCGCCATTTTTTTTGAATTATCATAAAATCATACTGATATTTTTTTCTACAATTCTTGTAGAAAAAAATATCATGGAAATGTTATGGCATTGATAGAAGTAGTTTTCACGTGTGATTTCTTGTATAACTCGATTGTAGATGTTACGATAAGACCCACAGTTAATAAAAGAAATTATAATGAGTTTATACAAATCGAATAACCCGTTCGATTGTCCCTAAGCTTCTTAAGAAATTTCGAGCCACCCTGTGGCAAAACTATTCAAAAAATAAAAAAAGTAATAAATTGATATTAATTTTTTTTATTATAATAACGATTACTGAAATTTCCAAAAAATCGAAAATGGTTCGGTTCAAATTTCTTATTTTATCGGCATCTTTATTCGATTTTCCATCTATGTATATTGGTTTATTTGTGTAAAACTTATTTATTTCTTAGTTTTCAGACAACGCGGTACGAAATCATTAAATTTATAATAATTCTGTTTCTCATAACGTGTATTCCATATAACGAGAAAACGGTTGCCATATAACGCGATGTAAGTTTATATGATTTTTCTTCTATATTTCTTTGTTTCTCATACCACGGTTTCCATATAACGCGGCACGAATTAATATAGGAGTTATAGGAGAATTGACTGTATTCGAGAAATGCTTTTTCAAGCTAGTTTTAACAAGGTATTTGGAGCTGATTATATATCTCCAATTAAACTTAAAACATTTTAGTGAGGATTGATACTTATAGTTGCCATTAATGCAACTATAAGGACCAATCCTCACTAAAATCTTCTATTTTTCTTATAAGAAAGGGAATTTTCCTGAAACTTTCGTACGTTTTTGGAAGAGCAGATTTGTCTACAAAAATATCATCAAATGTAAAGTTAACTCTGTTGCTACGTAAAAAGGTTTTCGCTAAGACAAATCTTTTTAAAAGAAATCATTAGAAAAAACTCAGTTTTAATTTCATTCGAAACCTACTAATTTTTCTTTCATTTTAAATACTATTAAAGATTTTCGATCAACTATGTTTGGAGCTAAGCGTGGAAGGAAAGCATTTACAAAAAATGGGGGAGTGTAAAATTCCAAAATACATTTGTAAGGGATACTGAAGAGGAGCCCTTGCGTATGATACTTTGACTCGATTAAAAATTTATTTTTTCAAAGGTCTCACATCGTAGCCCAGTAAAACAAACAAAACCCACTTAATTAATTTTTAGCCCTTTTTGTGTGGATACGTTAGTTGTATTCGCATCTCAAATTTCAGTTGCATACGATTTATGTTTGAAGATATAATTGATGTAATGGAAAAAACACGGTTTGCTCTCACCAATAGGGCTCGTTATAAAAAACGGAACCTTAGAAATTAACTTACTAAAGCTTACTCTCCATTAGTCTTTTTCATCTTTTTTACTAGCCAAAATAGACCGAGAAACCATGATTAATTTTCTAAAGAGAGAGTAAGACGAATATCACAATTTTTCATGGAAAAAATATTTTATAGGATTGGAATTGTGACATTTCACCATTATTTTTAATAAACATCTAATTTTATTATATATTTTTAACAATGTCGTATCCACCATAGACTGTATAGTAATATTATAGTTATATACATATCGAGGGCTGAAAGTAAAAGATTTCGCCAGCGGTTCATATTGAAGCCCGACGCGAAGCGAGGGCTTTTATTGAACCAAGGGCGTAATCTTCCTTTCAACCTGAGTGTATGTATAACGTTTTATGCACAACTGCACAACTTTATATTAGTATAAATCAATTTTTTAATTTTTTAAACTCGCTAGACATTTTGAAAATTATGCTAAACATGCCATGATTTTCTCTATAAACTTCATACAATAATATATTTGTTTATTCTAATTTTATGAATATGAATTACGGGTGATTGTTTTACGGGCGGTAAAGTAGAAAAATATATTAATATTTCATATAGCAACGGGATTTTATTTTACGGATGTAAAGTTCAACTTTCATAAAAGTTTACAAATTGTGGTAGGCTTTGCATTATATTGTGTCAAAATAAATTGAAATATTTAATTTTTAAAAATCAAATTTTCTTTAAATAAAAATTTTTCTTTTTATTAAAAGCGTACGGTAATATATATATGAAAATCCATTACCACACGCTTTTTTTACTTACCGCACGCTATTTGAAATAATCAATTTACATGTCATGGATAGTGTGATGTAATTCACAATTTACTGTGATAGGAGTAGAAAAAGTGTGTTTTATGAATCGTTTGTGCGTAAAAAATAAAAATTTACGAAACAAAATTAAAACTTTAATAATATATTACATAAAGAAAAACCAGCTCCGAACATTTTTGAATGATTTAAGAAATAGGATTCTAGGAAACATAAGGTATCAATTTGGAAATAATATTTCCGGATGCTGAAAAAGCAAGTTCCAATTCCATTCTTGTTGGTGGAATGGTCAATAAATCAAAATACATTCCCTGCAAATGGGGTCTTCTATGACTGTTTTGATTAAATTTTTTCTTTTCTCTCCCAATTACGATGACTAGGTTTTTTATAGGTATTAAGCGCGAGTTAATGCTGCGTTGTAGTTCATCTTCCAAATTTTTTTTCTCTACTAAATTGACGTGAACCACATCCTCAGTTGCATTTTCGTTGTAATCTGTGCTCAGTGATGCAGTGTGAGAAGTTCGATCATCCGTTGCACATCCCATGTAACGTCAAATAATCGTTAACAAAAACTTTTATGCAGTTGCAACTTGGAACGGTTAATATATGATGTATCATCAACAAAATCAGCGATTCAATTCTGCAAAAATTTTAACACTCCAGATTTTGGTTCTTTTCTCCTTTATGCGAATAATTGAGGCATTCACGAGCTAATGGGTTGCTTTGATTTTCTATCAAACATTGATTAGAATAAACTAATGACATAGGCATAGGCATAGGGCCAAATTTCATGATCGAGTGGAGGAAATAAAAAACTAAGACTAAGAAATGCTAATATTTTTAAAAAGTATGCAGCAACAAAACTAACATTTGGTTACCAATAATCCTTGTTTTAATGACGTATTTATTGATCATGTGACGTATGGTCTTCCTCCCTTGTCTAGTAATATCTCACTTCTATTGCCAATGGTATATAATATCTCACGTTAGCTCGTATGTTTAAGCGACGTTATCACATGCGTAGATCAAAAATTTTAAATAATATTAATATTACTTATTTTTTAAACTGGATTTCGTGGTTTCATTGATTAATCCCAGCAAATATGACTAGCACGGGATTTTATTTCATGAATCTCAGGATTTCCCTATCACTAAAATGAATCGGGATTCCGGGGGCCCAAGATTCAAGATCCTGGGATTGCAATCCCTAGTACTATGCACATTCAATCGCATTACCAACAGTGCAAAAAAGCACCGTTTATGCATAGCAATGCTCACTGCTTCCACTGTGTACGTAGCCTAACTTGAATTTTCATCAAGGCACCAGAGCCAATAGATCACTGGGATGGAGTTTTTGATGCTACTGAAGATGGTCCAGCGTGTCCCCAACCAACAAATATAGTACAATCTGAAGATTGCTTAAGATTAAATATTTATTCAAAAGAAGTATGTAATTGATTTTGGTCAAATAAATGTCTATTGTAGAATATTAAACTAATTTTTGTATAAACAGCTGACAAATGCCAAGAAACCTGTTCTATTCCAAATACCTGGGGGAGCATTTGATCACGCTTCTGGATTAAGTACTGATCGTGGAGGTCCAAGATACTTAATGGAACACGACATCGTGCTTGTTACAATAAATTATCGCCTTGGAGCATTGGGAATGTTAGGGTTAGGTATAAGTGATGCCCCTGGTAATGCTGCTCTTAAAGATCAATTTATTGCATTAAGATGGGTCAAAAGTAACATAGAACAGTTTGGAGGAGATGCCGATCAAATAACTATTCTAGGACATAGTTCTGGAGGATTTTCAATATTTCTACATCTCGTCTCACCAATGTCACAAAACTTATTCAGCAAGGCGATAAGTATGAGTGCAGCTGGCTTTTTTTCTAAAATAAGTTCAGACCAAATTCAAAAGGCGCATCAACAAGCTGCACATGCTGGTTGTACGAATTGTTCAACTCCCCAAGAAATATTTAATTTTATGAAAGCAACGAAGTCGGTTCGTTTATATGACCGTCTGGACCACAAAATCGGTCTCCGTCATCTGCATCCCTATTGGACCGCAGTACTTGAACAAGATTTTGGACAGGAAAGATTTTTAATAGAGGATCCGTTCGTTTCGTTCAAAAACGGAAATTTTGCCAAAGTTCCAATAGTAGTTGGTTTTTCAAATGCTGAATTTGCTTCTGTTTCTTATAACATCATAGCCAACGAAACGATACGCAACTTATTTTCTGAACAATCTGACTGGCTTTTACCAATATGTTTTTGGTGTGAAGAAAAATCAGATTATGGAAAAAAAATTGCTCCAGCTTTTCTAGAAGCATATGGCATATCAATCCCATTGCAAAAGGAACAATTTCCAAATGTCGAACAGGTAAAATTCAAAATATCTCGAACAAATTTATTGTTAATGTTTTACATTTGATTTTTTAGTTATATGGCGATGGTTTATTGCGGTCTACAGTTCAACGTATTGTGGATTATATACATAATTATGTTGACGTTTTTTACTATTATTTGACATTCTCCCAAAGATTTAGTTTGTTCATGCCAGATGGTAAGCCATATGGTATTGATCATGCTGATGACATAAAATATATGTTTGATGCTGACCCTTTATTCACTCGAAATGATCCAGAGGATTTAATTGTGGAACGAATGACCAGAATAGTTGTACAATTTGCGTTGTCAGGGTCAGCAGGTTGCATTTAACATAAAACAAAATAACATTAATAAGTTTTTTTCAGAAATCCGAATAAGAAAGATGATCAATATATAGGAAAAACAGTATGGCAGCCCTACACCGATAAAAACCACTACTACCTCGATTTTGGAGATGAATTGGTTTTAAAGAATAATTTAATGGATGATCGTATGAACATTTGGTATAAATATTTAAAATAAGTGAACAATAAAGTTGGTTAACCTGACTTTTTTTAAAGTTTAATCAGACTGTTTAAACTTTTGTTTTTTCGTAATCAGCGATGATTTGAACAATCCGAGGCCCCTCATTCTGATATTTTTTTGGGGAATTTATGCGTAAACAAGATAAAAATTTTCAAGCATTACCCCCAAAATGTCCCCGGGCTTCGAGATACAGCCCTTCTAAAATTGAAGTTTCCATACAAAATTACGATTTTTTTTATGACATCACTACAAATTTTTGTCATTATTTACTTAAAAAACATCGTAATTTTATATATTGTTACGATTACAGATCTAGACGATTACGGTCACTTCCAGGAAAATAAAATCAACAAAACGCAGCAAACAAATTAATGAAATGAATATTGTTGTTGTTGTCTTCTTCTTAGAAATAGGGTCAACATAAACGATTTTATGAATCAAATCAACATAACGTAAAATAATCAAATATTCTAATATTTTCTCAAGGTTTCTGGAAAGTGATGTCGGATTATCTAGAAGTATTGCAGAAGGTATATAAGAAAATTACCTCTTGTAGTTTTGAATTAGTTTTATTTTAAACCTGCGATAGTAAAGTGAAAATTATAAAAGTGATATTTAAAATAAGTTTTTGTAAATAAAGTTTCAAGTGTTATTGAGAAGAAATATTTTGTGTATTATTTTGAACGTGGTGTACTGGAAATTTATACAATCATCCGTTGGAGTTCCTGAAGCTGTTGATAGAATATTCTATTTAGGAATATTGTTTGCTGTATTGTTTTCCTATTGTTGTGGAACTATTGTTGTGGAATTCAAGTTGTTGAATACTTAATAAAACCTGGTGTTTGTACTTACTAATCAGTGATCGAACTCAGAAGAGATTGGGAATTACGTTTATCGAATTGTGAGTTAGGCCAATTCGAAGGAAGGTTGGAAAAACGTAACAATATTTTATATAAAAATGAAAGAAAACAGTTACCTGATATACACAAAATACCTTTTATTCACTGCCACTTCACTTTAGTTAGTTATTTTGAATTTGAAAAACACTAACATTTTTCACTACTATTTTATTTAAAATAAACAAAAAATATGTATTTGACATTTATTGTTGTCATATTTTTTAGGGATGTGAAAACCCTAAAACAATAGATTTCAATTTATAGAGCTTTTTGCCCAAAAAAACTTGACATTTGTGATTAGCTGATATGTATTTCGAAAACATTAATATATTGTTATTTCTTGCAAATCAAGATTGTTCTGTGTTGTCTTTAAGTTGTTGTTGCTATATTTGCATTATATTTATTTTTGCAGTAAATTTAAATACATAATTACTTATTTGTATTTATTATTACATGCAGATTACATGCAGCTATATGACGCTTTGAAGTTTAGAGAAAAAACTCTATTTCAATTCGGCTAAATGTCGTTAAACATTTTTTCAAATAACTAACCTTTCAAATAACTAACTAATCTTTTTGGTTCTAGTAACGTGTCTTTAGTTTGTTATGAGAGCTAACTAGTTATTGTGAAATAGAATTATTTCTTCTAACGCCATTGGATAGTTATGATATAGTTCGATATAAGTGGTAACTCACAATAAGACTTGTTATGTGTTTGTGGTGACTTTTTATTTAATCGTTTGCGTTTAATTTAAATTCTACTTTAAATTCGTTTCAATCTTTTAGCAATAGATTAATGAAATTTCAGGTACAATTTTTTCTATCTAGTTTTCTTAAAAACTATTATCCATCAAGTTTTCTTTTTAAAACAAAGAAAAATTATTACAAAAAAATTGTTTTTTCAATAAGTTCTAAAAATGTTATTTTATTAATGTTGAAATTTAATTAATAAAAATATTAAAATTTCAACTATTGAAAATAATAAAGTTTAAGCGGAAAATCGGGAAGAGCTAAAATTTAAGAGTCAGTTTTCTTTAATTGGTTTTACAACCAGTAGTTTGAACTCTAGCATTAGTGTTGTGTCTCAAAGAGCGTATAGCCAAAATAAATAGTGGACCTTGGAGTCGTGTATCTCGACTCAAATGGAATGACGTCACACTGTCAGATCCTTTAAATTCATCAAATCATGCTGTCCTGTATTATACATTAAAGCAATATTTTTACCACATTTCAAGTTGATATTAGTAATATTGATAACAAACTTGTGATTAATACTGCTGTAGCTCGTGAAGTATTTGAAAAAGTTTTTGGTGTTTCTGAAGAGAAACGAACATAGAGTTTGCATTTAAAAAATCATATCGCAATTAGCAGATTGTTAAAGATGGATCCGTATCTCAATTAAGAGACGAAGTTGATATATAGTATAAACAATTTTTGGATATCATCCTTTTGTTGATCAGTGCAATAATTTCTGGCAGAATAGGAAACAAAATATATATAGCAATTAAAATAGTTTCTTCCAACAACACGCATCCTGGTAGAACAACGTGAACACGCAGCAAAATATGTATAGCAACCAAACTAGACATATGTTTGTCTTTATTACGTGTGAAAAGACAGATTATATTGTATATAAATGAGCAATTTCACGCAAGTTCATCAAATTTTTGGGAAATTTTGACTTGACCCCTTTCAATTTTGATTATTTTTTGTTTATAGATAGTCTTTCATAAATAAAAAATACAAGTTCTCTTAGAATTTTTTTTTCTTCACAGGGTGAAGTTTAAGCAAAATTAGTTATATGCAAAACTACATCTGGAGTGGAGGTATACGTTTTAGTTTTGTTCCGTAGTATTAACTTAAGATTAATTTATGTTTAGTGTACTTGTTTTTTGTTTGTTGAAAATTATAAATTAAATATGCTCATATTTTCTTAACGCTGGTGCGAAAGTTATACACTGAAAAAAGCATGTTCTTTTTCCAATCGAAATGCAGTTGTCTCAACCTCACCGTGCCGGCAAATATGGTGAATAGAAGTACGAAATGGTTTCAACAATTCTTACGTTCTCTAACTGTACACCAATTGTTTCAATTTTTGTACAGTTACAGAACAATGGAATTGAGACAATCACACGTAATATTTATATGAAAATTAAATATAGTTTAATTTTAATATGAAAAATTCATGAAACAAGGCCAAAGAAAATTTTTTTTCATAGAAATAGTTATTAAGTTTATTCAACTGCTGTTATATTGGATATATTACAATATATTTTAAATAAGCCTGATTCTGTTGTCAAAAAAATGTTAACGTCTGGTAGTCCCAATCAGGGTGAAATTGTTTGCAAATATTTTGACTTTGTATGAATAATAAACTGCCAACTTCGAGATGAGGTTGTCATTACTTTAATTTTTTTTTTTCAGTGTAAAATCATAATATACAAAAATCATTTATAATTATGAAAATCAGAATTTTTTTTAAATAAAAAACGTTGTGTTATAGGGTTTACAATATGTGTCACAACAACACATAAATACCTTTTAGGACGTAAGTCCCACAACAGCTTGCGCTCTAAGGTGTTGATGAACGCTTTTTTTAAACCTCTGTGGATTGGAACCACCTGAGACTATGGATTCCAGCAAACTGTTCCATTTGTATGCAGTTCGGACAAAAAAGTCTTTCTGCGATCTGCCAGTATGACAGCGCGGGATCTCGAGCGTTTGACTGGTTGCGCTAGCGGATTGCCGAGTGGACCGAGGGTAAGAATAAGTTTGAGGCATGATGCTGCTGATTTCATCTGAGCACTGTTATTTCCGATGTTTGTAAAAAAACAAGGAGGTCAACAACAGTGCCACGATGTTGTAGGCAATCAAGTTTTGATGCCAAATCACGATCACCCACGATTCGTATAACCCGCTTTTGAACAGAGTCCAAGAGGGCCAAGATGGAAAAAGAAGCCCAAGCTTGACAACAGTACTCCATACAGGAATGAATATAGGACTTATAAACTTGGAGCAATTGGTATGGAGTGAAAAATGTTTTGCATCTATTTAGGAGGCCGAGATTTTTAGACACGCTTTTTGCCATCGCCATTACATGATCGTTCCAGAGTGGGCCATTTGAAACTGTGACACCTGTTGTGTAGCACAACATTATGCTATGCAACGGAATATATAAATAAACCTTTAGCTTTCTAATTAACCTGAAATTATAAATACATTTAAATACATTTTTAGTACATAAGTTATTAATGTACTAATTAGATATTTAAGGAGAATTTTAATTGAAAAACATTCAGAATTGATCTGATGATCAAATAATAAACATCTCAAAATAAATATTTATTTAATTTTGTAACAATTAAACTTTTGAAAATAAATTAAACAAAAGAAAGTTTTTATATAATAAATGTTTTAATATTCATTTTGTGAAACTATGGTTCTTTTGTGTTTTGTGAACGACGACCACCCACAACACTGGTGACAGCGGAAAAACGCTATAAAAATAGTTAAAACAAATGTTTAAACTAAAAATGCAATTGTATAGTGAAAAAAACTAAAAACAATCTCTGTGTAAATTAAATTAAAAAAATTAAATAATGTACGTATTCTTAATAAACGTACATATTTCATAATTGAACTCAGTATGAGGTAAAACGTTTCCAAATTTTACCGAAATAATATGAACAGTTAAACTTAAAACCTAAATGAAATTATTTAGTGGTTAAAATAATAATTAAGAACCATTTATTCTACTACAAACATTCTTAAATACAACAAATAAATCAAATTTTGAAAACGCTGATTTTCAATACAAAATAATCCAGATAAATTTCAAAAATTATAAAATATAATTCTTTATTTTGCAATCACAAACATTAAACATATTTGATCAAACGGTCGTGTTAAAATATAAATTGTGATTCCTAATTATAATTATCTAAACTAAGTGAAAAAACTATTGAAAAATAAAATTTGTTAATTACAAAATTTGTTAATAAAAATAAAATCTATTACTATGATTTTAATTACTATGATAATGTGCTGTAAATATTAAATAATGAGATCAACAGTAAATTAAATAAAAAATTCATCCAAACAAAACTAAAATAATCATCTACATTGATAAAAATCACTCAACAATCAAATTATGTACCAAGGAAAACCAAGGATAAATAAACGGATAATTACGTCATCATTAAATTAAAATAAAACAAGTAAGAAACAACAGCCAATAAATAAATTTTGATTTATGTAAAAAAAAAAAGTAGAAATTATATTAAACAATTTTTCATAAATTTTTTATTCAATTAAATATTTTTCTCATAGTTAGATATATATTTTTGTTTAGATTTGTTTTTCTCCTATATATAATATAACGGTCACAGTTTTAAACAATTAAAGTCAGTGATTATTGACTTTGTTCAATTATAATGTTTTTTCTTTCGATTTTATGAACATTTTTAAAATTAACTGTTTTTTCAAATGTCTGATGACGAAAACAACCAATCTGACAATTTATTAAAACTAAGAAGTGGAAATACTATTAAAAAAGCATCAAACTTCGATTTTTCTTTAAACGTTGAAAGAAAAGAAACGGCAGAAGTAAACGAACAACATTTTCCAAATATGACAAATTTAAACATATCGGAAACTTTAAAACTTATTTCTCCATTTGATGGAACTCCTTCCCAACTTCATCAATTTATTCAATGTAGTAATTTAGTGTTTGATGAACTACATATTAATCAACATAAAAAATTTTTACAATTAATGAAAAAGTTATTGGTTGGTATTGCATACGATGAAACCGTTAAACATTTAGAATATGATAGTTGGACGGATCTAAAAAACGATTTAATAAACAGGTTCACAGAAATTAGATCCAAACTTGAAATTTTGCATGAATTAAATACAATTAAACAAAAACATAATGAAACGGTTAAATCATATGGTAGTAGAATACAGATTCTTTTAGCACAATTAAATGAATTGTGTATTGTAGAAGCAGGTAGAGATTCGAAGAAAACTGTTGAACTGTTGAACGGTCAAACAGCATTAATCGCTTTTCAAGAAGGATTAAACTCCAATATTCGAATGTTAGTCAAATCAATCAATTGTAAAACGCTTAAGGAATCTATATCTAAAGCTTGCGAAGAAGAATCACTTTACAACCGACATTATAATTTAGCTTTGGTAAAATGCCAACTTTGCGAAAAACTTGGCCATTTAGCGAATAATTGTTATAAATTAAAACTTGTGCAAGCGTCTTTTGAAAAAAGAACATCACATTCTGTTTCAGAAAATTCTGATAGACCTAAATCAATTCGCAATTTCAATATAAATTGTGCATACTGTAAAAAATCGGGTCATCATATAAACAACTGTTTTAAAAGAAAAAATGCTGAGATTCAAAAAAATAATATTGCACAAACCAATTCTCCGTCTTTAAATAAAATAGAGTTAGTTAAAACGGGTGATTCAAAAAACCTAATGGGGCTCAACCAGTCTACGTCGATGAAAGCTGTGCGAGCCAAATTTCTTTAATTTCTTCAAGTTCGACAATTTTTCATACTTTTTCAAAATACCTGATGACTTTGTTTTCATTTTTGACACATGACTTATTTCTAGGTAAGACTTCTTATATGCTGAAACTGAATTTTTTATATATTTTACCAATTATTATGGTTTTTTTTATATTTGGTTTTCAAGTTTTTTCTGTTTTACCTTCTTTTGTCATGGTTTCAATATTATCAATAATAATAAATTTTTTGAAAACTCGGGACATCAGTTTTTCAATTTTTAATTTTTTTTTGAATAAATTAGGATCAAAAAGATTTTACACTTTAATAGCATTAAATAATATCGACATTGTTCCAATCAATATAAACTTGCAACCGGATCGCGAATTAAAATTTTTACTTGATACAGGTGCAAGTATTAGTATTATTAAAAAAGGATCAATTAATGGCGAAGTTTTATGCTACCCTGATGAAAAATGTAAAATCACAGGTATCTCCTCAAATCCTTTTTGGACATTAGCTAAATGTTATGGAGAAATTATACTTGATGTTGACCACAAGATTTCTCAGACATTTCAGTTAGTAGATAATAATTTTCCAATTTCTTGTGATGGCATATTGGGAAAAGATTTCCTTGAACAAAATCGTTGCATTATTGATTATGCACAAAATTTTTTAACAGTATCTTGTAAAACAAAAACCTTTAAGTTTGTTTTAAAACAGAATACTCAATTGCCACAAAAATCTATTGCTGGTCGTACAGAAAAACTGGTCGGACTAGCCTTCCCTGGTATTAGTGATGGTGAATATTTTTGTCAAACCAATAAATCCTCTGAACCTTTATATTTAACCAATCCTTTAATAAAAATAAATAAACAAATTGGTTATACCTCGATATTAAATTCAGGAGATGATGAATTATTTTTGGAAGATATAGATATAGTTTTGGAGCCGTTAGATAATAAAAACATAAATGTTGTAACTCGTGCTCAAGCTAAGAATAATGAAGATAAAATGATCGATATGTCTGTGTCAAATGACGAAATAAACGAAGATTTGCAAAATAATTCAAATATTGTAGAGATTACTTCAGAAACCGATATAAATTCAGCTATTTCTCAATTCCATGATGGACCATTTGGTGGACATCAAGGAATAAATCGTACCTACAACCGCATGAAGTGCTATTTCAATTTTAAAAATATGTTTAACCGAATCAAAGATTATATTAATTCATGTAAAAGTTGCCAGATAAATAAAGTTTCTAAAAATACTAAAATGCCAATGATCATTACCGACACTTCATCACAACCATTTGAACGAGTTGCATTAGACATTGTAGGACCAATAAGCCCCATTACTGTAAATGGTAATTCTTATATACTAACGATGCAAGACGATTTGACAAAGTATAGTATCGCAATACCACTACCTAATCAAGAAGCCGAAACCGTCGCTCGTGCATTCGTTGAACAATTTATTTGTGTTTACGGTGCTCCGACATCGATACTGACAGATCAAGGTAGTAATTTTTTAAGCAAACTATTTACAAATGTTACACGTCTTTTCAAAATCAATAAAATGAAAACATCCCCATATCATCCACAAACGAACGGAGCTCTGGAAAAAAGTCATTTAAATCTTGCAAATTATCTACGAAATTACACAAATTTAGATAAAAACGATTGGGATAGTTGGATTCCATATGCTATGTTTTGTTATAATAGTACACCACATAGTGTTACTAAATTTATGCCTTATGAATTATTATTTGGTCATAAACCTATCATTCCATCATCATTTCTAAAAACCATTCAACCACTATATAATTATGATGATTACGTTAAACAATTAAACTTTAAAATGCAAAACTCTTTTGACATAGCAAAATCTAATATAGTTAATTCTAAAGAACGATCTAAAATTTTATATGATAATTCTATCAACCCTACGAAATTTATTCAAGGTGAATTAGTTTTATTAAAAAATGAAAATCGTAAAGGAAAACTTTCTCCATTGTGGTTAGGACCTTATAAAATTAATGAAATCTTAACAGAAGAAAATTCAATAATTGAGATTGGAAAAACATTAAAAACAGTTCATAATAATCGATTGAAAAAATTTAAAAACGAATTCGATATTTAAATATGTACAGAAATAAAAAAAAACAAATTTGTACAAATTTATATAATAAATATATGTATAAGAACTTTGTATTATATTTTTTTTCAAAATAAAAAAAATTTATAATTGTCTTATAATTTAGTTAAAATTCATATAAGAAATATATTACTATTTTGAATTATTAAAAGTTTATTCTAGTTTAAAAAAAAAAAAAATTTCATTTAAAACAATATTGATTAAAATAAATTTGAAATAATTTTTATAAAATGAAATTAAACTTTAATAGTTCTAGTTATATATATAATTTTTCTATTTCTATATAATCTATTTATATTAATCTTATGGGTGGAGGGGTGTTGTGTAGCACAACATTATGCTATGCAACGGAATATATAAATAAACCTTTAGCTTTCTAATTAACCTGAAATTATAAATACATTTAAATACATTTTTAGTACATAAGTTATTAATGTACTAATTAGATATTTAAGGAGAATTTTAATTGAAAAACATTCAGAATTGATCTGATGATCAAATAATAAACATCTCAAAATAAATATTTATTTAATTTTGTAACAATTAAACTTTTGAAAATAAATTAAACAAAAGAAAGTTTTTATATAATAAATGTTTTAATATTCATTTTGTGAAACTATGGTTCTTTTGTGTTTTGTGAACGACGACCACCCACAACACACCCAATAAACGAATGTTTTTACATTCAGCCATTGGTTTATCACACATGCTCGGTCTTTCTTTGATCTGGAAACAATCAATAGCTGTGTTTTGGTATAGTTGAAATTGACCAGGTTTTGGTCACCCCAAACGGTGACTTTTTTAGGTCTTTATTCACGTTTATGGCAGCATCTCTCCGGGCGGGATTAATTCGTTCGTGCATTTTACCTTTTGAAGAAAGGGGCTCGAACGACTTGTGCAGAGTACTATCATCGGCAAAACTATTTATTGGGTTGCTGTGGACTTTCAACAATTCGTTGATATAAATCAAAAATAGGGTTGCGGACAAAACTGAGCCTTGAGGTACACCAGCGTTAATTAGTATAGACTCAGAAGAAAATCCGTCTAAGGAGATCAATATATATCGGTTGGATAGAAAATTTTAAATCAACTTCACGACTGCGGGATAGCAGCGAGCGAGCTTGTTGATTAAGTTGGCATGCCAGACTCGATCGAATGCCTTGGAGATGTCTAAAGCGATAACGTATGTTTCACCACCTTTATCAAGTATGCTGTTCCAACAATGCGCTACATAGTTTAATAGATCTGTAGTTGATCTTTTGTTTCGAAAACCGTATTGGCTGTCGGATATTAAATGATTTTCTTCAGAAATATTGAAAAGTGTGTATTAATATAATGCTAGTAGACTTTGGATAAGACCGATAGTAAAGATATTGGCCTATAATTTGAGATATCAGATGTTGGTCCCTTTTTGGGGACTTGCTGGACATTTGCTAACTTCCAGCACGAGAGAAATATACCAGATTTGAAGGAATGGTAGAATATTTTAGTTAAAGTTGGTGCAAGTTCTTTGGAAAAGGTTTTTAAAATAATGGGTGGAATATTGTCGATTCCTTAGGCTTTGTTGATGTTTAACCCCCTTAAAAGTTTGGCGACTATTTTGGGTTTGAAGTGGAGTTAATTCATATTAATTCCTGAAGACTGGATTTGGGGCATTTCCTTAGGAGTTTCCAAAACAGTGGAGTTCAAAGCAAAGAGTTCAGCAAACAAAGTTAGCTTTTCTTGTGGGATCATTGACGATTAAATCACCATCAATGATAGGAGGAATAGAAGATTTTGTACCAGAATTTAAAGAATTAATGGCACTGTTGAATTGCCATCAATCTAAGCTCAATGTAATATTTTGAAGTAAAACTTCTTTAGGCGCGTTTTAAGAATTTTGCAACGGAAAGACAAAAAACGAATATAATATTCGGCAAATATACGATACAATTCAATTATAACACACATATAAATGTCGGAAGTAGTCATTTGAACAGATATATAACCATATATATACATCTCTATCATACTACAGTCTGATTTTGAATTTTAAACATATACATGTACACAATTCCAAAAAAACTTAAGTAGAAATTTAAACACAATAAAATAAAAAAGAAATTAGAAGTAAAAAAGGCAAACGAATATTATGTTCGGCAAGTATGCGAAAATTCGATTATGTGTATTGTATTTTTTATACGCTTATTTAGTATCGTATTAAATGTTATATGAGTTGAACGTTGTTATAGCCGGGGTTTATTTTATTTAAAAATGAAACACTTAAATATTGTTTTTAAGAGAAAACTAAACGAATTTTTATTTATTTAATTTAACAAACTTTGTATTTTTTCGGTATTTAGTTTTATTTATTAAACTTTTTGCTTATTAACTTAGTTTTAGCTTAAATTTGAATGTTTTATTTAAATATTTAATTTTGCACTACTATTGTTTACTTACATAATACATTTGACGCTTTTTAAAACTGTAACTGTATGATTTCCTTTAAAAAGTTTCTTAGACTATATTTCTATTCACTAAACTGTTTTAGACTGTTTTGTTTGAACTCAAAAGACTGACTGTGTTAGACTCCTATTCTTAAACTCTATCTTTTTAAAACTACATTTATTTTCTTAAAAACTAAATCTTATATACTAAATTTTGATTTTATTACATTAAAGAAAACAACAAAAACAAAATAGGAATAATTTTATTAAATATTATATTTTGGGAAAAAGATTTGTCGGAGATTATACAAAAAGAAATTATGCAATATTGTAACTTATTTCTAGGAAACAGAGAAACAGAAACAGAGAAGTGTGAAATTAGCATGAGAAATATTAAGGTTATAGTTATTTTTTGTTTGAGAAGGTTTGTTTGGAAAACATGTTGATTCAATATTTTAAAATGATATGTGAATTGAAAAGGATTGTCGGCAAAAATAAAAAGACTTATTCTTAGTAAGAACTAAAATTGTGATAACTGATATTATTTATTAGTTTTATCCTTTATAAAACTATCGTCTAGAGATTAAAAGAAAATTCTTAGTAACGACTAAAATTGTGATAAATGATAATATTTAATTGTTTTATCCTTTATAAAACTATCGGCTAGAGATTAAAAGAAAATTTCAGTTTTGAAAATGTGTTTAGAGAAAATTTATTGGTATGTGAAACTAATATTGCGATTTTAGAAAGATTTATAGTTTGTATTTCTAGGAAATAGTGATCGAAAATTGGTAATGAGAAATACGGCACAACATCCCTCCCCCCTTAAAATGAGTTGAATTTATCGAAAATGGTAAGAATTGGAGAGAAATTTAACTGACTTGTTTGAGAAAATTTAATTCTGTGTCCGAAAAGTTGGTTGAAGATATATTGTGTACAAAGTGGTATGGTATGCGTATGGAGCAAAGTTTTTTCCAATTCAGAGGAAAGATGTTTAAACAACATTTCGGAACAAGCATGGGCAGCAAAGTAGCTCCATACTTAAGTAATGTGTTTCTATGCCACCTTGAGAAACGATTACAAGAAACTTCGACTTTGTTTCCCCGAATATGGAAGAGGTATGTAGATGACATCTTTGCAGTTATAAAAAGAAACGAAATCGCAACAACTTTAGAGCTGCTAAATAACCAATACCCGACCATCAAGTTTACAATAGAAGAAGAACACAATAATTCTCTACCCTTTTTGGACGTCAAAGTGTTAAGAAATGGGAAAAAAGTAACTTTCGGTATTCACCGCAAACAAACAAATACAATGCGCTTCATAACGGCAGACTCGTTTCACAACGGCAGTCACAAAAAAGCAGCATTTAATTCACTAGCCCATAGACTGTACAACATACCAATGAACATCCAAGAGTTTAATAAGGAGAAAAAATATATAATGAAAGCAGCAAAAATCAATGGGTATGATTCCAAATTCATAAAAAGAATCCTGCACAAATTCGAGGGAAAGCGAGAGAGAAGAAAGTTAACCACACTATGTCCAGAACCAGAGAATTTAACAAGAAGTGTTTGCTTACCATTTTATCCATCCATAACTAACAAAATAGGAAAAAGTCTTAAACAGCACAAGATTCAATTAACAACCAAATCTACAACAATAGGAAATTTACTCAACAACTATAAGGACAAAGTAAAACTAGCCGAAAAATCAGGAATTTATCAAATTAGTTGCCTAAATTTCCCTAATAAATACGTAGGACAAACATCGAGGAAATTCTCTAGCCGATTAGACGAACATAATGCAGCCGTAAGATCCAACAACATAAGCAAATCCAGCGTAGCAGTACATATGCAGGAAAACCCCACACATAACATTGATTTAGTAAATTCTAAAATCATAAAAACAGTTAGGAATAATTGGTATCTCGACGCGTATGAATCTTTGTATATAGATAAGTTTAAACCTGATATTATGAATTGTGAAGAGAGGCAAAATATTATTACATCCGATCTTTTTAGTTTAGTCAAAAACAATCCCAGATAATTGTGATTAATATAGTTTAGTTTCAGATTGAAGGATATGAAAAAATGGAAAAGGATCCGCAAAACTTTAAAAAAAATTTAATAATCTCATTATAGACTAAGAGCCTGCGACGGCCAGACCTTCGTTATTTTATAAAAGCTGAAAGTTTCTCTGTGCATACCCCCTACTCAGATAGGAACGATAAGCGACATATGAATTTTGGATCATAGTGGCTTTGGCAGGGAGCAGGTAACAAAGGGGCCTCCAAAGTTTCGTGAAAGTATAAAAGCTAATTTTTTTATATATTCTTCGGGATAGTATTAGAAGTCACGTCACCCATTGCCAGACACTTATTATCGTGGAAACCCCCTGTCAGACACTCTTAAACTTTAAAGTTTACAATAGAAGCTTTTATAAAATAACGAAGGTCTGGCCGTCGCGGGCTCTTGTTCTATTATGTTATGGTTTTTTTTTTGGATTTTCCAGTTTTTCATGTCTTTATAATAATATTTAACTGAAATATCTAACTAATCAGAAAACACTTGGCCTCTTATTTTGGGAGGAGTGTTTTCATTACTTATAATTAAGTTTTTATTGTCATATAGTTTTTTTCTATTTTTTGGTATTTTTTTAAGTTTGGAATACCAATTAGTTCATTAAATTTTAACATGTCAGTTTAATTCAGTTGCAAATTGTCTCTCTGAAGATGATACGAAACTAGTAAGAGAAATTTGTTTTTATATTTTTTTAAGAAATAAAGTTATCTCAATATAGTTTTACAATAAAGGAAATCTAAATTCAAATCAGTGTTTGTGTTTGTTTTTTTGTTTGTTTTTGCTGTAAGGAGTTGAAGTGACGATATTTTTTAAAAAAATTGTGTGGAATCATTAAGGCCGTTTGCCAACATTAATTAACAAATTCGTCATATTGTTTGTTTTTTTTTTCTAACGAAAGTGCAATGCACTAGAAAAAGTAATTATTTTTATAAATAATTTTTAAAAATGTAATGTTTGTAATATGCTTGGTTATTATAGTTTGCTTTCCACTGAAGATGTCTTTTGATATAAGACGAAATATTTGATTGGTTTTTAATGATTAGAAATTAACTACATATAACTTTGAGCAAATCGATTGGTTTTTTTTCCAAAAAATCTACATATAAATGAAAATCATTCTTTTGACACACTTTAAAACATTTTTTGAGAAACTTATAATGCATTAATTCTCAATAATAATAATAAAATTTCATGTCATACAAATAATTAATTTTATTTTTTTCCGAAAAATTGGTTAAAAAAATAAATCAAAATCTTTCTTTTGACACACTTGACAACATTTTTTTGACAAATTTATAATGCAATAATCTAGTTTTTGATCTCACATACCAATCCCGACCATCCAGATTTCTCCACATTCATTGTTCCTACTCACTATCACTTAAAATGAACGTTATTTAAGTAAAAAATATGCATATTAATTTCCTTGTTTTGACACACTTCCGGTGCAGTTTTCGAACATAGTCCTTTTGGCTCTTACCATTGAGTGTACCTATTTTTAGAATTCAAAATTTTTCAAATCCCTTCAGCCGTTTTCTAGATTTCGTCGGTTGTGACGTCTGGATGGCCGGCCGGCCGGCAGACAGACACACATTTTTTTTTTGCTTTTTTAGTATCAGTAGGTCCTAAAAGGTCGAGAAATGCCAAAAAAGTGGGGGTAAGAATTTCACTTTTAAGCTCATGCATGTAATACTTAGATCTTTCAGACCGAAGTAATAATCAGATTTCAAAAATTTAAATATTTGCTTTATGTACAGTAAAGAAAATAAATTTAATTATCAGTGTACCGTCATGAGTTCGAAAATTAAAAAAATTAAAAAGTTTTTTAAATCACTAAAATTAATTTATAAATTATTAAATATAGTAATTTTAAATTTAATAAAAATAATATATTATTTAAAACAACTTTATTTAGAAATTTACTAAATATTACAAGAACTAAAACAATAAAGAAAAATATTAATTTATAATTAAATTGTATAAAATATTAGAATTAAAAGTTAGTTGTTCATTCAAAATTATAAATGGCGTCTTCTGAAAAGCTTTATATATTTCAAACTCTCCCATTGAATCCAAGAGAAAGCGGACCTTTGTTGCAAAAATGTAACACTTTTAGTTTGTTGTCAAAACTTGTATATAAATGATTTTCATTGTATTGTATTTAGCATTAATTTGCATTGTTATGCAACAACTGATTTATTATAAAGAATTTTTTTCGTTTAGGTACATGTTCCAAAAATCTGTTGATGGATTTTCTACCTGTTTGTCCAATATAAAATTTATAACAAGAATCACAATGTAGTAGGTTTTTTTAAAAGTTTTAAACTCAAAATTATTGAGATACTATGACTAATTAGAAATATCGAAAGATATCATTTTGTATAGTGAAATTTGATTAATTGAATGTTTTCAATTATTTCAATAAAATCTCAATTATTTGATCATTTTGGAGATAAATTTTCCAATTTGGTAGTGAATATTTTCTTTGAAATTTTTAATGAAAACCTTTGAATACAGTTGCCATTGAATTAATTATTTCAAACACTCGTTTGTATTCGTTATTTTAGAACCAGAAGTCTTCCGCCGATATTGTTAAAAATTATATATTGATTTACCATTTAGCTTAACAAATAGTGTCCCAAAATTAATAGGCCAGTACTAAAAGGAGAAAAAATTAGAAAAAAATAATTCGTTACAGAAATCTGACAGCGAGATATTGTAGAACAAGATATTGTACAAGACGGAAAAATAAATCGAACCGACAGCCACTATCCGGGGTGAAGATGGGTGTGTTTTTAGGGGTTGAAAGAAGTTTTTTGTGATTTCTGGCTAAACCATGCATCCTATCAAAAAAGAGTCGGACTAAAAATTGTAGGGAATAAAAAGATCTACAACTTTTGGACACACTATTTTTACCCTAGCCTCAAAATTTTTCGAAAAAAATGTGATTTCTCTTAAAATTACTCCTTCTACAGAGTTCTGTTTTGGCTCACTTACGCGTTGTGACGTTTACTTTCGATAAGTGGTAAAAAAAAAAGTATACTGCAATGGAAACAATGGCGGGAAAATTGAAAAAACGGGAAAATCGTTTTTTTCGTGGTAATTTGCATATTTATCGTTGAATAATTGTTATTAATTAATAAAATCATTTAAAATTTTTTATGATTACGTAAACGACAGTCATTCGGAAATACATTTATGAATAATTATATGCTTTCGTTACTTTTAGTTTATTTAAGTAACAAAAAAGTATTTTTATGGCTTCAACGATCGTCGTACATGGGATTGTTACTATCAAATAAAACATAAGAAATGCACATTTCCAATATGCATTTAAGAACAATTTTAGTTTTTTACTCGGAATCAATTAGTTTACTAAACAAAATATAATTATAAAATAGATAATGTAGTAGATCTACAATGCTATATTCGGGTTTTGCAGAGTGGTTTTCAATTATAAGACAGTATTTGCATATTGCACTGAACAAGTTTATATTGCAAGCAGTGTTGCAAAACAAAAAAAGTCGTTCGCTATGCTTTTCGTTTTTATTACGTTATTTCGTTATGATACAGAAAAATATAATATTTCATTTTGTTATAACGTTATAGTAACGTTATTTTAAAATTAAATGTTATGTTTAAAACTAACCTATTTAAATGTACAAAAATTGAAAATCTCTAATGAACAATTACTTTTTGCTTGCAAAATTAGAAAAATATTAATATAAAATTAATATTTTCAAATTTTGCATGCAAAAAGTAGTAAATCGTAGTAAAATAAAATTAAAAAAGTTGTGCGTGGAGTCCCTCCACGCGGAAGAAGTGCAACTTCGTAATGTGGAAACAAAAACATATTACATTCTTTTAAAAGTCATTAATTATTAGTGAACTCATACTGTTCATATTCTTTAAAACAAACTTTATTAACATTGCTTACAATTCACAATTGATCGCATCTTTTAATTATCATTTTCGAGTGGAGAAATATCCAAATCTATAACATTTACAATGGGATTATGATAACTAAAGTAAGATACGAAATGTTTGAGTTCTATTTTTTCAATATTTCTGGCAAAAACTGCTTTTTTTCTCGTTTAAAATATTTCAACTTAAAATGATAAGAAAATGAGTCTTCCATTAGGAGTCTTCTATCAAAATAAGTTGCAAATGGGTTTTTTATAGAAGACTCCTGATAGAAGACTCCTGATATTGTCAGATGTCAGGTTATTGTTTAAATATCATAAAGTTATATGAAAAAAAGAAGCGTTAAATGTTTTCAACGCAACATTGTTTGGAAGTCGCATTAGAAGTTTCACTTCAATAATTAAATATATTAAAAAAATTTGCATCCAACATAAAAATATTCCTTCTTAAAATTATTCAAAATACCTGTGTTGCAGAAATGGCTAGTGCAGACTTGAAATTTTTTGCAATATACTTAAAATTTTACAAAATGTTCATTATTTTGTTACAAACATCAAACAATTTCAAATTACCAAAACCTTCATTTCAAGCGTCCACAGAAATTGAAAAAGAGCAGTTAAGTTTGATTTTATAAAACCGATTTTTTCGGTTTTATTTCCATATAATTATACGTATACCAAAATAACAAAATATGGAGGGGCTGAAAGCTCACAGCTCTGAGATATCAAGACTTCGGTCTGGGTTAAGGATTTTGATATAGTTTTCGGCAAAAAACTTTAATGAGGACATGGTTTTTAGTTCTGGGCAGCGCTGTATATCAAACATAACTCTTTGTTAAAGTACAAGTATTTTTTATCTTTGTTTAAAAATTTATTACAAAACTAACACGTAACATCAATACGTTGCCGGAAAATTATAATCAAAATTCCAAAAATATTGTTAAATTAAATAAAATCAAACTTTTTCAAAATTCCAAAAATATTCCAAAAATTAGAATAAAATTAAATATTTAAATATTTTCTAAATTCCAATAATATTTCAAAAATTCTTAAAAATTCAAACTTTTTCCAAAATTCTAGAAATATTGCAAAAATTATTACAAAATCAAAGATTGAAAAATTTTTCAAAATTCCAAAAATTATAATAAAATCAAAAATTTCAAATTTTTCAAAATTCTAAAAATATTCCAAAAATTCTTACAAAATCAGATATTAAAACTTTTGCCGAAATTATAAAAATATTGCAAAAATTATTACAAAATCAATAATACAAACTTTTTCAAAATTCCAAAAATATTTCAAAAACTATAACAAATTCAAAAATTTCCATGTCCAATTTCATTCTCAATTACATTTACGTCATAAAAACAGCTACATTTTTTCTCCAAAAAATTGGCTAAAAAAATAAAGGAAATCATTTTTTGACACACTTTTTTTTTTTTTTTTTTTTAATAAAATGTGTTGTGTAATAGGGTTTAGAATATGTGTCACAACAACACATAAATACCTTTTAAGACCTAGGTCTAGACCTGGGTCCCACAACAACTGGCGTTCTGAGGTGTAGATTAACGCTTTTTTTTAAACATCTGTGGGTTGAAGCCACCTGAGACTAAGTGTTCCGGCAAACTATTCCATTTGTACGCAGTTCGGACAAAAAAGTCTCTCTGCGATCTGCCAGTATGACAGCGCGGGATCTTTACCGTTTCACTGGTTGCGGCAGCCGATTGCCGAGTGGAACGGGGGTAAAAATAAGTTTGAGGCATGATGCCGCTGATTTCATCTGAGCACTGCTGATGACGATATTTGTAAAAAACAACGAGGTCAGCAACAGTGCGACGATGTTGTAGGGAATCAAGTTGTGATGTCAAAGTTCGATCACCTACAATTCGTATAGCTCGCTTTTGAACAGAGTCCAAGAGGCCCAAGATGGAAACAGAGGCAGCACCCCAAACTTGACAGCAGTACTCCATACAGGGACGAATATAGGACTTATAAAGATGGAGCAATTGGTATGGAGTGAAAAATTTTTTGCATCTATTTAGGAGGCCGAGTTTTTTAGACGCGCTTTTTGCCATCGCCATTACATGATCGTTCCAGAGTAGGTCATTTGAAACTGTGACACCCAATAAACGAATGTTTTTACATTCACCTATTGGTTCATCACACATACTAAATAAAATATCTTTGGGGAACTCGGTCTTTAATCTGGAAACAATCAACAGCTGTGTTTTGGTGGAGTTGAAATGGACAAGGTTTTGGTCACCCCAGTCGGCGACTTTATTCAGGTCTTTGTTCACGTTTATGGCAGCGTCTCTCCGGGCAGGATTAATTCGTTCGTGCATTTTACCTTTTGAAGGAAGGGGCTCGAACGACTTGTGCAGAGTACTATCATCTGCAAAACTATTTATTGGGTTGCTGGTGATTTTCAACAATTCGTTGATATAAATCAAAAATAGGGTTGGGGACAATACTGAGCCTTGGGGTACACCAGCGTTAATTAGTTTAGACTCAGAAGAATATCCGTCTAAGGTTACCGAAATGTATCGGTCGGATAGAAAATTTTGAATCAGCTTCACAACATTGGGATGAAAACCGTACGCAACGAGCTTGTTGATTAAGTTGGCATGCCAGACTCGATCGAATGCCTTGGAGATGTCTAAAGCGATAACGTATGTTTCACCACCTTTATCAAGTATGCTGTTCCAACAATGCGCTACATAGTTTAATAGATCGGTAGTTGATCTTTTGTTTCGAAAACCGTATTGGCTGTCGGATATTAAATGATTTTCTTCCAGAAATTTTGAAATATGTGTATTAATATAATGCTCATAGACTTTGGATAGGACCGATAGTAAAGCTATTGGCCTATAATTTGAGATATCGGATTTTGGTCCCTTTTTGGGGACGGGCTGGACATTTGCCAACTTCCAGCACGAGGGAAATATACCAGATTTGTAGGATTGGTAGAATATTTTAGTTAAAGTTGGTGCAAGTTCTTTGGAAAAGGTTTTTAAAATAATGGGTGGAATATTGTCCATTCCTGATGCTTTGTTGATGTTTAACCCCTTTAAAAGTTTAGCGACTATTTTGGGTTTGAAGTGAAGTTCATTCATATTAACTCCTGAAGACTGGATTTGGGGTATTTCTTTAGGAGTTTCCAAAACAGTGGAGTTCAGAGCAAAGCGTTCAGCGAACAAGTTAGCTTTTCTTGCGGGATCATTGACGATTAAATCACCATCAATAATAGGGGGAATAGAAAATTTTGTACCAGAATTTAAAGAATTAATGGCACTGTAGAAACTCTTGTCAGAAACAGACATAGACGTAAGTTTTGAGGCTTTCGCTCTGTCAATTTCGGACTTTTCGTTTGAGATAATCTGATTAGATATTTTGTTGGCCTTTAGATATTGGGATCGATTAGTGGGAGTTTTGTTATGAATCCAAATATTAAATGATCTACGTTTGTTTCTAAGTGCCGTTTTGGCAGCTTTCGAATACAAGTATTTTTGTTTGGGTTTTACTATGGAGAAAGGGACAAATTTATTTATAGCAAATTGGATGGTTTCTGTAAAGTTTTGAGCAGAAACATTTACATTGTCAGTGTAAAAACAATGACGGTCGAAAGGGAAACCATGGAAAAAATTTTGAAGACCACTCTTATCCATTTTTGAGTAGTGAAATATTTTACGGGGTTTGGGAGCTTTAAGTTAAGTTTGGGAGTTTTAAGTAAATCAGTTTTGATAACTGATGAGATTAAATAATGATCAGAATTTCCAATACTACCTTTCGCAACATCGACACTCGTAATATCTGGCATTGTGGTAAGATAGAGATCTAGTAGAAAACTATTATCACCGCCATTACGGGGAGTGAAAGTCGGGCTTTTTACAATTTGGAATAGGCCCTGAGACGCGGCAAAAATTTCTGCCAGTTTTCCACTATTGTCAACATCGTCGGTCGATTTGGAGAATTCCAACCATGATTTGTTGTGGACGTTGAAGTCACCGGTAACGATAACTTCACAATTAGGGGACTTTGCTCTAATCTCGTCCATAATTTTTGTCAGTATATTAAAAAAGTTTGGGTTACGTTTGTTGGGGGACCGGTATAAAGCTATTGTAAAAAAAGTCATTTCTGGAAGACAAATCTTTAAAACCATTGTATTGAAGCCGTCACCGTGTAGTTCAAAATTTGGAAAGCGCGTGTACGCAACACTCTCATGAATGAATGCGCATACGCCCTGATGGAGTTTGAAAGCTGATTCGAGCCTATATTTGGAATTAAGCGATTCTATAAAGAGAAAATTTTCAGAAACTTGTGTTTCTGTAAGGAATAGAATGTTCGGTTTGTCGTGCTCAAGATGATGTTGCACGTGGTCATGGTTAGCGTTCAATCCGCAGATGTTTTGAACATGTATTTTAAAATTTTTTATTGATTCATATATGTTTTGTCCCTGCAAATTCCGTGGACATGCCGCTTTATGGGCGGGTGGATTGCGCAAATTTGCTTTACCACTTGCAGACTTATTTTTTTTCGGTTGTACTGCCATATATATATCAAAATGTTTATTTTATTTTTTTGTGTTTTATTTTAAAATGCATAACTAAGTAAAAAATCCTATCATACTACAAAATATGACATATGCCAATATTTCATGATAAGATGAAGAAATAATAACAAAATAATAAGTGAAAAACAAATTGTGAGAAATTTGCAGAAAACAAAACAAAACTAAATGCCAATAATCCAGCTGATGCAGCGCACCCCAGACGCACCGCCCACCACTTCAATCGAGGCACAAAGCCCACACATAACTACGTGTTGGTTCGATTCCTCGGAAGAGCTAATGAGCGGTACCGCTACGGAACGCTGCCCAGCTAAGACTGGAAGTGCTGCCGTTGACTAACTAAAGTTCGTCCGCCAGCACCCTAAGATATCATCTTGGCTAATGACATCTCCTGCCATTGCCAGTGGTATGTGATATCTCACGCTAACTCATATGTCAATGGCAGGGACTGGAGTACGCAGGGTAGTCAGACCCGTAGATCAACATTGATCATAATCGATCAAAATCGATCCCTCCTGCGGCTTCCCACTTGACATTATATTTTGACAAACTTATAATGCCATAATTCTCTATAATAATAATAAAATATCATGTCATACAAACTATTAATTTTATTTTTTTCTAAAAAAATTGAGTAAAAAATAAATAAAAATCTTTCTTTTGACACACTTGACAACATTTTTTGACAAACTTATAATGCCATAATTCTCAATAATAATAATAAAACTTCATTTCAAACAAACAATTAATTTTATTTTTTTTTCCAAAAAATTAGGTAAAAAAATAAATAAAAATCTTTCTTTTGACACACTTGACAACATTTTTTTGACAAACTTATAATGCAATAATCTAGTTTTTGATCTCACATACCAATCCCGACCATCAAGATTTCTCCAAATTTAATGTTCCTACTCGTAATCACTTAAACTGAACGTTTTTTAAGCCAAAAATATGAAAATTTGCTATTTTTGACATACATATTGATTTTTTGACTCACTTCCGGTACAGTTATTGAACACAGCGTCCTTTCGGACCTATCCCTTGTGAATACATTCTTTTAGAAAAAAAAATTTTTGAAATCCCTCCAGCCGTTTTCCCTGCAGTGTAGGTAATGACGGCGGCCGGACGGCCGGCCGGCAGACAGACATGCATTTTTTTTTTGGCTCTTTTAGAATCAGTAGGTCCTAAAACGTCGAGAAATGCCAAAAAAAGTGGGGGTAAGAATTTCACTTTGAGCTCGTGAATGTAATACTTAGATCTTTCAGACCGAAGTAAAAACCTTTTACGTTATTTTAACGCAATTTAATTTTTAAAACGTTATAGGTAATTATTACTACTAACGCTATTTTATTGCGTTATTTCGTTTTTGCGTTACGTTTCAAGTAACGTTTTGCAACACTGCTATAAACGCAGAAATGTTTTTTTTATGATGCCAACAAATTCCAATATCTATTTATACAAAATTAAAACCTCATTTCCAGATCTTGCTGATTTTACGTGTTTTTCACCATCCGTTTTACACAAGAATATCATCTTATTATATTATTTTAAAATAAGGTTCTATGTTTTGTGATTCAAATGAAATTCCATATGAGCAATTTCAGACGAGTTGTTACGAAATTTGGACTTTTAACACGAATATAATATTACACCGGAAAACTGAATCTATGACAAACAAATTCTACACTTGCAAATCTCCTATCTCTGAATCACTTTGAATAATGAAAAATGCTATTAATTAACTAACAGAGAAAATAATTTAGTTCTACAAAAATGAATCACCAAAAATTATACAAATTAAAATTCAAAAAGGCTTACATTAATTTACTTCTTGAATGTTGAATTCTTCCAAAACCAGTCCATGAAACCAAATGTTGATTGTAGGCGCCAATAATTATTTGTATTTCAAAGCTCAGCATATTTCATAAACCTTTTTTAGTTGCTTCTTGTGTACAGGTATTATGGGAAAATGTTGGATAAAAAAGAAGATGAGAATCGCTGAATCCATATATTTCTATGATATGCTTATGAGAATTTGATTACTTTGTTTTGATTATAGTTATTATTCAATTTTGCATCCGACACAATATTAATGGTAGCTGCTCTACATACTAACACTGCATGTGCAAATAAAGCACAAAACGTCCAGATAACATTATTTTTCCTTAAAAAACTTAAGCTTTCGATTTTTTTTTGGTTCTGTCATATTTATAAATATAAATATTTTTTTTGACTTAAACTCTCAATTCAAAATATCACTAAAACAAATTATGGTTTTGAAATGTCACAAAATACAAATTCGATATTCTGGTATAAAATTGATATATTTTTAAACAATTTATAAATGAAAATAAATAAATATTTAATTAATAGAATTTATTGAGAACTATTATTATAGTTTATTAAACTAAAACTTTAATTTTGCGATCACACACAGTTCATCGATTTAAATTTATATACTAATTGAACCGATCCAAACAATTTGATCGTTTATGTATCATAATATCGATTATCTGTTTTCCTTTCCCCTCTTGTAACAAGCAATTTTCACTTATACAAACAATCATTTATGCAAACCATGTTCTGCAATGTATTATTAATTGAAACAAAAAAATACAGAAGCACAAATCCCTACGCTTATTGCAATTGAAGAAAATTCCTTGGAATTTCGAATATGGAGTTTCTTTAAATATTAATATGTACTATTATTTTAGAGTAAAAATTAGAAACAGTCCGTCGTTACAAACATCCATTCGTTATTTATTAAGTGAATACATACATCACCGAAGTTTTAAACTCATTTCGGATATAAACGATCACAACAGTACTACAGTCTATATTTCCATTACAAAACTTATTGATTTCATCCAAACGCATATAAGTTCTAATATTAGGAAAATAATTTATAACACCGACGGTGCACCTTCTCAATACAAAAATAAATATAACCTAATTAACTTATGCCATCATAAAAAGACTTTAAGGTTGATGCAGAATGGCATTTTCATGCTACTAGCCATGAAAAGTGACCTTGCGATGGGATTGGTGGTACACTGAAGCGTGCGGCACACCGTTATAGTATGAAGAACAGAAATATTATTCGACCACCAGGAGAACTTTTCAAATTGGCTTTAAAATGGGAATCTACCATGAACTTTGGATACGCCGATAAAAATTAATATCAATTAACAAAAGAAAAATTACAAAATCGATATAAAAATGCGATTACTATAAGTGGAACGCAAAAATTTAATTCCTTTGTACCATTTAATACTAAGACAATAATTGCAAAACTGTTTTTCAACTCAGAAGAAACTTTTAAATGTAAAATAAGTAAATAATTTTCAATAACTATATTTATTTTCTTTAATTTGTATATTTGTATTTGTATAATTTGTATGATATTTTAAAAAGTTTATTCAATAATAAAATATTTATAATTTAATGTTAAAAGACAATCTTTTACTTTATGATTCCATAATAACATAATACGAACATAATACTTCTCCAGTCAAAAGTTCCTAAATATATTTAGTTATTTATACGGCTTTTTTGTTTGCAGTGGAGACTGTCAAATTATTTTTTATAAGAGTGATAAATGATTACTAAAAGTGATGTTTGAACATTTCATTTTTTTATGCCATCTAATACAAAGAGAATAATTGCAGAAGTGTTTTCCTATTCAAAAGAAACTTCTGTTTGTAAAATAAGTAAATCATTTCTAACAATTGTATTTATTTTATTTATTTTACTACATACTTAATTTTTATAAAATTTTGAAAAGCTCATTTAATAATAAAATATTTGATATTTAACATAAAAAAAATCTCTTAATTTATAACGCCATTTTTATAATTTTCCTTCAGAAAAAAAAACTGATTCCCGACAGTCATATGCACAACGAATTTTATCTTTAAAACAGAAAATAACGCATGTTCTAAACTTTCACAAGTAGTAAGATATAAAATAAGCTTCAATTTAGCTTAAAAAAAACAAAAATAGAGGCTGCGCCATCTTTTCTTAAACCGTTTTTTCTTATGTTACACCGTTAAAAGTTATTTCAAAAATTAAAGGTGTACATTTTTAAAAACTTTGTTCTAATACCTATTCAACGACATATCATTTATGAAAATCGATTGAGTAGCTTTTCTACAATCGCTCGTCAAAATGCACTCACATCACAAAATAACAAAAAATTGAGGGGCACCCTGTGAAGACCCCTGGTCGAAAAAAAAATTTTTATTTATGAAAGACTATCTATTAACAAAAAATAATCAAAATTATAAGGGGTCAAGTCAAAACGTTGTTGAATCTTCGTGAAAGGGCTCATATACTTTATTTTAGATAACATATATAGATAACAAAGCAAATGTGTTTGTGGCGTCTTTAATCTAATTTTTTTTAAATTGGTTTTTGCTTTGTTTTGTAGTTGTAAAATAAAAAAATATGTAAATACTACTTATGTGTCTTCTCTAGGTTAAAAAACAAATTGCATGTTTTTGTAAATAACTTTATCTTCAAATACTATATATAAAGTTCAGCCCATTGAATTTTATTATCAGTCAAAAATCATAGTCATCAAACTACATTTAATCAGTCAGAAATAATGTTCAAGTGTCATTTTGTCGTAGTGATCTTAATTCTATTTTCAAATTTAATCAATTCAAAAACTTATGTGAAAAACCCTATTGTTAATACAAATACGGGTAAAGTGAAAGGAAGTGTTTTGACAACAAGATTTGATAACGAGTTCTATGCATTTCGTGGCATCCGTTATGCTAAATCACCAGTGAATGAATTACGGTTTAAAGTAAATAGTTTTAAAATAGTTTTGTGAAATAAGATCCGCTACACACTTGAGCTTAGCTAACTCAACTATGTGAACAAAGTTTTTTGATCAGGTAATCAAATGGATGATGGACTACTATACACGTGAGTTAAGCTAAATCGGAATTTTTCTTTAACTATGCGAGCTGATCTATATAACTATTGTAAATTAACTCGCATAGCTAAGATCTTAGCTGAAGTGTATAGCGGGATTAAAAGATAAAATTAGCAAAATACTAAGGCTCTGTACACAGTGGCGCAGCTGTGAGCGGTTTATAGTAAAGCGAAGCTTTTTACTTGGCGTAAGCATATATACGCAAGGGTTTCGCTTTGAAACTATTCTGTGCAGTTTTTTCACCTGAATCAAATGCGTTTTGATTGCTTTTACTAGGAATACTAGATTATAGTTTTCTAAAATTTATGATGTACAATTGTTGCGTTTATATGATTTATTTTCAAAAGGGGTTTATACAGGTTTTGGGAGTTTTTCGTAGTAATGGCCTTCAGCAATGGGAGATTAACTGTGATTATTTATATTAGAAATGTATTATGGAACCGAAAAAATAAAAACTGTTGTAGTTTTCTATAGTTTCCATTAATAAATAGTTTTTTTCTGCGTTTGGTGATTCATTAAAAACTAAAATAGTATTATATTCCAACATATTGATCTAACTTACTTGGTTTTAACGGCCTTCGAGGAATTGAAAAGCATTGGATTAGCAGTTCCTATTTGCATTATCTTAGAATTTCGGAAAAAATGTTGGTGCCGAATGGCAAAACTTACATTGGCTATACTATCAGAAGTTTTTCATTTTTTTCACAAATAAACACTCATTGCGTAATGAAAATTGCCTTTTTTCTAAAATCATAATCAATAGTATTATGATATTGGATAGTAGTTAAAAACGTGCTAGAATTGTAGTTGTTTTTATTTAATCTATACATATGTGCTTTGGTGGATTTAATATTTATAATTTATTAATTAGTTGATTTTTTGTTTAGAGGTTTTTAGAAAGATAGGTCTGTTGAGTATCCTGATGTCAATTGTCCAAACATTTCTCATAATGTGATGCGAAGCGAATAACTAGGAAAAAAACAATACAGTCAACTCTCCTATAACGCGGTACTTTTAAAACATGATTTCCATATAACGGGCAGTGAAAGCTTGGAACTGTTCTCCTATAACGCGATACGATCTCCTTATAACGCGTTTTTCATTAAATTAAATTAAATTTTTTAATGATTAAATTATCGAAAGAAATTATATATATTTGAAATTTTATATAATTCATTCATGAATTAATCACAACCTATTAATGCATTTTGAGAATGCAGATATATGGACGGAAAATCGAATCGGCATCTTGATTTGGCGGCGATGATGCAAATCCTACCGATTCCGATTTTTAGGAAACTGTGATAATCGTTAGTATAATAGAAAACAATTAATGTTTTTTATTTTTTCACTAGTTTTGACTAGTTTTTAACTAGTTTTGCTCGAAATTTCTTAAGAAATTAGGTGATATTCAAAGATTAAAGTATGTATATTTTATATGATTTTTTGAACTTTAATTCTTCAAACATGGCGATTTCAAAAATTAAATTTTGGATTTCTTTCTTTTATATATTGTACAGACAAGCGCTATCTTTTGTTTTTGAGACGCTTTGAGGCGCTATCTTTTGTACTTTGTGCTATTCACTAAAAGTAAGTTTACCGATTCTATTGAACTGTTTTTTGTGTAAACGCTTACACATCCTCTTCACGTGCAACAGAACTGAACAGAAATATCAAAGATGGTTGTTGGTATTACAAAATAACATACTGATATATTTTGAACATTGTTTTTGTTTGTTTGCAAAACTTTTACTTTGCTTTTGTTTTCTTCCATAATTTTATTATAACTGTGTATTCAAATTAAATATAAATATTACATAAAATATGCTTTGAATTTTAAATGTTTAAAGATAAACAAAATCAAATCGCCATTTTTTTTTGAATTATCATAAAATCATACTGATATTTTTTTCTACAATTCTTGTAGAAAAAAATATCATGAAAAATGTTTTGACATTGATAGAAGTAGTCTTCACGTGTGATTTCTTGTATAACTCGATTGTAGATGTTACGTTACAGTTAATAAAAAAAATTAAAATGAGTTTACTCAAATCGAATAACCCGTTCGATTGTCTCGAAGCTTCATAAGAAATTTCGAGCCACCCTGTGGCAAAACTATTGAAAAAATAAAAAAAGTAATAAATAGGCATTATTTTTTTTTATTATAATAACGATTACTGAAATTTCAAAAAATCGAAACTGGTTCGGTTCGAATTTCTTATTTTATAGGCGTCTTTATTCGATTTTCCATCTATAATTGTTTATTTGTGTAAAATTTACTTATTTCTTAGTTTCCATACAACGCGGTACGAAATCATTAAATTTATATTAATTCTGTTTCTCATAACGTGTATTCCATATAACGAGAAAACGGTTTCCATATAACGCGATGTAATTTTATATGATTTTTCTTCTATATTTCTTTGTGTCTCATACCGTGGTTTCCATATAACGCGGCACGAATTAATCGCGTTATAGGAGAATTGACTGTATTCGAGAAAGGCTTTTTTAAACTAGTTTTAACAAGGGATTTGGAGCTGTTTATATATCTCCAATTAAACTTAAAACATTTAATGGCAACTGTAGGGACCAATCCTCACTAAAATCTTCTATTTTTCATATAAGACAGGGAATTTTTCTGAATCTTTCGTACGTTTTTGGAAGAGCACATTTGTCTACAAAAATATCATCAAATGTAAATTTAACTCTGTTGCTACGTAAAAAGGTTTTCGCTAAGACAAATCTTTTCAAAAGAAATCATTAGAAAAAAATCAGTTTTAATTTCATTCGAAACCTATACCTATACCTATCATTTTAAATACTATTAAAGATTTTCGATCAATTATGTTTGGAACTAAGCGCGGAAGGAAAGCATTTACAAAAAACGGGGGAGTGTAAAATTCCAAAATATATTTGTAAGGAATTCTGAAGTGGAGCCCTTTCGTATGATACTTTGACCCAATAAAAAATTTATTTTTTCAAAGGTCTCACATCGTAGCCCAGTAAAACAAACAAAACCCACTTAATTAATTTTTAGCCCGTTTTGTGTGGATATGTTAGTTTTATTCGCATCTCAAATTTCAGTTGCATACGATTTATGTTTGACGATATAATTGATGTAATGGAAAAAAACACGTTTTGCTCTCACCAATAGGGCTCGTTATAAAAAGCGGAACCCTAAAAATTAACTTACTAATTTAACTTCTTCAAAAATAAAAATTTACGAAACAAAATTAAAAATTTAATAATATATTACATAAAGAAAAACCAGTCCCTAACATTTTTGAATGATTTAAGAAATAGGATTCTAGAAAACATACGGTATCAATTTGGAAATAATATTTCCGGATGCTGAAAAAGCAAGTTCCGATTACACTCCTGTTGGTGGAATGGTCAATAAATCAAAATGCATTCGCTGCAAATGGGGTCTTCTATGACTGTTTGGCTTAAATATTTTCTTTTCTCTCCCAATTGCGGTGACACGCTTTTGTATAGGTATTAAGCGCAAGTAAATACTGCATTGTAGTTTATCTTCCAAATTTTTTTTCTCTACTAAATTGAGGTGAACCACATCCTCAGTTGCATTTGCGTTGTAATCTGTGCTCAATGATGCAGTGTGAAAAGTTACATCATCCGTTGCACATCCCATGTAACGTCAAATAATCGTTAACAAAAACTTTTATGCAGTTGCAACTTAGAACGGTTAATATGTGATGTATCATCAACAAAAGCAGTGTTTCAATTCTGCAAAAATTTTAATACTTCAGATTTCGGTTCTTTTCTCCTTTATGCGAATAATTGAGGCATTCACGAGCTAATGGGTTGCTTTGATTTTCTATCAAACTTTGATTAGTACAAACTGAAGACCAACATAGGCGTAGGGCCTAATTTCATGATCGAGTGGAGAAAATAAAAAACTAAGACTAAGAAAAGCTTATATTTTTTAAAAAAATATGCAGCAACAAAACGAAATTTGGTAACCAATAATCCTTGTGCTAATGACGTATTTATTGATCATGGCATGTGTGTTTGTACCTTGTTTTCTAAGTTGTGAACGTTGCTATGATGTTATAAATTTCATTGTTGGAAAAAGTGATTCACAAAAGTATGATATGTCGCATATGGACAGTAATCTGCAAGCAGTTTTTTTTCAAATTGGGGTCCTTTGATTGAGACAGTCGTTTCCAAAATTACAGATTGATGTTGATTTGTGGTGCATTTTAAGAATGTGTGCCTGAGTTTCTAATAATTCCATTTCTCCTGTGGAACTTTTATTCAAAACATAAAAAGGAATCAATAATCCATCGTTAATAATAAGCTTTGCTCTTGTAAGAGATGAAAGGTCGATGTGTTCGATAACTGTACCGGAAGTGTGTAAAAAAATCATTAAGCGTGTCAAAACAAAAAAAATTCATACTTTTGGATTAAAAACCTTCATTTTAAGTGATAATAAGATTCGAGAAATGTTGATGATCGGGATTGGTATGTGACAACAGAAGCTTGATTGTTGAACTATAAGTGTGTCAAAAATATAACGTCAAAAGAATGATTTTCATTTATTATTTTGCCCAATTTTGTTGAGAAACATATGGGAACCATTTCCGATTAGAAACATTTGTCAAATAAAATTAATTATTTGTATGACAAAAAGCAGTTTTTTAATTGAATCAACGAAACATATCATCTTGCTAGATTTAATCTTGATTGATTAAATCATCATGGAAAAAGTTTGGATTTTGATTTTGTTATAATTTTTGCAATATTTTTAGAATTTTGAAAAAAGTTTCAATCCTTGATTTTGTAATAATTATTAAAATATCCTTAGAATTTTCAAAAAACGTTTAAATTATTTATAGAACATTTTTGGAATTTTTGATTTTATAATATTCTCTTGAATATTTTAGGAATTTTGAAGAAAGTAGCAATTTTTGATTTTATTATAGTTTTTGGAATCTTGGAAAAAGTTTGAATTTTTGATTTTGTTTATTGTTATAATTTTTTTAAATCAATTCAATTAGACCCCTTTTATTTGAAAAAAAATTAAATTATTTATTTGTATGACATGAAATGTAAATGAACATGAAATTGTTAGATAATGGATTATTTGTATTTGAAAAGTTGAAATTGCTGAACGCTAAATGGAAAGGTTTTTGAGTATTTTGTTAAGTGTATCATCTTTTCACTATAAACTATGTTAACCTATGATGTGTTATAATTTTCCGGTAACGTATTGATTTTTCGTGTTAGTTCTGTAATAAAACTTCTAAACGATGTATATTAAACATTTTTTTTATGTTGAATAAACATTGCTGGACGCTGCCCACAACTAAAAACAAGTCCTCATAAAAGCCTTTTGCCCAAAATTACATAAAAAATAAAAATCCTTAACCCAGACCAAAGTTTTGATATTTCAGAGCTTTGAGATGTCAGCCCCTTCATATTTTACTGTTGTATTCACTCAGTTTTTTATCATCAATTTGTTTTATCGAGAGTTTGTTTTCCAGACGAGTAAAGTGGTTTAACATTTTTGTAGTTAAATCGCGTTAAAAAGCTAAATTTTCTTAATGAACATTATTTAATTAAAATACTTCTTATACACTTTAATAATATTCAATTTTTCTTAATATATTTTCTGTCTCTAAGAGACCTTCTTCAGAGAATGAATTCTGATTTCTATAAAGAAAATGAAAATCTAAATTTTTTTTAATAAAACTCCGAATCGTTTGAATAAGATCAGTAACAACTTTATATTTTCCTTGTAATGCTAGGTTGGGAACTGCAGATTCTCCATTATATCAGTTAAGAATACACAGTCATTAATCCATTGATCATCCTTTAATTCCGGATAGTGTTTTTCTTTGAAAAAATTTGCTGATAGGTGGGGAAGTAGTTAATTTCTTGTTTGTTTCAACTAACGAAAGTTATCCAATTTTTCGATATTTTGGATTAAGAGCTGGTAATTTACTGGTAATTTAATTACAACTTTATTACAATTTTAATAAATTTTTAAATGTTATTAAATTTTTTCATTTATTTTCGAAAGCGGCACTCGTTCTTTCAAAGAGACACATGCGGCTCGAGAGCTGCAATTTGGCCATGTGTGGAATATAATCTATCATCGTTAGCTCGTATGTGTAAGCGACGTTATCACATCCGTAGATCAAAAATTTCCAATAATGTTAATATTACTTATTTCTTAAATTGGATTTCATTGTTTCATTGATTAATCCCAGCAAATATGACTAGCACAGGATTTTATTTCATGAATCTCAGGATTTGACTATCATTCAAATGAGTCGGGATTCCGGGTGCCCAACATTTAAGATCCTGAGATTGCAATCCTTGATACTATGTACATTCAATCGCATTACCAACAGTGCAAAACCGCACCGTTTATACATAGCAACGCTCACTGCTTCCACTGTGTACGTAGCCTAACTTGAGTTTTCATCAAGGCACCAGAGCCAATAGATCACTGGGATGGAGTTTTTGATGCTACTGAAGATGGTCCAGCGTGTCCCCAACCAACAAATATAGTACAATCTGAAGATTGCTTAAGATTAAATATTTATTCAAAAGAAGTATGGATTTGATTTTAGTCAAGTAAATGTTTATGGTAGAATATTAAACTAATTTTTGTATAAACAGCTAACAAATGCCAAGAAACCTGTTGTATTCCAAATACCTGGGGGAGCATTTGATCACGCTTCTGGATTAAGTACTGATCGTGGAGGTCCAAGATACTTAATGGAACACGACATCGTGCTTGTTACAATAAATTATCGCCTTGGAGCATTGGGAATGTTAGGGTTAGGTATAAGTGATGCCCCTGGTAATGCTGCTCTTAAAGATCAAGTTATTGCATTAAGATGGGTCAAAAGTAATATAGAACAGTTTGGAGGAGATTCTGATCAAATAACTATTCTAGGACATAGTTCTGGAGGATTTTCAATATTTCTACATCTCGTCTCACCAATGTCACAAAACTTATTCAGCAAGGCGATAAGTATGAGTGCAGCTGGCTTTTTCCCTAAAATAAGTTCAGACCAAATTCAAAATGCGCATCAACAAGCTGTACATGCTGGTTGTACGAATTGTTCAACTCCCCAAGAAATATTTAATTTTATGAAAGCAACGAACTCTGTTCGTTTATATGACCATTTGGACCATAAAATCGGTCTCCGTCATCTGCGTCTCTCTTGGACCGCAGTACTTGAACAAGATTTTGGACAGGAAAGATTTTTAATAGAGGATCCGTTCGTTTCGTTCAAAAACGGAAATTTTGCCAAAGTTCCAATAGTAGTAGGTTTTTCAAATGCTGAATTTGCATATGTTTCTTATAAAATCATAGCCAACGAAACCATACGCAACTTATTTTCTGAACAATCTGACTGGCTTTTACCAATATGTTTTTGGTGTGAACAAAAATCAGATTATGGAAAAAAAATTGCTCCAGCTTTTCTAGAAGCATATGGCATATCAATCCCATTGCAAAAGGAACAATTTCCAAATGTCGCACAGGTAAAATTCAAAATATCTCGAACAAATTTATTGTTAATGTTTTACATTTGATTTTTTAGTTGTATGGTGATGGTTTATTGCGGTCTACAGTTCAGCGTATTGTGGATTATATACATATTTATGTTGACGTTTTTTACTATTATTTGACATTCTCCCAAAGATTTAGTTTGTTCATGCCAGATGGTAAGCCATATGGTATTGATCATGCTGATGACATAAAATATATGTTTGATGCTGACCCTTTATTCACTCGAAATGATCCAGAGGATTTAATTGTGGAGCGAATTACCAGAATAGTTGTTCAATTTGCGTTGTCAGGGTCAGCAGGCTACATTTATTATAAAACAAAATAACATTAATAAGTTTTTTTCAGAAATCCGAATAAGAAAGATGATCAATATATAGGACCAACAGTATGGCAGCCCTACACCGATAAAAACCACTACTACCTGGATTTTGGGGATGAATTGGTTTTAAAGAAAAATTTAATGGATGATCGTATGAACATTTGGTATAAATATTTAAAATAAGTAAACAATAAAGTTGGTTAACCTGACTTTTTTTAAAGTTTAATCAGACTGTTTAAACTTTTGTTTTTTTTTCGTAATCAGTGATGATTTGAACTAATGCCATAGAGAATTATATAATAATACAGAGATGGCCAAACTTTGTTACACGTGGAGCCGGATTTCAACAAACTAGGAATCGTCCAGTGTCAGAAATTCAGCCATTGTCAATGGAAATTGTGAATAGACCTCCCAACAAAATAGCTACAAAACAAAATTTCAGCATTTGATTTATTGATATAATCGATTTTGAATTGTGAAACAAATTACTTGAAAAAATATTGCGACGCTGATGCATAGGCTGACTTCACCACAGCTCTGGAAACATAGTGTTCTGGAAATATAATGAGCTAATATCCATAAAATACTTTAATTAAAAGCTAACCAATATTATGGACTTCGTAGTTCTAATAATAAAAATATTAAAGCAAGCAGTAGTATCCCAACAAACATAAATTCTGTTGTACGAGAACAAGTAAAAAAAATTTTATCGGAAGTGACAAAGTGGAAGTTAGGATGCATAACTGTTGTAAACCGTACTAAATGTGTATGTACCAAATTTCATCCAACTCGATTATCAGGTACAGAAACTATTGAGCTTCCAAAATAACAGATGCTTGGAGGACCCCCTACCACTTTGTTCACTATCGCTAAAAAAAACCAATCAGTTCCTTGCCATACATATTTGCATCTTTTTGCAAAGTGTCATCAAAATTACTAAACGAACGAATGTTGTATGCTTTCAACAAACATTGAAACAATAAACAGGTGTTCGGGAGGACCCCACCACTTATCCCAATATTGTCCAAAAACTAGTCAATTCTTTGTCAATAAAGTCTTTATCTTTTTTCAAAGTGCCATTAAAATTGATTAATGAATGAAATCTGTATGCTCCCAACAAACTTTAAAAACCAAGTGTGAAAAGTCAGCAGTTGTATGGTAGATCCCCCGCCACTTTGATCAATGTGTCCCAAAAGATGATAATTATCTTCTTACACTAATTGAAACATTTCCATAAGTTTTATCATAATCACTTCATTATTGTAAGCTGTAGTTTGCATAAAGATACTGAAAAAACTGTCAACAATTAAAAAAAAATTTTTTTTACCGAAAGTAAAAAACCGGAAGTTGGGATGCAGAATTTTTCTAAATCATACTAAATGCTTATGTACAAAGTTTCATCCAATTCGATTATCAGGTACAGATGTTATTGAGCTTTAAAAAAAAACAGGTGTATGGGACACCCCGCACCACTTTGTTCACTATCGCTCAAAAACTAATCAGTTCTTTGCCATACATGTTTGCATTTTTTTCCAAAGTGTCATCAAAATTGGTTCACGAACGAATGCTTTGTGCTCCCAACAAACATTGAAAAAAGTGTGAAACATTAAACAGGTGTTCGGGAGACCCCGTACCACTTATCTCAATATTGTCCAAAAACTAATCAGTTCCTTGTCATTTAAGTTGCCATTAGTGATTGCAAATTACCCGATTTCAAATTACCCGGTTACTCGATTAGTATTTTCCAAATTACCCGGATTACCCGGATAACCCGGGTAGTTATAAAAAAATTGAAAGATGAAAAACAATAAAAAAAACTTCACAGTAGTAAACTAAAAATTGATCATTTTTTAATTGTAAAATAATATTTCAAACATATTAAAGCATTTAGGGTAGCTGTACTCATCCGATTTGTATTTTTTTTTATATTCCTGCAATAGAAAAACCCGCTCCGATAAAGTGGATGTTGGCTTCACGGTCAATAACGATTGATTTAAATTTTCCAACATTTTTTTCGCTTTCCTTTATTTACATACAACATTTTCAGCACTTTATCAACTGTAGTACCACTGTTATCTATAGTAGATCTTGTGTAGACAGCAATACATTTTTGTAGTTGTAAATTTTCAATATTATAATTAGCCGCATCATTATCCGATTTGATTTTTCATTGCTGACGTATTTCCCCATTTAGTTGAAATTATTCGTGCGCATCCAACTACGTGGCACCGAGATTTATCTGATGACATTTTCTTGAACTGGTCCCAAACTTTCGATGACACTTATTTTAATTATTAGCTTAAATCTTAAATAAAAACTTATGATAATATATTTACCGTTTGTATTTTAAACTAAATATAAACAAATAACCAATGAAAATCCTTAATTTTGTATGACTTAATTTTAATTTTAATAAGAACTAAAATTCCATAAATTTTGTTATGTGTTCCTCGTCGTTTTTCTGTTGTTTTCGTAATCCAAACAATAATAATTAACTAGAGGGCAGTTTAATGTTTACGGATGTGGTTGGTTAACTGTTTATGGTTTAATGTTTATGGACATATTGCAATTTGTATGGTTAGAATAGAATCATTTGTCAACAACTAGCATAAAGAATAATTCAAATTTGCAAAAAGAGAATGAACTGAATTTTATTTTGTAAATTTTATTGAGGAAAACTGGACCTTTAGATGTTCGGGTACTCGACCAAAATATCCGGATATTAAATACCCGAAAAATCTTCCTAAATACCCGGGTATCCGGGTACCCGGATACCAAGATTGCAAACACTAGTTGCCATCTTTTTCCAAAGTGTTATTAGAATTGATTAATGAATGAAGTCTGTATGCTCCCAACAAACTTTAAAAACAAAGTATGAAAAGTCAGCAGTTGTATGCTAGACCCCCCACCACTTTGATCAATGTGTCCCAAAAGATGATAATTATCTTTTTACACTAATTGGAACCCTATTCCATAAGTTTCATCATAATCACTTCATTATTGTAGGCTGTAGTGTGCATAAAGACACTGAAAAAACTTCAAAAAAGTACAAAAATTTTTTTTACCGGAAGTAAAAAACCGGAAATTGGGATGCAGAACTATTTTAAACCGTACTACATACTCATGTACCAAGTTTCATCCAATTCGATTATCAGGTACAGAAGTTATAGAGCTTTCAAAAAAACAGGTGCTCCAGGGACCCCCCACCACTTTGTTCACTATCGCTCAAAAACTAATCAGTTTTTTGCCATACATGTTTGCATTTTTTTCCAAAGTGTCATCAAAATTCGTTCACGAACGAATGCTGTGTGCTCCCAACAAACATTGAAAAAAGTGTGACACATTAAACAGGTGTTCGGGAGGACCCCTAGCACTTATTTCAATATTATCCAAAAACTAATCAGTTCTTTGTTACTTAAGTCTCCATCTTTTTCCAAAGTTTCATTAAAATAAATTAATGAATGAAGTCTGTATGCTCCCAACAAATTTAAAAAACAAAGTGTGAAAAGTCAGCATTTGTATGGTAGACCCCCCCACCACTTTGATCAATGTGTCCCAAAACATGATAATTAAGTTTTCACACTAACTGGAACCCTATTCCATAAGTTTCATCATAATCACTTCATTATTGTAGGCTGTAGTGTGCATAAAGACACTGAAAAAACTTCAAAAAAGCACAAAAAATTTTTTTTACCGGAAGTGAAAAACCGGAAGTTGGGATGCAGAACTATTGTAAACCGTACTACATACTCATGAACCAAGTTTCATCCAATTCGCTTATCAGGTACAGAAGCTATAGAGCTTTCAAAAAAACAGGTGCTCCAGGGACCCCCCACCACTTTGTTCACTATCGCTCAAAAACTAATCAATTCTTTGTCATACATGTTTGCGTCTTTTTCCAAAGTGTCATCAAAATGAATTCACGAATGAATGTTTTATGCTCCCAACAAACATAAAAACTTTGTGGAAAAAACCACCTGTTGTATGGTGGACCCCCCAACCCTTTATCCAATGTGCTCAGGGATGCAGAACTATTGTAAACCGTACTACATACTCATGTACCAAGTTTCATCCAATTCGCTTATCAGGTACAGAAGTTATAGAGCTTTCAAAAAACAGGTGCTCCAGGGACCCCCCACCACTTTGTTCACTATCGCTCAAAAACTAATCAATTCTTTGTCATACATGTTTGCGTCTTTTTCCAAAGTGTCATCAAAATTCATTCACGAATGAATGTTTTATGCTCCCAACAAACATAAAAACTTTGTGGAAAAAACCACCTGTTGTATGGTGGACCCCCAACCCTTTATCCAATGTGCTCCAAAAGCTGATAAAATCTTTCTCATGTTATTTAAAAGCTTTTCGCAACGTTTCATGAATATCGATCGGTAATTGTAGGCTACAGTAGGGCTAAACACCTGAAAAAAAAACTTTTTAACCGGAAGTGACAAACCGGAAGTTGGTATGCAGAAATATTGGAAACAGTACTACAACCTTATATACTAAGTTTCAATAAGATCATAGCTCGGGATCAGAAGTTATTCAAGATTTAAACTTAGAGGTGTTCGGGAGACCCCCCGACATTTTGTCTGAATTTGAAATGAATTCAGAACTTCTATTTTCAAGTGAACCTGTATCATTTGCCAAAGTTTCATCAAGATCCTATGCAGAAAACTCAATCAAGAAAAAATCAATCAACGAGAGAATGGGAAACATCTTTTCAAAAATAAAATTGAAAGGAAAAAATTAATTTGAGTGTATAGTTTTTTCTTTCATAAAATGATAAAATAGTGTATTGCATATTTAAAGGGGAAAGTGAATCTTTTGTGCTCGGAGGCGAAGCGAGCCGTAGGCGAGCGATGTAATCGCCTCCGAGCACAAAAGACTCTTTACGCTTGAAGCATGCATACTATTTTTCCTCCGCCCGCTTCAAATTGATCAAAACCTAGATAAAGATTAACATTCAATCTCTGTAAAGAATTATTTTTATTTCTATTATATTAGCCTTGCTACATCGTTTCTAAGGAAATTTTGCGTTCCATTTATTTTTTATCAATAAATATTGTATAAATAGTAAATACACAAATTTGCAATATAATAAAATTTATTAAAACTATGGATAGCAGTTATGAAAATGAGATAGATTCCACTGGCCACATATCGTCGAAGCCGCGGAGAGAGTAATTTTAGATTTATTACCAGAAAAATCAAAAAAGGTATGAAAGAGAATATGACTTGTTCGTTAAATGGTGCAAAATGAATAAAGTTGGATCATCTTATTCAGAAAATGTCATGCTTGCTTATATATCCAAAACTGTCAAGACCAAGAAATCATCAACGGCCTGGTCTATATATTCAATGCTCAAAACCACTATATCCACCAAACATAATATTGACATTTCAAAATTTAACCGATTGATAGCCTTTCCTAAAAAGCAATGAAAAGGTTATAAACCCAAAAAATCAAAGATCCTCAAAAAAGAAGAAATTAATAAGTTTCTGTTAGATGCTCCAGATAAATCTTACTTGATGTTGAAGGTAATATATATAAATAAAATAAAATATTATAAATTAATCTGAAAATTTTAGGTTGCTTTAGTGTTTGGTATTTCTGGAGCTTGTCGGCGGGACGAACTAACTAAAATGATAATAGATGACATAGAAGACAATGAAAATATCCTAATAGTGAAAATCCCCAAAACCGCAGTTCAGCGTACATTTATTGTGTCAAACGGCGGGAAACGAGATTTCGATTATTTAAGCTTTTACCGTAAATATGTGGCTTTTCGCCTGTTAAACTCGACAACGAGGCGATTTTTTTTGAAATGCAAAAATGACAAATGCACATATCGTATCGTAGGAATGAAATATGAACACATTTGGGAACCTGCCAAAACGTATAGTAGAATATTTAAATTTGCCTGATTCCGCTTTATACACTGGTCACTGCTTTCGAAGATCCAAGGCAACTTTACTAGCAGATTCTGGGACCGACATATCTTGTCTATGTCGGGCCGAAATAAACGTCATGGCGGTTGGAAGTCTACTGCAGAGGGATATATTGAAGAATCACTAGAAAATAAAGGTTCATTATCTCATAAAATTTTTGAAAAAAACCAACAACCGGATATTATCAGTAATAACCAAAGCGTTACAAGTACGTTAGCTAGTAACAAAATAGATTCAGGAATTAAAATTGAAAATTGTCAAAACTGTCCAATAACGTTTAATATTATTCATAATAAATAATTTTTTTACTGAATGTATAAATTTAATTTTTTCTTTTGTATTTCCTCAATTTTAATTGAGGAAATACAAAAGAAAAAATTAATAAATATACTCCCGGCGAAACAAACTTACAATATGTATAAATTTACTTTCAGCAAGCAAAATACAAACTTTCAACCATCATCTGACAGCTTGAAAAGCCTACTTATTTATTTATATATTAACTACTTCTTTATTTATATATTTACATATTTATTTACTTAAAAATATAGATAGCTTTGCTGTATTAGCTGTATTCATTTATAAGTATCAGAATATTAAAAATTCAAAAACAAAAAAAAACAAACAAAGAAAACCTACTTCAAACAGAAACATTAGCCTCAATCAGCCTTATTTGGTATCTTTTAAAAAGAATTATCAAATCGGTTAATCGGTTCGTGCACTATTTAACTTTAAGTTTGCCTTGTCTTTTAAATTTTTAACAAATTTCGAGCCACCCTGTGTCGAAGCAAGTGAAAACAATTGAACAAAATAAAACACACGCATTAATTTTTTTTACTATACTAACTATACTAACGGAAGTTTTAAGAAAATTGTATATGGACAAATTCACATCATCGGCCTTGATTCAATTTTCCTTTTTTATATAATACAGAAGAAGTTTCCTTGAATTTACGCATTATAGTCCTTTGAGGTGTTTTTAGTATTTATAAAAATAATGTATGCATATAATAATGCCTTTATGATCATTATAATAATTAATTCTAAGATTTTTAATTTAAATTTTAGAATTGCACAATTTCTCAGCCTGTTTTTATTCTATTTTGTTTTTAAATTTATACTTCTGCAGATATATCATAAAAGTATATCAAAAGTTAAAATTAAGTAAGTATATCAAAAGCTGAAACCTGTATCATCGTCTTGAATTGCTGAGAATATCAATAATTTTGGTTTTCTAGCCTGCATTTTTTATTTTAAATTCAAAATACAAATTGATTGGTCGACGAAAACTTGCTGTTTGAGACTGCTCCTCCAAATTATTGGGAACATAAATTATTATAAAATGCTAGATCTGATAAACCATGGCCTCGAATCGTCAAACTAATAAATAACACGTAATTAGGAAAATTAAAAATTTGTTGACCTTAGGGTCAACGGAATCAGTTCCGTGTTAGCAAGATACAGCTTATTATCAAAATAAGTGAAGTATGTTTATTTGGAATGTGATGTAATAATCATGAACTTTAAATTAATGATAACAAAATTTACAACACGCGACTGAATTAAAACATAGGGTGATTTAAAGAAACTATTGAGTAGACCAGATTTTCTTCTTATCAATGAAAATTAACATGTACTAATTCTAGCAATTTGGTTAAAAAAACTTAGACCCGTAATTAGCTCCGACACATTTTAAAAGTGTTCTTTATTTTACAAAATAACATTTTTATTTAATAGATATTTACTTTTGATATAAAATACAAAATAATTTGTTTAACAATTTCCTATTACGGAATTACGGACATTTCAAATAAATTTTGAATGTAATTCCGTTCGTCGAAAACTCGCTTGTTAGGTAGATTTCATATAAAAATCTACCTATTGCAATGGGCTTCATCTCGGAATTTCGGAAAAATTTTTGTGCCAAACGACTATATATGATAAGCGGAGACAAAAAAACAAAAAAAATTTATATATATATATATATATATATATATATATATATATATATATATATATATATATATATATATATATATATATATATATATATATATATATATATATATATATATATATATATATATATATATATATATATATATATAAACGATATGAGATATAACGAAAACGACCGGCACTCTCACGGTCGCATTTGTTGAGGTAGATCAAAAAAATTTTCTGTACTTGTGTGTTCTAATAATATCTTGGACAAGTTCGTGAATCAGCAAAATCCGACACGTGGTTAAGAAACTAGAGGCTTTTTCTGAAAAAAATTGATTTTTTAAAACCGTTATAACGGCCGTTTGGATAATAATATTTCAAAAAATTTAACAAATTTAGAATCTTTGGAATCTTTTTTATCAATTTGTTTTAAAACTAGACCTCTGCAGTTAGAGTTTCCTGAGTGAGCGGCTCCAACAAAAAAGTAGCAAAAAAAACTTTTTTTTTAAACAACCGGCACTCTCACGGTCGCATTTATAAGGCCAGATCAAAAAACTTTTTCTAAAAACGTGCGTTTTGTTAATATCTTGGACAAGTTTGTAAATCAGTCCAATCCAACACATGGTTAAGAAACTAGAGGCTTTATACTAGAAAAAAAATCTGTTTTTTAGATCCGTTATAACGGCCGTTTGGATTCTTATATTTTTAAAAACTTCATAAATTTAGAATCTTTGAAACCTTTTTAATCAGTTTATTTCAAAAAAAGACCTCTGCAGTTATAGGTTTCTGAGTGAACGGCTCCAACAAAAAAGCTTGTAAACACAAAATGCGTTTGAATCAACCGGCGCTCTCACGGTCGCATTTGTGGAGCCAGATCAAAAAACCTTTCTAAAAAATGTGTGTTTTATTAATATCTTGGACAAGTTCGTAAATCAGAAAAATCTGACAGATGGTTAAGGAACTATAGGCTTTATACTAGAAAAAAAGTGTTTTTTTTAATCCGTTATAACGGCCGTTTGGATACTAATATTTTTAAAATCTTCATAAATTTAAAATCAATGGAAACATTTTAATCCGTTTCTTATAAATATAAACCTCTGCAGTTAGAGGTTTTTGACTTGTTGGCTTCAACAAAAAAGTTTGCAACAATCCATAACTACAATTTCCAAAAACCTTATAACAGTCAATGTCAACCTTATAACAGTCAAAAAATAAAAGATTTGAATAGAAGAAATTAATTTTTTTTTCTTAGAAATAAACTATTTTGATATTTTGCAGTAATTGCACGACATATGATATAGAGTAGGTTTGTGTCATAAATTATCACACACATGTTCTGTGGTAGATTTGATATTTGTTTGTTGCAAAATTGGATAGATATAATTTTGCTTGTAGGTAGCTAATTTTCTTTTTAAAATTTGTTCGATATCTGTTTGAAATTAGTTTGTTTTGTTTAAACTAATCTGATACATCAGATTCTACTGGCACACAAAACTGTCTGATCTCGAAATCTACCTATTTCTAGCGGATATACGTGCCGCTTGGACTTTTTTAATACGTAAAGGTAAAATGTACAAAATCAGTATTCTATTAACGTTAGTCGTTTAATATAATGTAATAAACTTCGTCCAGAATGGGTTAATTTAATTTACTCATAAATAACCAATACATTCTGCTTTCCACATTCAGACTATGGCAAAGATGAATTAAAAGTTAACTCCTTTTAACTAATACATTTTGCATAAATTAATTAAATATGAGCTCGCTAATGTTTACATTTATGCAAGTATGAATGAAAATAGGTGTGGCCTATTGTTTCTAGAAAATACACTGGAAACAAAAACTGAGTAGTAGAAGTTTCTGCTTATTTGTTTTTGTTATATAAATAAGCGAACAAAATATCAGATAATGAGTTTTAATTTTGCAATTAAAAGTGTTTATAAATATTCGCAAGTATAAGGAATAATCTGTGGTACTTGAGCCTGGGTACTAATAGTAAAAGAATTTGAACTTAGTGGAATAGTAAATACAGATTTTACGATTCCGAATATTATTGATTCAAATTGTGGAAAAGCGGTGAAGTTTATCGTGCATAAATTGGAGACCCTGGAATTTATTGTAATTAAAATCGGAAGTTGCTGTAACTGGTTGATAAATAAAGTTTGAGATTTTGTTAACTAAAGATCTGTCTTTTTAATGTCGTATTTGCTCAATAATCGAAAAGAACCAACGAAGAGTCGTTACAATAATTATAATTAATCCACAAAAAAGAATTTTTTACTGAAAATACATACTGATAAATTTCTATTGTCTTAAGAAAATGTTAACAGTACCTTAACCTGTTCCATAAGAAAAATGTCTCAAACAGCAAGTTTTCGTCGACCAATCAATCAAGGTATGATATATTAACTTAAACCAAAAATACCGAAAAGAAAATCTAAATAATTGATTCTCAGCGATTCAGTGCGTGTACCATGATTTAAAAATTTTCACAAAAGTTTAAATTTATCATATTTTGAAGATTTTTATGAAACAGCACGGAATAATGTACTAGCCCGTAATATTGTACACTTACCTTATAACATTAAAATCAAATCAGTAGTTTGTGCTGTAGAGTCATTTCAATACACCAACCAGGGTCGAACAAGTTCTAAACAAGAATATCAATTATCATCTTATCATCTTATTTTAAAATAAGGTTCTATGTTTTTTTGTCATTCAAATGAAATTTCATATACTAGATAACATATAGACAACAAAGCAGATGTATTTGTGGGGAACTTTAATCTAGTTTCTTAAAATTGGTTTTTGCTTTGTTTGTGTTGTAAAATTACAAAACAAATACTACTATTAGACATATTAGTATGTCTTCCTTAAGTTAAAAAACAAGTTACATGCAGTGATGCCAGATTTTCAAAAATGAATTTCCCATTGACGTATCGAAAATTCCTGAATTTTCCCGTTTCTTTAAAGAAAAAAAACCCTCAAAAATTTCATCAAACTTTCAATAAAAATATACATATAAATTTAATTATTTATTGGAAAAACTTTAAGAATCCTTCAAAACCCACACGCCAATAACAATATTCATCCTTCCGACAACTATAAATATAGGTTTATTTTCATATTTTTACGACTATGATTGTGTGTGTTATTAGTTTTAATAGAATAAAACAAACAGCTAATAATTTTATTCTTTACCGCAAATGTGGCAGAACACAATAAAACAATTTATTTGATTGTATTGAACTCTGAACTTTGATTATATAAAAAAAAATAAATTTAGCGCATAAACTGCACATATACTGAAGCGCATGTCCCTCTCTCGAATATCGAAAACGGCAAATGCTACTATGATTAAATTCAGTGTTGTGAAACGTTACTGTAACGTAACGCAAAAACGCAAAACCGCAATTAAAATTTCGTACCGTAACCAAAAACGCAAACGATATAATTGATATTAACCGTAACGAAAAACGTAACACAAACGCTATTTTTTTTTTTGGTTATTACGTTACATATATATATATATATATATAATATATTAGTTTTATTATTACTATTTTTTTTTAAAATAAAAAGTGCTGTGTTATAGGGTTTAGAATATGTGTCACAACAACACATAAATCGCTTTTAATACCTAGGTCCAGACCTAGGCCCACCACAACTTGCGTTCCAAGGTATTGGTGAACGCTTTTTTTTTCAACCTCTGCGGATTGAAGCCACCTGAGATGGATTCCGGCAAACTATTCCATTTGTATGCAGTTCGGACAAAGAAGTTTTTCTGTGATCTGCCAGTATGACAACGTGGGATCCTTATAAACATGGAGCAATTGGTATGGAGTGAAATTTTTTTTTTTTATTTTTCAATTATATCATATTCATAATTTTTAACTCACTAGATTTGAATATTGAAAATTTTGAATTATATATTAGAGATTTTTTGAACACAAAATCTTTTGTTTTGGAGGCAAAAATAAAAGATTTGGATCCAAATATTTTATTTTTTGTTTATTTTTATATTTTTTGTTAAAGAATGGATAACTAAACAATAAATCCTATAGGCTATATCACGTGGAGGCTCGTTTCTTCGAGCAAGCAATAGTGTGCCATTAACAACGAATATTCCATACCTTAGATTGAGGGTGCTACCGAGAACTGAATACAGCTTACCCGCTAGCACCCCTAAGATATCACCTTGGGTAGTGATATCTCTTTGATATTGCCAGTGGAATGTGATATCTAACGTGAACTCGTATGCCAATACCAGGGACTGGAGTACACGGGATAGTCATATGCTTAGATAAAAAATGTATAAACAAATTATTAATCAATAAAATCTGATCCCTCCGTGCGATTCTGATTAGTGCAATCTTATAGTAATTTTGTGTATGATGTAAATAGCTAATTTCTATGTAATTTATTTCCCAATTATTACTTTTATTTATTCAAGAGTGATGTATAATGCAATCGTAACTGTAACCGAAACGTAACGAAAACGTAACGAAAAACGTAACCAAATTAGCAGGTCGAAACAATAACTGAAACGAAAACCGTAATTTTAATTTGCAGAATAACGAAAACTGAAACGAAATTAAATTTATTGCGTTTCACAACACTGATTAAATTGAATTAAATTTCCGTTGTGAGAGATGATGATCTTGATTCTTGATTCTGATGATCTTTGTTTTATGATTGTTTTTTGGTTTCTCGTTAGTAAAAAATTTGATGTTTTTCATCTTCAAAATACCAAACAATTAAATAGATATCGAAATTAAATCAAATTTATTCTATTGTTTTTAATTAATTATACAAAAAATACAATAAAATTGATTGTTTTTCTTTATACGTTTTACTTGTTTTATCAACGGATTTAAAAATAATTCAATATAAATTAATACATGTTAATCTGTCGAAAAGATAAAACGTTGTTTTGGGTTCGTGTTTAATGAATTCTATTCTTTCGAAAATTTGCTATGCTCGTTCAACTTGTAAACTTTTCCTTGAAAAATAAAATATTGCATTAAACACTTACACAATAAATTAATATTGTTCCGATTCTTCACACAAATTGTGGAATGGGTCATTCTCACAGAACAGTGCATTTTCAAGTTGTAAAATTCACAGAAATTAATTATTGTTTTTTCTTAATTTATTTATATATTTACATTCTTCTTACATAAGGCAATTCAGCTTCATTTATGGTAAATATTATATTTACACAACATTTTACTCCAAATGTGATAAAATTCTAAAACTTCAAATTTAATAATAAACAATATTCACTTCAACAAAAGTCAATATAATATTAAAATTATTACTTGAATATATCCTTACCTGTTTTGGAGTTTCACGGAGGTGAGGATTATGTATTATCATTCATGGATTTCACAATAAACTTTAATCAAAACTCATACCAGCTATCTTCTTCCAATTTGCTTTGCTCACTAAAACAAAATGGCTAACAGTGGCTTCTCAGGATACCAGGTGCTCATGACATCACTACCATCTAGTGGCAGTTTTTAGCAACTTTTTTATATATTCACGGAGGTGAGAAAAGTTCTGAAGACAAAACTTTTTGCTGATGTATTAGTTGTTTATTTCAAAATTTAAAGAGAACTATGTTTTAAATAACTAATTTATACTATGTAAAATTCAGGATTATAAAGTATATAAAATATTTTTTAAATATAAATGAATAAAAAAAGAAAGTGCATGACTATATTGTGCATGAATATTTCAGAAAAATCTAAACAAACAGACGTATTGTTATGAAGACATAAAATGTACCTTTTCAAGAGAATTACCCGAATAAGAAAGCATTGCTACTAAATGGAGCATTAAATCTTATAAAATTGCGAAGGACGTTTTTAAAAGAAGTATATACGTATTCCTTGATTTCGTGGTTTTCAAAAAAGTTTAATATTGTAATAGTTCGTTTTTAATACGTAAACAGCTGCTCAGAAATAAAACAATGATGCAAAACGTTCAAATTTGCATAGGTGCATAGAGAGCCAATTTGTAGTTGCAGGTGATTTTATTTTTCGTTTCGTGGTGACAAAATATTCCTGAAACTCAGATAGCATAACAATGTTTTGGGATTTTCGAAACGAACCTATTTCCCTAAAAAATATTTCAACATTTGAATCGACATCTTTCTAAAGCCTAGTAAAAAATTAATTGGTGTCACCATTTTGGAATAAGTTTTAATTTAAACGCTTTTCCTATTAAATGTGAAAAGATCCCGCACTTTCCACGTTTTCACCTGCTTTCCCGTCTTATATAAAATATCCCACAAACGGGAAAAAAACCCGCGATTTAGCAACACTGGTTCCATGTTTTTGTAAAAAATTTATCTTCAAATACTATATATATATAAAGTTCAGATCATTGAATTTTATTATCAGTCGAAAAGCTAATAATGAAAAGAAATAATGTTCAAGTGTCATTTTGTCGTGTTGATCTTAATTCTATTTTCAAATTTAATCGATTCAAAAACTTATGTGAAAAACCCTATTGTTGATACAAATACGGGTAAAGTGAAAGGAAGTGTTTTGACAACAAGATTTGATAACGAGTTCTATGCGTTTCGTGGCATCCGTTATGCTAAATCACCAGTGAATGAATTACGGTTTAAAGTAAATAGTTTTAAAATAGTTTTGTGAAATAAGATACGCTACACACTTGAGCTTAGTTAGCTATTACTCAACTATGTGAGCAAGTTTTGGATGGACTATACACGTGAACAAAGCTAAATCGGAATGTTTTTTTCTTTAACTATGCGAGCTAAACTATAAAACTATTGTAAATTAACTCGCATAGTTAGAGATAAGATCATAGCTGAATAGTATAGCGGGATTAAAAGATAAAATTAGCAAAATACTAAGGCTCTGTACACAGTAGAAGCTGTGAGCGGTTTACAGTAAAGCGATGCTTTTTACTGGGCATAAGCATATACACAAGAGATTCGCTTTGAAATTATTCTGTGCAGTTTTTGAAGCTGAATCGAATGCGTTTTGACTGCTTTTACTATAGAAATACTAGATTATAGTTTTCTAAAATTTATGATGTACAATTTTTGCGATTATATTTTTTATGTATGTTTATATGATTCATTTTCAAAGGGGGTTATACAGGTTTTAGGAGTTTTTCGTAGTAATGCGACAGAGAAAATTTGATTTATTTCATGACCTATCTTAGATGAAAGATAGGTCTGTTGAGTACCGTAGTGTCAAGTTAAATGTCCAAAAGTTTCTCATAAAATGATGCGGATAATTCAAAAAAGTCGGACAAGTGTGATCTTTATATCGCCAGACTATGGACGCATAATAGCATAAATATTTAATCGTAGACGTCAATAGTAAATGTCAATCACATCTACATTGATTAAAAATGACACAAAAATTGTTACTTGAGGTTAAATCTTATCCATAGCTGTTTATGTTAACTAAAGAAAGATTTAGCCAGCTTTTTTATGGTTTAAATTGAGAATATTTTTTCTATAAATCAGAGTCAAAATTTAGGGTGGTGGTGGTATACATATACTTAAAATAAAACTTTTTTAACAATAACTAAAAAACTGTGCATCGCAAAATTCTAAAAAATATTGCAATGTTTCTTTTTTTTTTTTTTTAATAAAATGTGTTGTGTAGTAGGAATTACAATATGTGTCACAATAACACATAAAAACCTTTTAAGACCAAGGGCCCACAACAACATACGTTCAAAGGTGTTGATGGACGTAAATCTTTCTTTTTTTGTTTTTTTTTATATTTTTTGTTAAGGAATGGATAACTAAACAAAAAATCCTATCACTGACAAAATATGACATAGGCTGTATTCTAAACCAAAACTTATTTGAAACTTATTTGTGGAGACTTACTTATTTGAATAAGTAACCTAAATAGGTGACTTATTTGAAATTTTTTTTTCATAGAAAAATCTAATTCGATTTGACAGTGTCAAATATTTTTATGTTTGTTTACTAAATGATTTTCAGGAATAAAACTTCTTTTTCGATTCGTAATAAATTTGATGTAATAATTTAAAATGAAAAAAATAGTTTTGAAAACTCTTTTAATTGATCAAATCAAATAAATCGTTTTAATTAAATTTATTTTCCAATTTGCTGTTTGTTGCTGTCAAAATAAGTATGCTAAATCGTTTAGAATAGCTTTTAAATACTTATTTAAAATGGCGGTGAATAAGTAAGTCTACATAAATAAGTTTCAAATAAGTCGTCGTTTAGAAAACACCCATAGGCCAATATTTTATGATAGAATAGAGGAAATAAAAGTAAATTAAAAAGTAAATAGCAAATTTTTAGAAAAATTTGCTGAAACAAAACAAAACTGTAGTTGCCAATAATCTAGCCGGTTGCATATTCCTTGATCCTGTGACTTAAGTTAAGTGCTCTTTCAAATGACACCCCACTCGCTCGGGTCAAAAAAAGTTTTTTTACCCTCCCCACACCCATCCGCTAAACACACAGAAATATAATTATTTGAGACTTTGCTATAATTGTCATTTAAAGTTTACCAAACTTCCTGTCTATATGCATTTTTCCAAATTTTTCTGTAAATCAGTGTCGAAACGTAAGAAAGATTTACTTTTTTAATAATAACTCGAAAACTGTGCACAGCGAAATTCTAAAAATTGGTGCGTTATTTCTTAAATTAGGTGTTCTTTCAAATGACATCCCACTCGCTGGGTCAACAAAAGTTTTTTTTGCCCTCCTTACATCCATCCCTTAAACACACAAGAAATATAATTATTTGAGAGTTCGCTATAATTTTCGTTCAAAATATAGCAAACTTCCTGTCTCTGTTAATTTTTTTAATTTTTTCTGTCTATCAGTGTCGCAACATAGTGGGGGGGGGAGGTAACAGTCTGAAATTTGCACATTTTTTAGAATAACTCAAAAGCTGTGCACCGCAAAATTCTAAAAAAAATTGCAATAGTTCTTAAATTCGGTGCTCTTTCAAACGACGGTGCTTTTTCAAACCCCACTCGCTTGGTTCAAACATTTCACCCTTCCCCACCCCAATTCCTTAAAAGCACAAAAATATAATTATTTGAGACTTCGCTATAATTTTCGTCCAGAGTTTATCAATCTTTCTGTCTCTGCGAATTTTTTCAAATTTTTCTGTTAATTAAGCTCGAAATGCAAGGAGGAGGTAACTTTTGTGTCACTTTTTTCTTTTTTGACAATAATTCAAAATTTATGCATTGCAAAAATCTAAAAAAAATGATAATGTTTCTAAAATCAAGTGCTCTTTCAAATGACACCCCACTTGACCTGATTCTAAATGATGTTCTTACCCCTTATAATCCCCACCCCTTTAATAAATATAGTTATGAGTATCTGCCACTTTTCTATATTTTTCATTAAAAACCTACTCATTTTTATATGTTATATACAAATATATTTCAAGATTTTCGATGAAATAGGGTCGGAGTTATTCGGGGGAATAAAACATCCAGAAAACGTCATTTTTCAGAATTATACAAAAAATGGTGAGGTGTAAAATTCCAAAATACATTTTTAAATAATGCTGAAATGAAGCCCTTTCATATGATACCCTACTCGTCTCGATAAAAAAGTGTATGTTCTCAAAGGCTTTACATCGTACCTCTGTAAAACAAACAAATACAACTTTATTTATTTTTTAACCCGCCATCTTGTGTGGATATTTTAGTTTTATAAGCACCTCAAATTTTAAGTTCATCGGATTAATGGTTCACGAGATAATCGAAATAATGTGAAAAACACATTGTACTAAAAACACTCTCACGTATAAAAAACGGAACCCTAAAAACATTATTCAAAAATGCTTTTTCAAACTAGTACTAACAAGGTATTTGGAGTTGATTATATTTCTCCAACTACACTTAAAACATTTGATGGCCACTATAAGGACCAATCCTAACTAAAATCTTCTATTTTTCATATAAGAAAGTGATTTTTCCTGAAACTTTCGTACGTTTTTGGAAGAGCAGATTTGTCTTCAAAAAATTGTGCAGGGGCTGAAATCTCAAGCTCTGAGATATCAAGACTTCGGTCTGGGTTGAGGATTTTGATATAGTATTTGGCAAAAAACTTTTATGAGGATCCTGTTTTTAGTTTTTTAGTTTTGGGCGGCAATGTATATCAAACATTAAACTCTTTGTTAAAGTACATGTATTTTATCTCTGTTTAGAAATTTATTATAAAACTAATACGAAACCTCAATACCTTGCCGAAAAATAATGACAGATCATAAATTAATATAATGTAGTGAAAAGATGATATATTACAACCAGCGAGCTACTTAAAAGCGTCTCCATTTAGATTTTCGAGAAAATATAACAAAATCCAAAATTCATATTTCTCTCAAAATTCCAAAAATATACTCACAATTATAATTAAGAAAAAAATTTAAACTTTTTTTAATATTCTAAAAATTTTCCAAAAATTATAAGAAAATCAAAGATTGAAACTTTTTTCAATATTCTAAAAATATTGCAAAACTTATAACTAAATCAAAAATACAAACTTTTTCCCAAATTCTTAAAATATTTCAAAAATTATAATAAATTCTAAAATTTCCATGTCCAATTTCATGTTCAATTACATTTCATGTCATACAAATAATTAATTTTATTTTTTTCCAAAAAATTTGATAAAAATAAATGAAAAACATTCTCAATCATACAAATTCCGACTATCAAGATTTCTTTCAATTCAAAGTTACTACTCATTATAACTTAAAATTACCATTTTTTAAGGACGAAATATGCAAATTTTTTTGGTTTTAACACCCTTTACGATTTTTTTGACAGACTTCCGGTACAGCTATCGAACACACCGTCCTTTCGGCTCTTCCCATTGAGTATACCTATTTTTAGAAACAAAAAAATTTGAAATCATTCAAGCGATTTTCTTGATTTCGTATGTTGTGACGAACGGCCGGCCGGCCGGCAGACAGACATACATTTTTTTTAGAATCAGTAGGTTCAAAGAGGTCGAGAAATGCCAAAAAAGTGGGGGTAAGAATTTAACTTTTGGCTCGAGAATGTAATACTTAGGTCTTTCAAAACGGAACCTTAAAAATTAAGTTACTAATTCAACTTCTTAAAAAAATAAAAATTCAAGAAAAAAATTAAAACTTTGATAATATATTACATAAAGAAAAACAAGTTCCTTACATATTTAAATGATTTAAGAAATAAGATTTTAGAAAACATACGGTATTAATTTGGAAATAATATTTCCGAAGGCTGAAAAACCCGTTCCGATTCCACTCTTGTTGGTTGAATGGTCAATAAATCAAAATACATTCACTGCAAAAAGGGTCCTCTATGACTGTTTTGCTTAAATATTTTCATTTTCTTCTCAATTGTGGTGACCAGGTTTTGTATATGTATTAAGCGTGAATTAATACTGCGTTGTAGTTCATCTTCCAAATTGTTTTTCTCTACTAAATCGACCGGATCCACATCCTCAGTTGCATTTCCGTTGTAATCTGTGCTCAATGAAACAGTGTGGGAGTTCGATCATCCGTTGCACATCCCATGTAATGTCAAATAATCGTTAATGAAAACTTGTAAGCGGCTGCAACTAGGAAGGTTAATATATGAAGTACCATCAACAAATGCAGTGTTCAATTCTGCAAAAATTTTAATACTCCAGATGTTTTCAGTTCTCTCTCCTTTATGCGAATTATTGAGGCATTCGTCAAGTCACGAACTAGTTGCTTTGATTTTCTAGCAAACTTTGATTAGTACAAACTACAAACTGAAGAGCGAAATATGAGTAAAAAATGCTAATATCTTTTAAAAATATTAGTAAAATTAACAAAAATAAACTTGGGTTACCAACAATCCTAGTGCTATAGTGACATATTTCTTGATCATGTGATGTATGGTCCTCCTCCTCTGTCTAGTAATATCTCCCTGCTATTGCCAATGGTATATAATATCTCACGTTAGCTCGTATGTGTAAGCGACGTTATCACATCCGTAGATCAAAAATTTAAAATAATATTAATATTACTTATTTTTTAAACTGAATTTCGTGGTTTCATTGATTAATCCCAGTAAATATGACTAGCACGAGGTTTTCTTTCATGAATCTCAGGCTTTCAGTATCATTAAAATCAGTCGGGATTCCGGGTGCCCAACATTTAAGATCCTGAGATTGCAATCCTTGGTACTATGTACATTCAATCGCATTAACAGCAGTGCAAAACAGCTCCGTTTATGCATAGCAACGCTCACTGCTTCCACTGTGTACGTAGCCTAACTTGAATTTTCATCAAGGCACCAGAGCCAATAGATAACTGGGATGGAGTTTTTGATGCTACTGAAGATGGTCCAGCGTGTCCCCAACCAACAAATATAGTACAATCTGAAGATTGCTTAAGATTAAATATTTATTCAAAAGAAGTATGTAATTGATTTTAGTCAAGCAAATGTTTATTGTAGAATATTAAACTAATTTTTGTATAAACAGCTAACAAATGCTAAGAAACCTGTTGTATTCCAAATACATGGTGGAGCATTTGATCACGCTTCTGGATTAAGTACTGATCGTGGAGGTCCAAGATACCTAATGGAACACGACATCGTGCTTGTTACCATAAATTATCGCCTTGGAGCATTAGGAATGTTAGGGTTAGGTATAAGTGATGCACCTGGTAATGCTGGTTTTAAAGATCAAGTTATTGCATTAAGATGGGTCAAAAGTAATATAGAACAGTTTGGAGGAGATTCTGATCAAATAACTATTCTAGGACATAGTTCTGGAGGATTTTCAATATTTCTACATCTCGTCTCACCAATGTCACAAAACTTATTCAGCAAGGCGATAAGTATGAGTGCAATTGGCTTTTTTTATAAAATAAGTTCAGACCAAATTCAAAAGGCGCATCAACAAGCTGTACATGCTGGTTGTACGAATTGTTCAACTCCCCAAGAAATATTTAATTTTATGAAAGCAACGAACTCGGCTCGTTTATATGACCATTTGGACCAGGAAAACAATCTCCTTCACCTGAATTCCTATTGGACCGCAGTACTTGAAGAAGATTTTGGACAGGAAAGATTTTTAACAGAGGATTCGTTCGTTTCGTTCAAAAACGGAAATTTTGCTAAAGTTCCAATAGTAGTTGGTTTTTCAAATGCTGAGTTTGCTTCTATTGCTTATAACATCATAGCCAACGAAACCATACGCAACTTATTTTCTGAACAATCTGACTGGCTTTTACCAATATGTTTTTGGTGTGAAGAAAAATCAGATTATGGAAAAAAAATTGCTCCAGCTTTTCTAGAAGCATATGGCATATCAATCCCATTACAAAAGGAACAATTTCCAAATGTCGCACAGGTAAAATTCAAAATATCTCGAACAAATTTATTGTTAATGTTTTACATTTGATTTTTTAGTTGTATGGTGATGGTTTATTGCGGTCTACAGTTCAGCGTATTGTGGATTATATACATAATTATGTTGACGTTTTTTACTATTATTTGACATTCTCCCAAAGATTTAGTTTTTTCATGCCAGATGGTAAGCCATATGGTGTTGATCATGCTGATGACATAATATATATGTTTGATGCTGACCCTTTATTCACTCGAAATGATCCAGAGGATTTAATTGTGGAGCGAATTACCAGAATAGTTGTACAATTTGCGTTGTCAGGGTCAGCAGGTTACATTTAACATAAAACAAAATAACATTAATGAGTTTTTTTCAGAAATCCGAATAAGCAAGATGATCAATATATAGGACAAACAGTATGGCAGCCCTACACCGATAAAAACCACTACTACCTGGATTTTGGAGATGAATTGGTTTTAAAGAAAAATTTAATGGATGATCGTATGAACATTTGGTATAAATATTTTAAATAAATAACAATAAAGGGTTAACCTGTTTTTTTTAAAGTTTAATCAGAATGTTTAAACTTTTGTTTTTTCGTAATCAGTGAAGATTTGAGCTAATGCCATAGAGAATTGTATAATAGTTTTATAATCATAACATTTCAGAATCAATTAATTAAAAAAAAACAAAGTTCGAACCTAAAAAAATTACTTCTTTAGATTTTCAGCTTCACTTGGATAAAACCCCTCGTTAGTGTAAGCCTGCTTGCTTTTTAGCACAACGTGAACTTATAGCGCCATTTTGAACTCAATATAAAAAAAAATTAAGTGCGTAATCTTTACTCTCTGTTGAAGTAAAACTTGTTTGCCTACTGTGGCGGTATTGCTAAAAATATAAAATATAAAATAAATAAGCCAAATTGAAATTTAGAATAGCATTTCTTAATAATATAATTTACAACAATCTGTTATAAAAAGCCATATTTACATAATGTTTTACAAAGTCTTAAAAGCTATTACAAATTAAATTTCACGATCAAAACATGTCTACTTAATTCAACAACAAGATTTGATAAAACAATTGATGCAGATTTTCAAGAAATTTAGCAAATTTGCAAAGTAAAGGTTATGTTTCTCACTTTAGTTATCATGAACCTCTAATTTTGTTTTTCAATTATGATAATAATTGAATTGACTTTGTAATACATTATGTAAATATTGCTTTTTATTATACATGTTGTAAATTTTGTTATCAAGAAATGCTACTCTAAATTGCAATATGACATATTTATTTTATATTTAATCTTTTTCGTAATACCTACAGTAGCCGTAAACATTTACTTCAACCGCGTGCAAAGTTAACACGCACTCATTTTTTTATTTAACAAAACACATTTAATCAACACAAATGCTATTATTTCAAAATAAAATTTTGAAAAAAACGGCATACAAAATAATTATATATGACGGTCATACAAAATAATTATATATGACCACCTCGCTATCTATAGTAATATAATACATCTTAACCTATCCAAACAGATTAAGATGTTTTGACGAAATCGGCTAAAATACATAAAAATGCGGGTTTTTCCAATTATCTGAAAAATGGTATTTTTCACATCAAATAAAAATATGGGACCCTCTCGAAATCAACCCAAATAGAATACAATTTAAATCATCCAAATCGAACGATCCGTTTTTGAGAAATCGGCCAACATACAAAAATAAACACACAATGAAATACAGAACCTCCTCTTTTTTGAAGTCGCGGTTAAAAACTAAAAGAATTCCATACATAAATTTAAAAATAACGAAACTCAATAATTGAGTATTAAAATCGACACATCCAACTCATACAATATTTAATACGAGACTGAATAATAGTATAATTTCCTACAAGAGATGAAAACGCCGCTTTTTCGTGACTGAAAATTTGTTCACAAGATGCCTTAGCCGAGTGGGGCAATTTCACAAGCGTAAAATGTTGTCATCTCGCGTAGGAAATACAATTTTTTCTATGATAGTAAATATATAAACGTAATAATTATTAGAAATTATTAAATTAGAAATCGACAAAATAACATATAAAATTCATATTCTATTTTTTCATGGTTACTTTGATTTAAAATCTTAATAAAATTTAATGCAAATACCAAAGCAAAAACAATTTGTTATTCTTTTGACACTATTGGAATTCAAAAAATGTTTAACGCAATATGGAAAAATAAAACTCCATATAAAAAAATTCAAAAAAATTTTATCAAAAACACAATTTTTTGCATTTGGCATGTTTTTTTTTAACGGTGTCAAAGAACCGGGCTATGATGAATATAGGAGGTATTGCACACACACACAAACACACACACACACACACACACACACACACACACACACACACACACACACACACACACACACACACACACACACACACACACACAGAACTCATGAGCACTATGAGCAGTTCCAAAATGATTTTCGCGAAAAGCGGAAAGAATTGCGGAAAGCAATTGCTAATAGTAAGAGCAGATCATTCCAGTGTCTTATAGATGAAGTTCAGAATAACCCATGGGGAAGTGCGTACAAAATTGTACTTACTAAACTCAAGGGTGTTCAATCAGCTGCACCAGTGTGCCCAGATATAATGGCTGAAATTGTATCCGGCCTTTTTCCACACCACGTTGACTTCTCCGTACCTCGTTAGCTGCAAATTGACGAAAATTCAATTTCGGCTGTCACCACCGAAGAGGTCCTACACGCGTTGCTCAGATTATCCGTTAATAGCACGCCCGGTCTAGACGGCATCCCAAATATCGTCTTAAAAACAGCGATAAAGAAGAAGCCGAATGTATTCGAAAATATCTACACTGCGTGCCTAAAAGAAGGGATATTTCCTGAGGAATGGAAGCGCCAACGCCTTGTGTTTATACCGAAAGGTGACAAGCCACCAGAAGAACCCTCGTCCTACCGCCCACTGTGCATGCTGGACACAACTGGAAAGATCTTTGAGAGAATTATTGGTACTCGACTTGAGCAACATACTGAAGGCGAGTGGGGCCTTTCTGACCGGCAGTTTGGTTTCAGAAAGAAGCGCTCTACCGTTGATGCAGTATCTGCAGTATGTGAGATAGCGCATAAAGCTTTGAGTGGTAAAAGATGGGTAGAAGGTGATAAACAGTATTGTGCTGTTGTCACTCTGGATGTTAAAAACGCCTTTAACTCTGCCAACTGGAACCAAATCATGAGAGCCCTATACGAACTGCATGTACCTGACTACCTGCTACGTATAATAGCCAGCTACTTCACGGGAAGAACTCTGGTCTATGATACCGAAGCAGGTCCTAAGAAGTACAATATAACAGGAGGAGTACCCCAAGGATCGGTCCTTGGACCCCTGCTGTGGAACATCATGTACGATGGTGTACTCAGAGTACGTGTGCCGGCACAAACAACGATTATCGGCTATGCAGACGACATTGCCATAGTTGTCGTAGCCAAAAACCTTACTGACATTACGAGCAACTGTAACCAGACCATAACCAGCGTTAAAGCATGGCTGAACAGCAAAGGACTAGAGTTGGCCGATCACAAAACGGAAGCCGTACTAATGAGTAGCAGAAAAGTGGTGGAAAGTATCGATATCCAGGTTGGTGGACAGATCATAAAATCTGGCCAGCACCTGAAGTATCTTGGAGTCGTTCTAGACCACAGACTCAACTTTAGAGACCACTTGATGTACGCTGGTGACAAAGCCAAACGAGTGGGGGCTGCTCTTGCAAGGCTAATGTCAAACATTGGCGGCCCTAGACAACCGATCAGACAGCTTCTCGGTAGCGTTATCACATCAATATTGATGTATGCGGCACCCATATGAGCCTCAGCGGTGGAAACGCCATCTTATGTTAGACCTATCAAAACGGCCTACAGACTGACATCGTTGCGCATTTGCTGTGCTTTTCGCACGGTGTCTGACGAGGCTGTAAATGTTATTGCGAGTAGGATGCCAATCGATATTGCAGCAAAAGAGGTATCGGCTCTGCGTATAGCAACACGAAATGATAGGGACCGACGAACACGTGAAGACTTCAACATGGACAGTCATATAGAATGGCAAGCGAAATGGGAAGCTTCCACCAACGGACGATGGACGTTTGTGATGATCCCTGACATAAAAACATGGACATCAAGAAAACACGGTGATGTCAACCATCATTTGACGCAATAGATCTCAGGCCATGGATGTTTCCGTGAGTACTTATACAAGTATAAGCACGTAACGGATCCATACTGTCTCTACTGTGAGGGTAAGGCCGAGAACGCTGAGCACGTGCTAATCGAATGCGGAAGGTTTGCACATTCGAGAAGACTTATTGAGCAGCATATGGGAGAGTCAATCACTCCGCATAGCCTCATGCAATTTATGCTGAGCTCAAAAGACAACTGGGACATAGCGAATGAGATCATCACAAGTATGATGAAACGACTGAGACAAGACGAACGAAGAGCAGCCATGCTCAACACTACACAGCGAAACCACGACAACACATAATAATCGAGAGAGTACTACACTCAAACAATGCCCTGCGAAGGAATGCCTTAATTGGTGGTACCGCAGGGATACAACAGGACTACAAGAGCAAGGGAGATGTTTTTACCCGGTAAGAACCCACGGTCGCCTGGAAAGCCGGGTTCCAGGTAGATTTTTGAAACGTTTCATCTTCCTACGAAAAACAAAAAAAAAACACACACACACACACAGGGCTAAGCTTCAGGCTACTGTGGGGGTCACAGGTGGCGGATAGTGAACGGCCTACATACTGACATGATGTATGTAGGTGAGCTGCGAATACGCGAATAAGCAGTCCCCGACCAAGAGCGCAACATAAATCCACCAGCGTCTGTCCCACAGTGGGAGGCTCACTGGTCAGCGTCTGTCTTCATGTTAGAAGCGGCTGGTTATTTCCACCTGGCAGTAGGTATAAAATGCTAAGAGAAGAAAAACTCCGAAAATAAAACAACATGGAGGGTCATTTAGGATCAAAGCTTACGGTGCAGGGATTAGGTACCCCAGTGCCGGCGACTGCAGTGAGTGAGCAAGCAGGCTCCCAGTCGTCGATATCCAGCGACTGCAATGATACAGTGGTGGCAAACTTGGCCGCTGTATCAGCTAGTACTACAAGTGACAAGAAGAAGCCAGAGCAGGTGTTTGCCAGGAGCAGTAAGATGGCTAGGTCACCATTAAAACGAAGCAATAGTTTGAGCGACAGTCCATGCACTTCCGCTGGATTGCCAGCCAATAACAATAAAATAGTGCCAAAAGTGCCTCCTGTACCATCTGCTGCGAGAAATGCACCGCAAAATGCTACCAAGCGCCCGGATCTAGGTCACGCGAAAACAATAAACGTCAGTGGATCACCATCAAACGTCACGATGAAGGCAGTTACACCAAAACAACCAGCGACAAACCAGGTGATACCAGTAGGAGGTACACAGGGTGTCTATAGCAATGGCATAGAAACCTTATTGGTAGTCAGCTGTAAAATTGAGCAGCTGCAAAAAATGATGTCGAGCACACGGTCCATAAATCTAACGTTTAGGAACCTTGTGAACGAAATCGAACAGTTGCACAAATCGGCTGTGAATGACCTCACTGTTGTCCAAAGCGTCAGGCCACAAGTGAACAAAGTGTGTCAAACTTCACCGACCTTAAAACCAAGCGTCGATGAAAAATCAAAAAGACGACGAAGTGGAAATGGTGAGGACATGAAAGGACAGCTGCCCTCACCGAAAAAAACTAAAACCGGAAGAAGGATCTTGAAAGAACAAAGATCAAGATCCGAGCAGAGCGTGATCAGGTCAAATGAACAGCAGGTCGAGCCCTTGAATCAAAACGCGCTCCCTGTGGAAGCATCCGAAACGGAGTGGCAACACGTGAGAAAACTGAAAAAGAGGAGAAAAAAAACGCGTCCTGTTGAGCCTACGCGAAACGAACCACGCAAACCTACGAAAAGAGCACCACGGTCGGATGCTTTAATAATATCTAGGTCCGGTGAAAAAAGTTATGCGCAAATGCTAAAAGAAATGAAAGAGAACCCGGAACTAAAAGAGCTCGATTGTGTCACCAAGATTAGGAAGACAGCTAAAGGCGAGCTGCTTCTTGAACTTAAAAAAGGCGAACACAATCAAAAGCTTAAAGAGCACGCAGAGCTAGCACTCAGAGACTCGGCGAGTGTTAGGTCAGTGTGCCAAGAAAGTCTTATAGAGTGTCGCGACTTAGACGAGATCACAACGAGAGAAGATATTTGCATTGCAATCCAGGCACAATTTCCTACAATTGGGTCTGTCCAAACAAATGCAATCAAATCGTTAAGGACATTACGAGACGGAACTCAGACGGCACTAATCAGCCTCCCTGAACGATCAGCGCATGCGCTCGTTGCGTCTGGACACATCCGAATAGGATGGGTAAGATGCAGACTGCGCGAGCGAATCACTCCAACACGCTGTTTCAGATGCCTTGATTACGGTCATGTAGCAAGGCAATGTAAAAGTGATGTGGATCGAACGGGGATATGTTTTAGATGCGGAGGAACAGGACATAAATCAAAAGGATGCAAAGAGCCCCCAACATGTGCTCTTTGCCTGCCGGGAACCACAGGGACTAATGGGCATTCTACAGGAGGCAGTAGATGTCCAGCCTACAAAAGAGCGCTAAAGCCGACTTCTGCCCGTCATGGTTAAGTGTATCCAGATAAATCTTAGCCACTGCGAGGCGGCACAGGACCTACTGACACAAACCGTTAGAGATCAGCAAGTGGACGTGGCATTGATTTGCGAACAATATCGAACCCCTGTTGGCGATTCGAACTGGGTTGAAGACAGGACGAGCAAAGCTGCTATCTGGACCTGCAATGCTCTCCCTTTTGAACGCAGATCTAGTCGTCAGCCTGAGAGTTTTGTCTATGCCAAAATCAAAGGTGTCCACTTCTACAGCTGCTACATTCCTCCTAGCACCCCACTGGACGAATTCGAAGAGACACTTGACCGACTAGTAACAGACGTCAGAGGTAAATCACCCATCGTAATTGCGGGTGATTTTAACGCTTGGGCCGTTGAATGGGGAAGTAAACGTACTAACCCTAGAGGTAGGGCATTACTTGAGGCATTTGCCAGACTTGATCTGGTACTGCTCAACCATGGTTCCACAGAGACATATAATAAAGGAGAAGCAAGTTCAATTACCGATATCACTTTTGCAAGTGGGACACTCTCGAGAGGAGCACAATGGAAGGTGTCTGATTTGTATACGCAAAGTGATCATCGTTCTATTATATTTGAAACCCAACCACCACAGCGGTTTGAAAGGCGCCAAGTCAAGCGGAAGGCGCAGCAAAATGGGTGGAAAATCAAAGAGTTGGACACGGAGATGTTGGACTACATGGTTGAATGCATGCCAATACCGGAGAGTGGTGCCAAGATAGGAGCAGAATTTATTGCGAGATATCTTAAAAGCACCTGTGATGCATCTAAGCAACGGTAATGGACGGTCCCCAGTCTTCTGGTGGACCGAAAACATTGCCCGTCTGAGAAAAGAGTGCCTCAAACTCCGGAGGAAATGTACACGAAGGATAAATCATGAGCGCTATGAGCAGTTCCAAAATAATTTTCCCGAAAAGCGGAAAGAATTGCGGAAAGCAATTGCTAATAGTAAGAGCAGATCATTCCAGTGTCTTATAGATGAAGTTCAGAATAACCCATGGGGAAGTGCGTACAAAATTGTGCTTACTAAACTCAAGGGTGTTCAATCAGCTGCACCAGTGTGCCCAGATATAATGGCTGAAATTGTATCCGGCCTTTTTCCACACCACGTTGACTTCTCCCTACCTCGTTAGCTGCAAATTGACGAAAATTCAATTTCGGCTGTCACCACCGAAGAGGTCCTAAACGCGTTGCTCAGATTATCCGTGAATAGCACGCCCGGTCAAGACGGCATCCCAAATATCGTCTTAAAAACAGCGATAAAGAAGAAGCCGAATGTATTCGAAAATATCTACACTGCGTGCCTAAGAGAAGGGATATTTCCTGAGGAATGGAAGCGCGAGGTGACAAGCCACCAGAAGAACCCTCGTCCTACGGCCCACTGTACATGCTACATACAACTGAAAATATCTTTGAGAGAATTATTGGTACTCGACTTGAGCAACATACTGAAGGCGAGTGGAGAAGCGCTCTACCGTTGATGCAATATCTGCAGTATGTGAGATAGCGCATAAAGCTTTGAGTGGTAAAAGATGGCTAGAGGGTGATAAACAATATTGTGCTGTTGTCACTCTGGATGTTAAAGATGCCTTTAACTCTGCCAACTGGAATCAAATCATGAGAGCCCTATACCAACTGCATGTACCTGACTACCTGCTACGTATAATAGCCAGCTACTTCACGGGAAGAACACCGGTCTGTGATACCGAAGCAGGTCCTAAGAAGTACAATATAACAGGAGGAGTACCCCAAGGATCGGTCTTTGGACCCCTGCTGTGGAACATCATGTACGATGGTGTTCTCAGAGTACGTGTGCCGGCACAAACAACGATTATCGGCTATGCAGACGACATTGCCATAGTTGTCGTAGCCAAAAACCTTACGGACATTACGAGCAACTGTAACCAGACCATAACCAGCGTTAGAGCATGACTGAACAGCAAAGGACTAGAGTTGGCCGATCACAAAACGGAAGTTGTACTAATGAGTAATGAGTAGCAGAAAAGTGGTGGAAAGTATCGATATCTTGGTTGGTGGACAGATCATAAAATCTGGCCCACACCTGAAGTATCTTGAAGTCGTTCTACGCCATAGACTCAACTTTAGAGACCACTTGATGTACGCTGGTGACAAAGCTAAACGAGTGGGGGTAGCTCTTGCAAGGCTGATGCCAAACATTGGCGGCCCTAGACAACCGATCAGAAAGCTTCTCGGTAGCGTTACCACATCAATATTGATGTATGCGGCACCCATATGGGCCTCAGCAGTGGAAACGCCATCTTATGTTAGACCTATCAAAACGGCCTACAGACTGACATCGTTGCGCATTTGCTGTGCTTTTCGCACGGTGTCTGACGAGGCTGTAAATGTTATTGCGAGTAGGATGCCAATCGATATTGCAGCAAAAGAGGTATCGGCTCTGCGTACAGCAAAACGAAATGATAGGGACGGACGAACACGCGAAGACTTCAACATGGACAATCATATAGAATGGCAAGCGAAATAGGAAGCTTTCACCAACGGACGATGGACCTTTGTGATGATCCCTGACATAAAAGCATGGACATCAAGAAAACACGGTGATTTCAACCATCATTTGACGCAGATGATCTCAGGCCATGGATGTTTCCGTGAGTATTTATACAAGTATAAGCACGTAACGGATCCATACTGTCTCTACTGTGAGGGTAAGGCCGAGAACGCTGAGCACGTGCTAATCGAATGCGGAAGGTTTGCACATTCGAGAAGACTTATTGAGCAGCATATGGGAGAGTCAATCACTCCGTATAGCCTCATGCAATTTATGCTGAGCTCAAAAGACAACTGGGACATAGCGAATGAGATCATCACAAGTAAGATGAAACGACTGAGACAAGACGAACGAAGAGCAGCCATGCTCAACACTACACAGCGAAACCACGACAACACATAATCGAGAGAGTACTACACTCAACCCCTTCTCTGCGAAGGAATGCCTTAATTGGTGGTACCGCAGGGAAACAACAGGACTACAAGAGCAAAGGAGATGTTTTTACCCGGTAAGAACCCGCGTTCGCATGGAACCCGACTTTCCAGGCGACCGCGGGTTCTTACCGGGTAAAAACATCTCCTCTCAAGGTTGGATTTTTTGAAACGTTTCATCTTCCTACGGAAAACAAAAAAAAAAGACACACACTTCAGACTACTGTGGGGGTCACAAGTGGCGGATTGTGAACGGCCTATATACTTACATGATGTTTGTAGGTTAGCTGCGAATACGAAAATAAGCAGTCCCCGACCAAGAGCACAACAAAAATCCACGAGCGTCTGTCCCACAGTGGGCGGCTCACTGGTCAGCGTCTGTCTTCATGCTAGAAGCGGCTGGTTATTTCCACCTGGAAGTAGGTATAAAATGCTAAGGGATGATAACTCCGAAAATACATCCCCATGGAGAGTTTATTAGGATCAAAGCTTACGGTGCAGGTACTAGGTACACCAGTACCGGCAACTGAAGTGAGTGAGCAAACAGGCTCCCAGTCGTCGATATCCAGCGACTGCAATGATACAATGGTGGCAAGCTTGGCCGCTGTATCAGCTTGTTGTGGTTCTACTAAGAGGACGACCCGTGTTTGAAGTAGTAGAACCTCTATAAAAAGCTGTCATGCACTTATTATGATAAAAAGCCGGAATTTCATCTGAATCTTTTATACTATCCATTCGAGCACGCAATGTTTTCTGAAACGCATCAGACACATCCTTTTCTCTCAAAGCACATAAAATATTTTGTTTTGTTCATTCTACTTAATGGTACGAAAATCACTGTTCCTGTTACAAGCTTCATCGCAAAAAAAACAAAACTTCTCAAAATCAAAGTGAAGTGCTTCTTTTCTAGCCTTTTTAAAACCAGATATTCTAGTGGTCTTATCTTCTGCAGCAGTAGCAATTGAACTGGATTTGGTGTATGACGCTCGACAACTGTCGTGGACGTGGGCTTCAGAACTTTTCTGAAATGTTTTGAATCTGTTGTCTTTTCTGTTTCTGCTAGATGTTATCAGAGATTCAATCAGGCGCTGTTAGACAACAACCAGCTTTCCATCACTATTTCCACAAAGTAGACAAGAAGGTACTTCTTCCATGATTATGTAAATCTACAGGATAGAGTTTCTTTAATTAAATAAATTAATTAAAGAAAAAAAAAATTAAAAATCAGAAACATTCAATTGTATATAAGAAAATAAGATTTTACCTTAAAAAGTTATCACTATCGTAGAAGTTATAATAGTACATTATGATGCAAGGACGTAAAGCTAAAGATTTTGGACGTATGTGGAGTTTGCAAATCGAGGCGCTAGCCGAGCCGAACATTACGATTGCCCGAGGATCTTGTAATTTTGCTACCACAATTTAGTTTTTTATTAATGGGATATGGAAATTTCTTTTAGAAAACGAGGGTATATAAATTTTTTTCGATTTTAAGTCTCCGCTTATCATATATAGTCGTTTGGCACTAAAATTTTCCCGAATTTCCGAGATGGGCCACATTGCAATAGGTAGATTTTTATATAAAATATACCTAAAACGGTTTGCCAGAATTATTAAAACTAGGAAACGCCCGGTGGCCGAAATTCGACCATTGTAAATGGAAATTGTAGGGAGACCTCCCAACAAAATAGCAACAACACATTATTTCAGAGTTTGTTTTATTGATTTTGAATTGCGAAACAAAAAACTTGGAAAAAAATAAAATAACCGAACAAAAAACACTCATATCACATTTTTCCCCTTTTTTCTCAAAAAATCGTAAAAATTAAAAAAGAACTACTACTCAAGACCTTTCCAACGATATCCATATTGCCCCACTTTTTGGGGGCAAATATTTTGAAATTGTACCACAAATATAGTACTTACATATTTATATATGTAAGGGTAGCGAAAATCCGAAATTCTACGTCCACGCCGTGCTACCTGGGTAACGCTAACAGAATTAGGTTGGTGTAGTTGAGAGGGGCAGAGTAAATACTGCTTATACTTAATGATTCTGCACCATGGCGAGTCATTGGCGCCATAAAACCAATGCAACTCAAGCGTCTGTTCTCCATGTTAGGGGCGGCTTGGAGCGGGCGTCTGTCTTGGATCAAGCGGCTCGCTATATAAATGTGTAGAAAGCGTCTGTTCTCCATGCTAGGGGCGGCTTTCAGTGGGCGTCTGTCTTGGATCAAGCGGCTCGCTATATAAACGTGTAAAAAGGTTGTTTCTGGTGACCTTAAGATGCAGAACGAACCCATTCACGAAAATTTGGGTTGGGCGAAGGGCTAACACCCCATTTCCGTAAAAAAATTATTGTCATGAATTCTGTACACAGGCCTCGGAATATCTCGGATTCATTATTGGAACGACCTCGGAAACTGTACCCGGACTACGATTTAAAAATGGGAACCTGGAACGTGCTTAGCCTCAGAAGACCAGGAGATCTCCTAAAACTCACTCAACAAGTCGAGAGCTACACACTGGATATAGTGGCATTACAAGAACTAAGATGGCCAGGCAGTGGAATCCATGAAACAGCGAAAGGATACACTCTGTATTATTGCGGTCATCAAAACGGAGGAGAATTTGGAGTTGGCTTTCTTATACACCGTCGCGTGAATCAGCATGTTATCGACTTCTGCCCTATTAATATGCGGTTATGCACACTGAGAATCCGCACGCAAAAATTCAATGTAACGATCGTCAATGTTCATGCACCTACTGAAGATAAAGCAGATGATATTAAAGACCTGTTCTTCCTAGAACTCGAGGAAGTCATCAATAACATCCCGCGGCACGATATAAAAATCGTGGTAGGTGACTTTAATGCTCAAATCGGTAGGATTGCAGAACTTAAAACACATATCGGCCCTAACAGCTTGCATCATACCAGCAACAATAACGGTTTTCGCGCAGCCGAGCTGGCTATGATGTATGATCTAGTAATTTCCAGCACTTTCTTCCCTCACAAGAGAATTCACAAGGCAACGTGGAAATCAAATGACGGAAGAACGGAAAATCAAATCGATCACGTCATGATCTCTAAGAGACACTCTACAAGTATAACTGACGTTCGATCATACAGAGGTGCTGATATGGACACCGATCATATGCTTGTCATCTTTAAGTACAAGTGCAAGTTGTCATCCACATTTAACAGACAAGCAAAAAAGACCGTGCGCTGGAATGTCGAAGCATTTAAACATCCGGAAACGCTGAATAGATATCAGGAAATAATAACACAAAACATAGAAGAGCATGACATCTCTTCTGAGATGCCATTAAACATACAAGAAGAATGGCAAACGCTTCAATCAACCATTATAGCCGCAGCACAAACTACAATCGGAAAACGACCACCGAAATCACACAACGAATGGTTTGACGACGAGTGCCGCCAATCCGTTGAAAATAAACAAAAACTGCGAGAAAAATGGTTAACAAGGAACACCCGAAGCTCCCAAGCTGATTATCTATGCGCCAGGAAAGCCTCAGCAAAACTTCTACGTAAAAAGAAACGCGAACACATGAAGAGCTGCATCGAAAACATCAACCAACATGCGGCCAACGGAAATTCAAAAGAGTGCTTTGCCAATGCACGAAATCTGACCAAAGATTTCCACCCAAGATCTACAGCCATCAAAAATGTAAATAATGAACTTACAACAAGTGAACGTGATGTGCTGGCAGTGTGGCGATCCCACTTTCAAGACCTACTGAATAGGACGAACGAAGTTCATCCTATTCGAGCAATTGCTCCATCAACTGAAGAGATTTTTGTCCCTTACCCAGCAATAGAAGAAGTGGAAGCTGCCATTAAAAAACTGAAAAATGGCAAATCACCAGGTTTCGATGGAATTCCCGCAGAACTTCTGAAAAATGGAGGAGCAGCTCTGGTCTCACGTATATACGATCTGATTCTTGCAATCTGGGACCAAGAAGAACTACCTGATGAATGGAAAACAGCTCTCATTGTTCCGCTACATAAGAAAGGTGACCGTTTAAAGTGTGAAAATTATCGTGGCATCGCACTGTTGAACACTGCATATAAAATACTAGCTAATGTTGTACTTGCTCGACTCATCCCGTTCGCCGAATCTATCATCGGTGACTATCAGTGTGGTTTTCGTCCCAACCGCTCAACCACAGATCAATGTTTTACATTAAGGATGATTCTGGAAAAATGTTGGGAGTACAACATCAGCATTCACCAGCTCTACGTTGATTTCAGGCAAGCATATGATAGTATCATCCGCGACAACCTCTGGTCCGCACTCATATGCCTTGGTATCCCAGAGAAACTTGTTTCTCTGTGTAAACTCACAACATCGGGATCAAATTGTAGAATAGTAATCGAAGGGTCAGTTTCTGATCCTTTCGATATAACATCAGGTGTTCGACAAGGTGATGCACTCGCGCCCGTACTATTTAATTTGGCGCTGGAGTACGCGATAAGAAAAAGCCGAATTGAGACACAAAACTGCATATATAACAAATCTAGTCAAGTTCTTGGCTACGCAGATGATATTGTGCTTCTCGGACGTAGAACAAGCGATATTAAGGATAGTCTCTCTCAGCTTGAAAGAAATGCTAAACGGCTTGGATTATGCATCAACACCAGCAAAACTAAAGTGTTAACAACATCTAAGAACATACCTCCCGGAAATCTGGATACTGGCGACTATGAAGTGGAACGCGTGGAAAACTTCAAATACCTCGGGTCTGTAATAACATCGTCAAATGACATGCAGGCAGATATCAAAGCCCGTGTCTCTGCCGCATACAGAGTTTTCTACGCATACTCAAAACTTCTGCGATCAAAACATCTTTCGCGGTCGTGTAAACTCACACTTTACAAAGCATTGATACGACCTGTGCTTACATTTGGAAGTGAAAGCTGGACACTGACTTCCTCCGATTGTAGAATTCTATCAACATTCGAGAGGAAAGTCATACGTACAATTTATGGTCCATGTAAAGTTGCTGAAAATCAGTATAGAATCCGAATGAATCATGAAATCAGACAGCTTCTTGGAGGCTGCGATGTAATCGGATTCATTAAATCCAACCGGATTAGATGGTTTGGTCATGTAGAAAGGGCTCCATTGGAAAGAATGATAAAAAAAGCGTCCCAACAACAACCAGCTGGTGTTCGTCGAAGAGGAAGACCTAGACAACGCTGGCGTGATGACATCATCCAAGACCTTCGTGATATAGGATGTCGAAACTGGGGTCAACTGGTCATGGAACGAGATGATTGGAAGCTGGTGGCACAGACGGCAAAATCCCTTCATGGGATGTAAACGCCAGAGAGAGAGAGAGATATTTATATATGGATATAGATGGATTTTGAATTGTAAAACAAATAACTTGAAAAAAAAAAACAAAATAGCCGAACAAAAAACTCAAAGAAACACAACATCAAAAAATGGTCAAAATTCAAAAAACATATTTTTCGGCACATCTACTACTCATGACCTTTCCAACGATATACATACTGTCACACTTTTGATGGGACACTTATTTTAAATTTGTACCATAAAAATATTGCTTACGTATTTATTTTATCTATATAGATTTTAGTTAACAAAAAATTTAATAGAGGTGAAATTCATTTTATGGTCATAACAGCATAGAAAAATTTAATTTGTTATTAGAAATGAGCTATTTAAAAGTAAGAGCATGACGTATGGTAGGCTTGCAGTGTGTTGGTTTTTGCATATAGTGACATACATTGTCAAATATAATTTTTTGTGGTAGATTTGATATTTTGTTTTTCGTTCGCAAGAACGTTCTAAAATTAAATAGATTTAGTTTTGCGTTTACCTATTTCTAACAGATATCCTGCCGCTTCAACGTTGTTTTTAACAAAATATGAGACTATGTGTTGATCACCTGATGAGACCGAGACTATGTTGAAAGATAAATGCTTCATTTATTTATTTAAGTTGCGAAAACATTTTTTAAATGAATTTCCCTCGACCGGTAATAAATTCTCATAAGTTTTTGGAAAATTTCTCAAGCAAGTGGTATTGATAATAGACCTCGGGTTATAACCAATCAAGTTTTACCAAGCCAGCATAACAAAATGACCGTTGGTCATTCGATTCGTATTTTCAGTATTAGGAATTACAATACATGCCACAGCACCTGCCACTCATCTGTACGGCCTATGTCCTACTAATACTGTGTCTAGTCTTCCTACAATAAACGTTCTGAGGTAATGTTTTTATTACAGCGTGTGATCTTGCCAGTTAGACCAACAACAAAGTATTTGTTATTTTGTTGTTTAACACAAAATAAAGTCACATACATTACATTGTATGTAAAATAATATTCTAGGAAACAAATAGCAATTTCCATTGTTTCAGTTTCAGACAGTCAGTTTTCCAAATAGTAACCTTATTTTATGATATGCAAAATTAGTTTCAATAGAAATTATTTCGCTACCAAGACTGGTATTTTTATTTCTCCAATCAATCGTTTAACTTTTCATTATATTTAACAACTTAAAAAATAAATTAAAACGTGCAAGAGTAAATAAATATAAGTATAGAAGTTCTGATTTGACCTATATAATTTGCCACCCCCACCTTTCAACTACACACCTAACATAGAAGAAGAAAAGTTGAATCGTAAATCAAGAATGTTTTCATTTCGTTCACTGAAGAATAATAATACGTTTACTAGAGTTTAAAGAGAGAAATAAAAAAAGAAAAACATAAATTTTATTTTACTTAAGACCTTACTGTCTTATCTATGATTATAACGCGTTTGTTCTATTTCCGGTTGCTACTGAAAGCGTGATTAACCTTCACTTCAAAGTTTATTTGTTTTATGTGCTGGCGAAATATCCACATTGAATTTTAGGAACATCGGTCTTTTATTGAACAAATTTGTTATAGTTTTTAATTGATTTTGTATTCTCGTATTAAGAACTAATCTAAATCTCAACGATACGATTTAGGTCATCGTCAACAAATGTGTATTATTATATAATACACATTGAAATAATACTTCAAAAACAACAAATAAAATGCATTCAGAACAATTACTCCATGTAGACTTCCAAAACAGTTCTGAGAGTTTATGGAATATTCTCAAAAATAAAATGTCGTACTAGAACACTCTAGACATTGATAAAAATTGTATTTAAGCAATTGCAGCTTTGTCAATAAGGCTATCCTTAGAATTACTATTCCAGTGTCTTTACAACGTAAGCAGTAAAGAAGTTGTCAAGATACGGTAGATGAGACACAACCGTAAAAAACGGTGAATCTTTCTAAAGTGGTTCTTCTGGTAAATATTTTACATTTCCATATCGTCTTTAAAAAACAGCAGCAGTTAAGCTTTATAAACCAAAAACGAAGCACAATAAAGAGAAACAAAAACGAAACAACTATTTAGACAAGTGTCCAAAAGAAATGTTGATTTTTTAAACAGAACATCAACAAAACATAAATTTGGGTAAAATAGTAGAAATTCGTATCCTTGCCTCAAGCGAACATATAACAAAAACAGCTACTACACCTTATATGGTTTTTGTATTTCAATTAAGATCATTTTCAACCGTAACAAAACGGAACTCGGTTAAGAAACGGATGGAATAAGTCATGTTAGATACATGGGTCAGAAACCCTCTTTTTATTAAATAAAAAAAACATATTTTTACTTTATTCTCTAAACTAAATCATTGTCGTATTTGCTCCAAGTGGTGGCTAATTTTTCTCTGTTCACCAAACCAAAGATAAAATACATATCATAGTATTTGAATTAACTTTTGTCGAAAACAATGTTCTTATTATTTAAAAATGAGCTACTAAACTAACTTTCTTACAATTTCTAACAAAATACAAAAAACTACAAAAATGTCAGTTTCCATCAAACAATTGAACAAAAAATCACAACAACAACAAAATATTAAGAAGAAACAAAAGACATTGGTAGCACAAGAAAGAAAAAACAAAATTTTTTCATTTCGAAAAGTTTTTTAATTTATGTAAAATATAGGTCAAAGTAAGTTTATCAGTTTTGAGAAGAAGTGAACTAAACGTTTAATATTGCTGTAGCTTTTGATAATTTAATAGTATATTAAGAAACTAGTTTCATAATCGACGATTTTATCGCACGCAATCTGTTTAGAAAACGACCCGCGCAGCGGGGAGTTTTCTAAAGGATAAGTGCGATAAAACGTCTTATGAAACGAGTTTTTTATACTATTTTTTCTATTTTGCATTTTTTGTCTTGAAATTTTAAAAAATATTTTTTATGTTTTAATGTTTTAAAGAAAATTTCTAAAAATTTCAATTCAAAATAGTAAGCTCTGCGTTTCATCATATTTCTATATATTTTTTGTTGCAAAACTAGCTTTCATAAAATGTGTATTTTATTAAAATATAGTCAATTTGATATTTTGTTATTATTACTAATTATTTTAATTAATTAAAATATTTAACACTAATTTAGATTATTTTTTAATAATAAGATTAATTAATAAGAATAATTTTATTTATATAATTATTCGTTTTAACTTTCACTGACGTTTGTATGACCAATGTGACCAACCTTGAAAAACAAAACTTTGCGTATCATAATGAAGGCCATTTCGATACGCATTTGGGTATCGAAATGACTTTATTTTAGACGCAAAATAGAAAAACATTTTTGTATGCTTCGATTTGGATTTTGTGACATTGAAGGATTAAGAGTGTTTCCTAATTTTTTAATTCAAATAAAACCACGCCCATTTGGGTAAGAATTTGAAGTTTCTTATTGTTAGCTTATTTTTTTATTTGTTCTATTTCAGGTGAATTATATTTAGAGAGTAAAATATCAAAATTTTCAAATGATAAAAGAAAAACAAAAAAATTAAATTGGCAAACATTACCTTTTCACACAACAACAAAAATTTATGTCTAAATATAATTCACTTAAAAGAATAGAATTAAACATAATATAAATTTACAACAAAAACTACAAAAAAGTTCATGTAAAAGAATTGTCATTCAGACAAAAAAATATTCGCTTTGATTGGTTGAGGTGCGGTAACAATTTTTTAACGTACGATAATATTTTTTAACGTACGATAATGTTTTTTATCGTACGACAAAAATAATATTTTAATATCAACTTGCCGCTAGGGCAGGTTAGGCGAATCAAACTACAAAATTGATTTAACAGCTGTACAGGTACAGAACGGTGTAGTTGAGTCATCCGCACGTAATATTTATGTGAAAATTAAATATAGTTCAATTAACTTAAAATTTAAAAACTTCTATTTTGAAATTCATGTTATTTTGCTATATTGACTCTAAAATGGTATGACTGTCATATGAAACAACAAAATTTTCACCATCTCCATATTATTCACCATAAACTTTTGTTTATTTGATGAATTGCTACATGGCTATGGGCTGTAAGTAGAAAAACGTTTAGTTCGCATTAAAATCAAATAAAAGATCGAACTTTACTGGCATTTTCCACAAACAACAGTTCTTGGATCAAGACAACATTTAACCTCAATTTTCTTATATCCTTTCAAAGTAGTCTTCTTTCTAGCTCAGTTATTAAAGCGCTTGTCTTGCAACGCAAGGATGTTGGGGCAGATGCCTGATGGAGGCTACTTTTCCTACACAATATTTCAGAATGTGAGTTTTAAGATCTGTTCGTTAATTAATCATTCTGAATGTTTAGTAAAAAGACAACGGTCAACATGGTATTTGGGGCTATTCAAAGCTATTAAGTCGAGTGGTGGATTCAATGCTAAACATGTTGATTCGATTAACAAAACAAGTAACTTCTCCAGCACCACAGCTTATCAAGCCGTCATTTTCAGATTAATTACCCAAGGATTTTCTATTAATGAGGCTCAAGCTTAGCTCTCCTCTAATTATGAGAAGGAAGGTCTGGATTGCTGTATTTCAATATTTCCAGTAACTCGCCTGAATCTGCGGAGTGTGTAGGGATCCAAGAACAACTGTCATTCTCGGCTCTATCTAACAGCTACCACTGCTGAACTTTGACCAAATCACTAAAAGGTCGGGCTGATTTTGTGGAACCTTCTTATAATCTGTAGCTTTTGAAAGCAGGGGGCCAGCAGGGTCTCCACGCCAAGATGTGGTAATTCTTTTTACCCAATCGAAGGTTGGCAAATCTCGGTCCTTGTAATCGGAATTCTGAATAGGCTCAACCCGTTTAATAGGGTTCTTTCTTACGTTATACGACAACTTGGTCGGCTTAGAAGACTTGGATTTATGGTATTTTTAGAGTTGACACTTGCAGTACTGCTAGTGATCGATTTAACCGTCAGGCGTCTTACGCATCAAACAGTTTTGAAAAAAATGCATAAAATGTGCATTAATTGAGGATGTCACCGAAACGCCGTGCATAAAATTGTGCATACTACATGCCATGCACATGATATGCACCATACCGTGCACATGTAGTAAAAAGCCTAAGTGCATATGCACACACATATCAGTCGCCTGTTTTACGAATAATTAAAAGCGAAGCGAAACGAAATTTATTTATGATAATAATAATAAACAAAAGAATAAAGAAAATGGAGAATGAAACAGCATTTTTATATTTCAAAAAATGACTGGTTTCATTTAGCTTTTTATGAGATTATATGAGTTATATATAATAAATTGACTAATTTTATCTTTTTCTCATCTAAAATTATGTTCGAAAGTAAATGTTTTGTGAAGGTAATGAAAACAAACACAAAAAAATACGGGCTCTTAGAATAATTAAATTTAGTGATTTAAAAATTATTATATTTTTTCCATATTTAACTTCCCGATATGGGTCGATTTTCGAAATCGGAATTTTTATGATATCTTTACGTTTCATAACCTCCTGAAGCGGTTTAAACTACTTTTTGCTGGCAGTCTGTGTCTGTGTGTATGTATGTATCGCAGTATGTATGGAGACAAATTTTTGCCCAACGCTTTCTCAACAACTGATGGGTCGATTTTAACGATAATGGTCGCAATCGATGTATCTTGGCATAACTTAGAGCCCAATTTTTTTCTAGCGAAATTAAATCATACGTTGTTTAGTGGTTTCGAAAAAACTGAAAATCATCTCTTGCAAATATCATGAGTTTAAATGCTATCAAGGTCATGAAACTTTCATATTGTTTGTCATCATGTCAGCCATTTAAAATGAGATTTGTATAAACAATTGCTATCTTACTTTTTGAGTTTTTTTTAACAAACTGTGAAAAAACTACGCGTTATTTTTGTTACGCAAACACATGATATCTGGATGTAACTTTGGTAAGTTAATGAGCTGCAAACGCATCCAGGTGAATATCGAACTTGAATATCGAATATCTGAGTTATTTTCTAAATTTGACAATAAGGTCAGAGGTTCGTGAGTAGATCGCTTGGTCAACTGTGTATTAACTTCTCGATATGAAAAGTTATTGTTTTTGGGTCGATTTTCAGAATAGGAATTTTTTAACGTTTCAAGGCCTCCTGAAGCTGTTTAGGTTATTTTTAGCTGGCAGTATGTATTTGTGTGTATATGCGTGTGTATCGTCGTATGTGGACAAAAAATTTTCCAACCCTATCTCAACAACGGATTATCCGATTTCAATGGCAATGGTCACAATCGATGTATCTTGGGGCGTAACTTATAGCCCAGTCCTTTTCCAACAAAATCGGTTAATTTGTTTTTTAGTGGTCTCCAAAAAACTGAAAATTTTCTCTTGCAAATAGTACGACAATAAATAACGTTATCAAGACCATTTACCTTCCATTTTGTTTGTCATCATGGCTTACTTTTTGAGTTTTTTAAGAAAATTTGAAAAATAGGTGTTATTTTCGTTACGCAAACGCATGAGATCTTGATGAAATTTTTGAATAAAAATAAGCGGCAAACGCATTCGGATTTATTTGAATATAGAAAATATGGGCTTTTTTCAAAATTTGGCAAAGGAGTCGGTCAGGATGTATATATATTGTATAATTTTTTTTATGTTTGGTATTTTAGTATACCTTATCCAGTAACTGATCAGTTTTTAATCTTACGGGAAGTTCTTGGCGTGGCCCCTATGGTCACTCCCCTATCCCACTAGTTTTTGTTTGCATTTCTTTCATGCCAGTTTATTGAAATTTAAATTTATTTTTTTATAATATTAAGAAAATTATGGAAAATTAATATTATTTTTTATATGTTAGACAAATGTTTAAATTTTTTGGATTTCTGATTTTTTTTTTCATTTAAATTGTATCGTTAAAAAATTGTGAAAATATAGACGCATCATTTACAAATGCAACCACACGCATACATTTTCATTCTACAACTTAAAAATAAAACCGCCATCGTCAATTGTCATAATGTTACCAAAAATATTAGACCGGGATGCAACTATAACGTTATGAAGTCCAATGTAGAGATATTTTCGAATTCATTTATGTTGTAAATTCAACACGATCATTTTAAATGTGAGATTATTATCATGCATATTGCATGTCAGTTCTTATATTTAAGCGAGAAGAAAGCTTGATCACAACACAACATCGCGAACACAACAAACTAGCTCCCTTTTGCTTTTCTATAAGCAGGCATATGTTTGCTTGTCCAGAGCATCACCGTCCAGAGTCTGCTTTGTTTTCCGTGGAACCGTGGTGGTTTAATCAAATGGTTAATGTAGCAACTATAGATATTGAATTCTATCCAAACTTGTGTGTGACCATTAGCCAGTGTACGAGATAATTGATGGTATATGACTGTCCTTTTGCCAGTAGAGTTCACTTTGTTTTTATAATAATAAAACCCTAAAACACGTTTAATTATAACAGTAGTTAATTAACAGTAACAAAAACATAGTTTTTCGGCAAACGGCTGTAAAGTTTAACTTTACTGCCGCTAGGGAGTTAGCTAAAGTCTTACTTTTTAGCCTGACAGCAAAAGTAACGTCTTGCGTCAGCAAAAGTAACGCCATTTTTATTTTATATTATGGAGGCTGTAAAGTAGCATTTGTTATTTGTTAGTTTGTTATTTTTTCAAACATATTGTATAACCATTACAACAAAAAATAAGTTGATTCTCATATTATGAAATTTTGAAAAGGCTGCTTTGATAAAAAAATTTTATTCATACAAATTTAAATTTTTTTTCTCTTTTTTGGAAGTAATTATGACGATACAAATTCATATTTATAAAAAGTTTGATGTATTAATTTCATATTTATAAAAAATTTAAACGTTTGCCGAAAAAATAGTGTATTTAATTTGGAGCTAAAGTGACTTTTTGTGTTTCGTCTATAATTGTCAAACTATAGACTCAACACAAAAAGTATCACTTTAGCTCCTAATTAAATAATGTACTATTAACTTATATATATAGTCATGGTAATAATGTAAGTTTTGTAAAATGTTTCTAGCCTCATTTTGTGTTAACAGTTTATCCGAAAATAACGTTCCAAACACTTCTCTAACATTTTTCCAAGTACATAATAGCCCTAAATAGCCCTAATATTTAATATATTTTACATTTCATTAAAGAAACCGATAACAATTCAAAATGTCAACATATAAAAGTCACATGAACTGAAGAAATTACAAAATAAACGTTTTTTGCTTTCCATTGATTTGATTTATTTATTTTTTATGTTCCCTCTTCGAGAATCGAACAACATAAGGCAATAAATCAATGAATCTTAAGTAATATGATTGATAAACAAAAAAAAAACAACCTCTCGTGTCTCAAAACTTTGAATTGGAAATAAAAATGTTTCCAGAATTTGTTTTGATTAAATCAAATTACATGGAAAGAGGTTGGGTTTTCCTGTTTCGGTATCCTATAAAAGGTTATAATGAAATTTGGGATTGTCGTTTTATAAAATTTATTGAATTTTGGCAGGTTGATGTTATTATATTATAGTATTACATTCAGATTGGAGATGAAGAGGGTTTATTTGACTATTGTTGAATGTATAACCCTGTAACAATGTTATCTTTTGTTGTTAATTTATAATATACTTCATATCTGTTGATAAGTTTTAATTTCATTTTTAAGGTCAACATTAGTATTTGCTTGGCCATTCTTGTTATTTGTTGATTCGAAAGATAATCCTGACTGATTTCGCGACCGAGTAAGTATAGATTTCAATAATGAACCGTCAATAGGTGAAAAACACGTGAAATCAGCAAAAAACATGCAATTTTGAAAATGAGGTTTTAATTTTGTATATTTGGGTATTGGAATTCATTGACATCAATAAAAAAAATTTTCTGCGTTTTTAGTTTTTTTTTAACCTGTCCTAAGATACAGGGTGATGAAAAATCAAAAAATTGCTCGACCCTGGTGTATTGAAATGGATCTACAGTCAAATTTACTGAACTGATTTTAATGTTATGTAGGTATTGAACAGAGCTAATCAAAATAATAATTCACATTATACGACCTTGAACACTTTCTTTTAGAAAAATAACGGTAAAAAATTCATATTCCATTTTCTAGAAATGCATATTTTTTAAATTTTTGATTTTTTAATATGTGAAAGGTGCAATAGTAACATATTAGTAACATATTAACATTTTATAAAAAATTCAGGAGGGGGAAATTTTTTGTTTTTTATTATTAATTTTATTGCAACACGCCTCAAAATTTTTCATCGTAAAAAAAAGTGGAGTTAAATGAACAGTTTTTTTATTTACATATCTGTAGGTGGGAGGTAAACTACACCAAGTCACATTTTTTTCAAAATACGTTTTTTTATACTCTTAGAATCAGGATTTTGTTCTCTACCGAGAGGTTAATAGCACTAACTCCTAACTAGTGTAGTTTTCGAGATAGAACAGTTGTAAATGACACCAAGTCCAAAGCTCTTAGAGGTAAAGAACGTCAATTGAACAAATTTTGACACCAAGTCCAAATGTTATGACTAAATAGTGTTGTAGACGACAACAATGTATTTAGAGGTAAATAACACCAAGTCCACTTAGTCAATCTGTCTTTAGGTTTTGACGTCTTTAAGTTTCTTAAAAAATGTAAACAATTTTAAACGTTTTTTAACTTACATTGTTAATAATATATTTTGAAGTAAAGTTTATAAAAAAGCCTTTAACATTATTTTTGGAAACACCTTTTATGTACAATTGTCTTGGACTTGGTGCTGTATGTTTCAAGCGGCTTGGGAATATTAAGATCCAACATTGTGAGGTAAAGCACACCAAGGCCTTTTTAACAAATAACCGTTACATAATATGACGTAATTTAATTAAGGATATCATGGAAATTAAAAAAAAATTACAAAGTAAAAAAAATGTTCGGGGTAAGGGGAGCAGTTAATAGAGATATAGCAGGGTTTGTGATTTTCAAACAGTTTTTTGGCTTTCCTGTAAAATTGTAAAAACGTGACTTGGTGTAGTTTACCTCACCTACAGATATATGTTTTTATAATAAATTTTTAATTTTAACTCAAAATAAATATTTTACATATTTTTTATCATTTATTTAATTTTACACTACTAAATTCCGTAGAGTTAGAATAACGTCTAGCTAAGATTGATAGGAATCTATGGAATCTATGAGTGATATCCTCGTGTTCCACGATTTGCTCTTACCATTGAGTGTACCTATTTTTAGAAACCAAAATTATTAAAATCCCTTAAGCCGTTTTCGTTTGTCCGTTTGACGGAGTAGGATAGATTTTTATGATTCCCTCCCATGATGGAGATACAGATCAGTCTCTTGATTTTGCTTCGTACAAATTGAATGAATTCGTATAGAAATTTTATCTTCTGATCTCATGTTTTAGGTTCCCGAAAAGACGGAGGATGGTTTGCTCCTCCTCTACATTATTGAAGCTGCGTAAGTTGTCATGGAAGACGATATCCACTCTTCTTCGCTTTATTTCTGATAAAACGGTATCCATAATTGGTACCCACAACCAAACTGATATCTCTGCGATTTTTTGATATCATTTAATCACCTGGAATGGTTCAGTACGAGTCAGATCTGCCTGAAAATCATACATGTGGCACTAACTGACCATAAATTTGTGCGCGTATGCGGCTCCTGTTGGAGTAGCAGTTTGCATGCTGCATGAAAAATTCTTAAACATTCCATGTTTGGTGACGTAAGGCAAAGAGTTCATTGCTGAGCTAGTTCGTTAGTCTCCAAATTCCCCTTTATACCAAAATGACCTGATTCCCAAATAATGTGGATGTCAAACTGATCACCAAGCTCGTTAAGAGACAGACAGACAGCTTCGGCCTACTTTCGACGTATGCGGCTCGACTCTAGAACCTTGATTGCAGCCTGTTCGCCTCTAAAGATGCCGATATCTCTTAGATATATTACATTATATTTCAACCAGTCTACTGCAGCAAGTTCAGCCTAGATGACACTGAAGTGATCAGTTAGACGAAAAGCGAGATTTAAATTCCAGTGAAGTTGTATCCAGCAATGAAATACACAACCATGCTGATATGTCTGCGATTTATTAATATTAATCGATCGAACCTGCATCGCTCCAGCAGTTTGCATGAAGCAAATGGTATTTCCAAACCTGCCATATTTGGTGACACAATTGCCTTGCCGAGCGAGTTCGTCACCGAGTGTCTTATGAAATCTATCTACCAACTCTTTGCAGCTATTGGTACGTTTATATTTAGAGATAGATGAGTGTCCATCGTTGAATACGCTTAGATTTTTTTGTTATAACTTTGAACAGAAACTCGCCTGATTAGTTTTTTTCTAATTTCTCGTTGTGATTCGCTTTGAGGATCATCTTCTTTGTACTGCAAATTTAACCAACCTTTCTCCCTTTGTGGGTGAAATAAAGGTTCAGGCTCTAACAAAATGGCATGCTGAAAGCCTGAAATGAGTGCTACAAAATGTTTACAAAGTGGCCAGTTAACCTAGTAAGGAAATCTGAAAGACAGACCTAATTAATCTTTTTCTTAACCACAAGAGAACACTTTAGAGAACTAAAGACATCTCGTCAACTGGGTGGATTACTGTTAGTAACCTAATTACCTTCGCTTTGCTATTGCTTTTTAGTTTTATTTGGTAAACAACTTGGCCACCACTGAAGCCGTTGATATAACGTGGTGGACGTTCATGTAGCCAATCTTCGGTTCCCTTTCCGCCAACATTAAATATTACAAGTAAAGGTTGACTCGTCTTCTGTACTCCAGTAGAACATAATTTCTTGGTAATTTTAAAGATAAAACTGAGTTATCTATCCTTGCCTTGGTAGACTGGGGTCCGCTTTCCTCAACTCCGCCACCTTCCTTTGTGCTATGTAGCAGCTTTTCATCGGAATAGCGTCTTTAAACCGTTCATTGATTCCTAGTTAGGGTCCGGAGTTGGGCTTTACTTTGGATGTCTTTGTCTTCGATTTTTTTATTTTGATATAGAGCAAGAACTGACAATAGTATAATAATAGTATAATATAGTATAATAATAGTATAATAATAATAATGTTTTTTAGATGGTTTTGATTCTTATTTAAGAGCAGGAATCGATCGTTAGGAAATAGGGCCGATCGTTACAGTTTGATCGATCGACTGTTTTGTATCAGAATATTTACCCTTCTATCTGACGTAAGGAATAGTACGATTACAAGGAATAGAACAAATTCGAGCTGACGATTGACAGTTTTGTTTTGAGTTCTTGTTGGTAATAAATATAAAAAATTGAAAGTTTTAATTCTTAAATCGACCATCGTATCGACCATCAGATAATAGTTTCAAAAATAAATATTTCGTCAAAAACTTTTTACTAATTCAACTGAATAATAAATGATAAAAAAACTCAATTTAATTATATCCAAACATAAAAAATAACAACCAAAAAATTTATTTTCGTTGAGATAAATATAAGAATTCTCATCCTTTGAAATTCGGGAGTAATACATAGTCTAATCGTAAATCGTACTAAAAAAGCCATAAAAGCACATCACATAAAATTATTGTCATCATTCCTAATACAGATTTCTTTCAATCTGATGATATTAAAATTTAAAAGGAAAATATTAGATTGTTCAAAGAAAAATATATATACGGAAGCAAATGAAAACATAACTCCTATATCTCTAATGTTGGTTTTGAATGATTCACAGCCACCATAATTCATTTTGATATAATAGCTTTTATTAACATAAAAAAGTATTTTAATTAAATGAACTTTTTAGGATAATACTACGCGAATTAATTTGACATTTTAGATTAAACTGAATAGAAAAATACTGAAGAAGCAATAACTCAGTGTAAATTTGGGTTGAACACAAAACTTCGTGCCTTTGTAATCAATAAGTCTCACACAACTTTATAGACGTAGTAACATGAAAATAATTGTTCAAGATTCAATATCTTTTTCAGGAGCTTCAAAAACTTGATTATTTTACTTTATTCCAGAAACTTTCATATATATGTGATATTAAAGTCTTCCATATTATTTTTATTTGATGCTGTTGATTGTATATCTTATAAACCATAAAAGCTGGAAAGCTTTTTCCTCTTTATTGGTATGTTTATTTGTGTTGTGTAAACTTTTAAAAACTGTAATAACAAATCACATTAAAACCCCGTTTTCAAGAAAACTAATTTAAATCAACCTTAAGGCACTAGATAAAATAATTATTTTTTTTACTACTTGCATGAGAAATTTCAATTATTTACTCAGAAACCCAAGACAAAAGTTATTTTTCTCAGCTAAGGTTACTAATAATTATTCCCCACACCTAATAATAAGTATTTTAGCACCTTAGTAAATAATGAAAATATAATTTTTGTTCGTTTGTTAACTGAGTTCATCTTTGAATTTATTTAGTTTCTTCTTAAAATAATAATAATATATTAAAAATAATAAGCGTTTTGATTTTATTTTAATAATAATAAATAATGAATGAATGCAAAAATTTCTTTGCAACTATAGTTTAGTTTATTTGAAATTTTAATTCGTGTTAAACAGAATTCTGTAGAAATTTAGTTTAGTTGTGAGTTGTAGACTAAAAAAATTCTAAATTTGACTCAACAATATTGAACAGATTTTCAATTCAATTCAATACATGTCAAAAATAAATAAAAGCTATATTTTTTAATGCAAAGCATATGTGATTTTTATATAGTTTTAAGAAAATTCATTGAAAATAAATTTCTAACTAAGCAGCCCCGAATAATAAATATCCAATACGCAATCCAATGATATGATACACAATGTTTCACCAAATCAAAATTTTTATTTATTCACCATTTGCTTATTAATTGACATTTTATTTTGTGAATAATTAAAGAGTTTTAGTGCATTTTTTATATCAAGTAGTAAAAAAAATAGTATATAAACCTCGGTGAAGAAAATTTTCTCCATTTCGGTGCTTAATTCGCTCGAAACTTCGTTTCTCGCGAATTAATATCCACCTCAATGTAGAAAATTTACTTTATCACCTCGGTATATAATGTACTATTATTTTTAAATTTTTGTTTGCAATTAAATTAACAGTAAAAACGTGACTAAGCACATCGTGTCCATGAGAAAGTTGAAGATAAGACAATTTTATTTTTATGTTTTCGTTCAAGCAAAATTATTGATTTTCTTATCGTAAGACATAATTCGGCTTGCAGTTTTGTTTTTGCTAAATCAATATTTTAAAAAATAAACAAAAATTTAAATTTTTATAGAATTAACCACTTTTATCTTTTAGCAGATATTATTGGAAAATACAGCAGTGCATTGCAATATAATTGGACAATTATATATTTTGTTATATAGTTGTTTTTAAATGGGCTGGTATAATGAATAATTCTAAGATTTTTAATTTTAAATTAAAAATCTTAGAATTATTGATTGTGCAATTACTTTAACCGCACAAAATAGTTTCGGTGGTTAATGTTTTAATTTAAGGTACATTTAATAGAAAAATCAAACTATTGTAATCCCATACTACTATTTATGGAAAGTTTAAACGGAATATCATACAAAAATTTATATATGTGGGATGTTCCACGTCAATTGAAAATCTGATCTAGACATTATTTAAAGACATACAAAAAAACTCTCCAAGGCGTAAATTTTTGGTGTTGACGAGATCTACCGAATGCAATGTGATAAATTTCAAATAGCGACTTTAAAATGGCTGCAGTTTTGATCTTAATAGTTATAGAAACACCCGTGGAATTGGGCTGCTAACACAAATTTAAAGACTCAAATGATGCGTTCTTGGGCTTTAAATGTTGGCGATCCAAAATGGTTGATCGAAAACATGGAAAATTTGACTTTTTCCAGCGAAATTTTCGAAAAAATTCGTTTTTTTGACACGTGTTTTTTTATTTTGATTTTTTTACAGTGGAAAAGAGATTGATAATTTATTTAACAAAAGTATTGCGACGCTGATGCATAAGCTGACTTCACCACGGCTCAGGAAACATAGTGTTTTGGATACATAGTGAGCTAATATCCATAAAATACTTTAAATAATGGTTAACCAATGTTTAAGATTTCGCGTAGTTCTAATTATAAAAATATTAAACAAAGCAGTAATACCCCAACAAACATAAATTCTGTTGTACGAGAAAAAGGAAAAAAAAAATTTAACCGGAAGTGACAAACCGGAAGTTGGGATGCAGAACTGATTTGAACCGTATTGAATGGTTATGTACCAAGTTTCATCCAATTCGATTATCAGGTACAGATGTTATGAAGCTTTCAAAAACGCAGATGCTCAGGGACCCCCTACCACTTTGATCAATATCGCTATAAAAACTAATCAGCTCCTTGCCTTATATATTTGCATCTTTTTCAAAGTGTCATCAAAATTCATTCACGAACTAATGTTGTATGCTCCATACAATCATTTAAACCATAGTGAAAAAACCACCTGTTGTATGGTGAACTCCCAGTCCTTTGCCTAATGAACCTCAAAAGCTAATGAAACCTTTTTCATATTACTTGAAAACTTTTACCAGAGTTTCATGAAAATCGATCTGTAATTGTAGGCTACAGTAGAAACAAAAACCTGAAAAAAAAACTTTTTACCCGGAAGTGACAAACCGGAAGTTATAATGCAGAACTGTTACAAATCATACTTAAACTTTAAAGCATATCTACCAAGTTTAATCAAAATCAATTATTATAAACTGATGTTATTGAAGTTTTAAATAAACAGGTGTTTGGGAGGCCCCCCCCACCATTTATCCCAATATCGTTCAAAAACTAATCAGTTCTTTGTTATTCAAATCTTCATCTTTTTTTAAAGTGTCATAAAAATTGATTAATGAATGAAGTCTGTATGCTCCCAACAAACTTTAAAAACAAAGTGTGAAAAGTCAGTAGTTGTATGGTAGACTCCCCGTTACTTTTCTCAATTTGTCCCAAAAGTTGATTATTATTTTCTCCTACCGATTAAAACCTCTTCCATAAGCTTCATCATAATTACTTCATTAATGTAGGCTGTACTGTCAATAAATACACTGAAAAAAATTTTTTAAAATAATTCACCGGAAGTGAAAAACCGGAAGTTGGGATGCAGAACTGTTGTGAACCATACTAAATGTTTATGTTCCAAGTTTCATCCAGTTTTATTAACAGGTACAGATGTAATTGAGCTTTCAAAAACCACGTGCTTCAGGGACCCCCCACCACTTTGTTCACTATCGTTAAAAAACCAATCAGTTCCTTGCCATACATATTTGCATCTTTTTCCAAAGTGTCATCAAAATTCATTCACGAACGAATGTTTTATGCTCCCAACAAACATTGAAAAAATGGTGACACAATAAACAGGTGTTCGAGAGGCCCCTCACCACTTATCCCAATATTGTTCAAAAACTAATCAGTTCTTTGTCATTTAAGTCTCCATCTTTTCTCAAAGTGTCATTGAAATTGATTAATGAAGGAAGTTTGTATGCTCCCTACAAACTTTAAGAACCAAGTGTGAAAAGACAGCAGTTGTACGGTAGACCCCCCGCCACCTTGACCAATGTGTCCCAAAAGATGATAATTATTTCTCACACTAATTGAAACCTTTTTCATAAGTTTCATCATAATCACTTCATTATTGTAGACTCTAGTGTGCATAAAGATTAAACAAGGGACTTTTCACTAATAGGATAGATGCCTACGTGGTATCTATAGTATATTCCAAGGGATTTAATTTTAAATATAAACGAATGTACGAACTAAAACGCGGACTAATACACGAGAAAGATCTCTATATAACACTCTAATAATTTACTTTTTAACTTATTTTGTTATTACAACCAAATATTTAGCTTAACAGAAAAATAATTTAAACAGCACAAAAATAAATTAATCAAGAAAAATCATAGAAATTAAAATACATAAGCTTGCGTAAATTAAATGATGAATGTC